>SJYX01009815.1:525460-558035 GCA_006410675.1 Oreotragus oreotragus
CCAGTTCTAACTGTTGCTTCCTGACCTGTATATAGGTTTCTCAAGAGGCAGGTCAGATGGTCTGGTTTTCCCATCTCTTTCAGAATTTTCCAGAGTTTTTTGTGATCCACACAGTCAAAGGCTTTGGCATAGTTGATAAAGCAGAAATAGATGTTTTTCTGGAACTCTCTTGCTTTTTCCATGATCCAGCGGATGTTGGCAATTTGATCTCTGGTTCCTCTGCCTGTTCTAAAACCAGCTTGAACATCTGGAAGTTCACGGTTCACGTATTGCTATAGCCTGGCTTGGAGAATTTTGAGCGTTACTTTACTAGCATGTGAGATGAGTGCAATTGTGCGGTAGTTTGAGGATTATTTGGCATTGCCTTTCTTTGGGATTGGAATGAAAGTATTTCCTTAGTTTTTACTAAATGTACTTTTTCCGTTCCAAGATCCTCTCCAGGATACTCCATTGCGTTTAGTCGTCTTTATTTCTTTAGGTGTTTCTTGGCCATAACAGTTTTTGGGCTTTCCTTGTTTTGTTGGGTTTTTTTTCCCCTATCAAGTAAATTTTGTTCTGCTTTCTTTTCCTTTTTTTATTTTCAGGCTTTCCTTGCTTTTGATGACCCTGACCGTTCTAGGGAGTAATGGTTAGGTACTTCTGTTGAGATTCATATATCATTGTTTTCCATGATTAGACTTGGGTTAGGAGTGTTCTGGGGAGAGATACAAAGGTAAAGTGCCATTTTCATTAGATCATGTCACGTGTACATACTATCAACATAACCCAATTTTTAAAGCTTTATTGAGGTATAACTGACCAAGATCGTAGATATTTAAGGTATATAACTTGATGTTTTGAAACAAATTGTGAAATGATCACCACAGTCAAGCTAATTTACATACCTATCACCTCACATAGTTTTGTGTGTGTGTGTGTGAGCTTGGAATTTAAGATCTGCTGTGTTAAAAAATTTTAGGTTTACTGAACAGTATTATTAACTATAGTCACAGTACACTATACATTTGATGAGTTGAGTTTATTCATTTTGCATAACCGAGTCTTTGTACTGGTTCAATTATCTCCCTTTTCTGTGCCCCCTAATCTCTGGCAACCGCTTCCTACTGTGTGTCTATTTCAGACTATATAGAGAGATCGTACAGTATCTGTGTCTCTCTCTGACTTAATTATCATGATGTCTTCCAGGTTCATTTATGTTATTGCAAATAGTAGGATTTCCTCCTTTATAAAGGCCAAACAGTATTCCATTGTATACGTATGTGTGTGTATGTATATATGTGTGAGTATCTCACATTTTCTTTATCCATTTGTCTGTTGACACTTAGATTGTTTCTATGTCTTGGCTATTGTGAATAATGCTAAAGATGGAAGTGCAGATATCTCTTCGAGATCCAGGTTTCATTTTCTTTGGCTATATACCCAGAAGTGAGATTGCTGGATCATATGGTAATTCTATTTTTAATTTTTTGAGGTACCTCCATCCTGTTCTCCATAAAGCTATACCAATTTACATCCCCACCAACAGTTGCACAAGTGTTCCCTTTTCTCCACATTCTCATCAACACTTTTCTTTCTCTTTCTTTTTTTGGCTATAGTTATTCTAACAAATGTGAGGTGATACTTCACTGTGGTTTTGATTTGTAGTTCCCTGATGGTTAGTGATGTTGAGCACCTTTTTGTGTATTTTTTGACCTTTTGTATGTCTTCTTTAGAAAAATGTTTATTCAGGGCTTTTATCCATTTTTTATATTAAGTTATTTTATTTTTAGCTGTTGAGTTGTTGAAGTTCCTTATGTGTTTTGGATATTAGCCCTTTATGAGGTACAAGATTTGCAAATATTTTCTCCCATTTTTAGGTTACCTTTCTGTTGTTTCTTTGCTGTGTGGAAGCTTTTTAATTTGATGTAACCTTATTTGTATATTTTGCTTTCATTGTGATTTTGGCATCATATACCCCCAAATCATTGCCCAGACCAATGTCAAGAAGCTTTTTAGCTGTTTTCATCTAGTAGTTCTACTGTTTCCGGTATTGTGTTTAGGAACCTAACACTATTGATGTTGGCCTTGATCACCTGGCTGTGCTAGCATTTGTTAAGTTTCTACGCTGTGAAGTCATTCTTTTCCCCTCCTTTTCACACTGTATTTTAGCTGGCTCTTGCTCCTTTTGACAGCCCCCATCATTGTGCTTCAGTTTGAAAACACTCCTTACTGCCTGGTAGTCCAAGATGCTGCAGGCTCATCTTACGTGTTTGCTACTACAGCCCTGGGGTCAGCTGTTTCTCCAAAGAGTGTTGGTTTCTTTTATTGGAGAATGGTAATGGGACTCAAGATCTGAGCACTGGGTGTTCTTGTTTATACTAAGTTAAAGCGTCTGCCTGCAATGTGGGAGACCTGGGTTCGATCCCTGGGTTGGGAAGATCCCCTGGAGAAGGAAATGGCAGCCCACTCCAGTATTCTTGCCTGGAGAATCCCATGGATGGAGGAGCTTAGTGGGCTACAGTCCATGGGTCGTAAAGAGTCGGACACGACTGAGCGGCTTCACTTTCACTGTTGTTTCTAGGCTCTCTTAAGTTGACAGAGAAGGAAATATATGTGTGTATACTGACCCGTATATATGCACATATCAATAAATATTTTAAAATGTGACCATCTGTAGCTGTATAAGCTAAAACATAAATTCATACTGATGTCTCTAACTCTTATCTGTTACCACATGGATCATTGTACCTTCCTGCCATGGTTTATCTGTAATTTCTCACTCCAGCAATGAGAAACCTGGCTTTCATAGTCCAACACCCATTTACTTATTTGTTCAGTTTCAGTATACATGTCTATGGGTTTTAGAATTGTTAATCCACATCTCTGTGGGAAATAACTTCATCACCTAGAGTGCTTTTATATAGTTTCTTTTTCCTCTTACAGACTCCAGAGTTCCGTACTGTAACACTTGCTACCCCTCTTTTTCCTCTTACAGACTCCAGAGTTCCGTACTGTAACACTTGCTACCCCCATCACCTTCTGTGAGATTGTTTCACGCATTCGCAGGACAAGTAGTTTGTTTTTATCACATTCTGCTTTCAGTCCTGGGATCCCCAGACTTCCTGAATGATTTATTTTTAGTTTATATCCTTTAAGATGCAATCTTTTATGCTATAAAGTTCTGTATGGTGACAAATGTATAGTGTCATGTACCTCCAGTTGCAGTACCTTTCAGGGGAGTTCTGCTGTGTGAGAACGTTCCCTCTACTTCACCTATTCGACACCTCTGTCTCTTCCTACCCTGGCGGCTATTGCTCTGTTTACCGTCTCTATGGTTTTGCCTTCTTCAGAATGTCATGCGGTGGAAATCATAGGTATTATGTAGGATGCTCAAACTGACTTTGTTCACCTAATAATATATATTTAAGATTTCATGTTTTTATGTGCCTTGGTAGCTCATTCCTTTCTTTTGTTTAATAGCTTATTAAATAGCCACACCTACTGAAGACATTTCGGATGCTTCTTGTAATGATTGTAAATAAAGCTGCTCTGCTTATCTGTGTGCAGGTTTTTGTGTGGATATAAGTTTCAAACAGTTGTGTAAATACCTAGGGGCGTGATTACTGACTTCCCTGGTGGCTCAGATGGTAAAGCGTCTGTCTACAATGCAGGAGACACGAGTTCGATCCCTGGGTTGGGAAGATCCCCTGGAGAAGGAAATGGCAATCCACTCCAGGACTATTGCCTGGAAAATCCCATGGACAGAAGAGCCTAGTAGGCTACAGTCCATGGGGTCGCAAAGAGTCGGACACGACTGAGCGACTTCACTTCACTTCACTTCACTTCATGACTATGTAAGACTATGTTTAGCTTTTCAAGAAATTGCTGAACTGTATTTCACAGCATCTGTACTATTTTTCAGTTTTGCCAGCAGTGAATGAGAACTCTTGCTGCTCTTCATTCTTTCCAGCTCTTGGTACTGTCAGTGTTTTGGATTTTAGCTATTCAAATAGGTGTGTTGTTGTATCTTACTGTCTCTTTTTTTTAATTAAAATTTTTTTATTGAGGTATTAATTTACAATGTTGTATTAGTTTCTGGTGTAAAATCCAGTGGTTCAGTTATACACGTGTATAGTCATATTCTTTTTTATTATAGTTTATTACAAAGCATTGAATATAGTTCCTTGTGCTCTACAGTGGGACCTTGTTTATCTGTTTTGAATATAATAGTTTGTATCTGCTGTCTTGATGTTTTAATTTGAATTTCCCCAATGACATATGATATTGATCATCGTTTCATTTGTATCTGCTGTCTTGATGTTTTAATTTGAATTTCCCAATGACATATGATATTGATCATCGTATCTTTTTCCTCTTACAGACTCCAGAGTTCCGTACTGTAACACTTGGTACCCCCATCACCTTCTGTGAGATTGTTTCACGCATTCGCAGGACAAGTAGTTTGTTTTTATCACATTCTGCTTTCAGTCCTGGGATCCCCAGACTTCCTGAATGATTTATTTTTAGTTTATATCCTTTAAGATGCAATCTTTTATGCTATAAAGTTCTGTATGGTGACAAATGTATAGTGTCATGTACCTCCAGTTGCAGTACCTTTCAGGGGAGTTCTGCTGTGTGAGAACGTTCCCTCTACTTCACCTATTCGACACCTCTGTCTCTTCCTACCCTGGCGGCTATTGCTCTGTTTACCGTCTCTATGGTTTTGCCTTCTTCAGAATGTCATGCGGTGGAAATCATAGGTATTATGTAGGATGCTCAAACTGACTTTGTTCACCTAATAATATATATTTAAGATTTCATGTTTTTATGTGCCTTGGTAGCTCATTCCTTTCTTTTGTTTAATAGCTTATTAAATAGCCACACCTACTGAAGACATTTCGGATGCTTCTTGTAATGATTGTAAATAAAGCTGCTCTGCTTATCTGTGTGCAGGTTTTTGTGTGGATATAAGTTTCAAACAGTTGTGTAAATACCTAGGGGCGTGATTACTGACTTCCCTGGTGGCTCAGATGGTAAAGCGTCTGTCTACAATGCAGGAGACCCGAGTTCGATCCCTGGGTTGGGAAGATCCCCTGGAGAAGGAAATGGCAATCCACTCCAGGACTATTGCCTGGAAAATCCCATGGACAGAAGAGCCTAGTAGGCTACAGTCCATGGGGTCGCAAAGAGTCGGACACGACTGAGCGACTTCACTTCACTTCACTTCACTTCATGACTATGTAAGACTATGTTTAGCTTTTCAAGAAATTGCTGAACTGTATTTCACAGCATCTGTACTATTTTTCATTTTTGCCAGCAGTGAATGAGAACTCTTGCTGCTCTTCATTCTTTCCAGCTCTTGGTACTGTCAGTGTTTTGGATTTTAGCTATTCAAATAGGTGTGTTGTTGTATCTTACTGTCTCTTTTTTTTAATTAAAATTTTTTTATTGAGGTATTAATTTACCATGTTGTATTAGTTTCTGGTGTAAAATCCAGTGGTTCAGTTATACACGTGTATAGTCATATTCTTTTTTATTATAGTTTATTACAAAGCATTGAATATAGTTCCTTGTGCTATACAGTGGGACCTTGTTTATCTGTTTTGAATATAATAGTTTGTATCTGCTGTCTTGATGTTTTAATTTGAATTTCCCCAATGACATATGATATTGATCATCGTTTCATTTGTATCTGCTGTCTTGATGTTTTAATTTGAATTTCCCAATGACATATGATATTGATCATCGTTTCATATGTGTAGTCGCTATTTGTATACTTTTTGATGAGGTATCTTTTCAGATCTTTTACCATTGTTTTAATAGGTTGTTTTCTTACTGTTGAATTTTAATTATTCTTTGTGTATTTTGAAGATCAAGCTTTTATCAGATATGTGTTTTACAAATATTTCTTGGCAGAAAATATAGGTTTGTTTTTTTACTTAGCAGTATCTTTCACAAAGCTCGTTTCCTACTCACTCAATTTTTTCTTCCGTGGATTGTGTGTTTTTGATGCAGTATCTAAAAATGAAACATCAAATACCAGGTCACGTAGATTTTTTTTTTCTGTTTTCTTCTATAAGTTATATAATTTTGCATTTTACATTTGTGTCTGTGTTTTATATTTAGTTAACTTTTGTGAAAGGTATTAGATCTGTGTCTGGGTTCATTGTGTTACATATAGACATCTGATTTGTTGTAAGACTTATCCTTTGTTGCACTGCCTTTTTGATATTGTCAAAAATCAGTTAACTATATATGTGTGGGTCTGTTTTTGGCTCTCTATTCTGTTTCATTGACCTCTTTGTCTGTTCTTTTGCCAATACCACGGTGTCCTGATTTCTGCAGCTTTATAGTTAGTCTTAAGATCTGGCAATGTGATCGTTCATCTTTGTTCTTTTTCAGTATTATGTTGGTTATTCTTAGACTTTTTCTATTTTATAAAGCCTTAAAACAGTTTGTCAGTATCCACAAAATAATTTACTAGGAATTTGGTTAAGGTTATGTTGATATATTAGGTTGGCCAAAAAGTTTGTTCAGGTTTTTTTCTAAGATGTTACAGAAAAATCTGAATGAACTTTTGGCCAACCTAATATATAGATAAAAGTTTGTAGAATGACTCTTTTTCAGTAATGAATCTTCCAGTATATGGAATAGCTCCTCATTTATTTACATCTTGAGTTTTTTCAACAACATTTTGTAGTTTTTGCATATAGATTCTATACAGACTTTTTAACGAAGTATTTCTGTTGTTTATTAGAAGAGGATGATATGCTGTTATAGATATTTTAAAAATTTCTAATTACAGTTGTTTCTTGTTGTTGTATAGGGAAGCAATTGTTGTTTGTTTTACTTTGTATCCTGTGACCTTGCTGTAGTTATTACAGTTCCAGGAAATTTTTTGGTAGATTTTTGGGTGTTTTTGTCCACAGATATCCATGTCATCTGCCAATAAAGGCTGTTTTATTTATTCCTTTCTTTCTGATCTAGATGGCTTTTTACTTTATAGAAATAAGTGTCTTTACCTGTGTTAGTGCACTAGTTACAGCTTTCAGTAGGATGTTGACTAAGAGTGGTAGAGAGAACTTCCTTGTCTTATTTCCAATTATAAGGAAAGTGTCCAGTTTCTCACCATTAAATATAATAGCTGTGTAAGTTCTTTTGTAGATGTTCTTTATGAAGTTGAGGAAATTGGGTGAAAGATTTTTAAAAATTCATGTGTTGATTTTTTTTTCCTTTTTTAAATTGAAGTATGCTGCTACTGCTAAGTCACTTTAGTCGTGTTCGACTCTGTGCAACCCCATAGACGGCAGCCCACCAGGCTCCCCCATCCCTGGGATTCTCCAGGCAAGAACACTGGAGTGGGTTGCCATTTCCTTCTCCAATGCATGAAAGTGAAAAGTGAAAGTGAAGTCGCTCAGTCGTGTCTGACTCTTAGCGACCCTATGGACTGCAGCCCACCAGGCTCCTCTGTCCATGGGATTTTCCAGGCAAGAGTCCTGGGGTGGGGTGCCATTGTATAGTTGATTTAAAATACTATATGGATTTCCCAAGTCTTTTTGTTCTCAGATGGTTTTATGTTTTCCCTCTTTATCCTGATCATATGGTAGATTACCTTGGCTGTTATTTTTGACTTTTTATTTTATATTGGTGAATATTACTGATTAACAATATTGTCATAGTTTTAGGTGCACAGCAAAGGGACTCAGCCATACATACACATATATCCATTCTTCCCCAAACTCTTCTGCCTTCCAGTCTGCTATGTAACATGGAGGAGAGTTCCCTGTGCTATACAGGATTATGTTGGTTATTGAACCAGTCTTGCCTGCTTGGAATCCTACTTGGTTGTGGTCTGTAATCCTTTTTATACATTATTGAATTTGATTTGCTAATATTTTGTTGAGAATTTTTGTCAGTGTTTATGAGAGATTGTAGGTTTTTTTTTTTCCTTGTGACGTCTCTATTTGATTTTGGTAATAGGAAAATTCTCAGTTCATAGAATGAGTTAGAAGGTAATTTCTCTGCTTTTCTGGAAGAGATTATGAAGTATTAGCATTGCATTTTTCTTATATGTTTGGTAGAATTTAACACTAAAGGTGTCTGGGCCTGGTTCTTTTTTTTTTTTTTTTTAAATTATTAATTATGTTACCCAGTCCAAGCTTGTACTGCTTTTTCCCTGCCACAGGCCAGTAAATCGAGAGACAGGTGTTGGGGTAAGGAATGATGACTTCATTAGGAAAGCCAGCAGACTGAGAAGATGGTGGACGACTGTCCTAGATAACCATCTTGCCCAGGTTTGGATGCTACTTGCTTTTATAGAGCAAAGAGGGAGAGGTGAAGAGATAAAGTAAAAAAGATCATAAGTTGTTGCAAATATTTCCTGGTTCCAGCCAGACTCCACAGTGCCATCAGTGTCCTCTCACTCCACGCCAGTGTGTTAATTTCTTCTTGCATGCAACCATTCACAGGTGGCCCTGGTCAGGATGTTTCCTGTGAACTAAATCAAAGGTATTTTAGCTTGAGGTTCAGGCATGGGAAGCAGAGTCCCCTGGAGACAGGCCATTATGTATACTTTAAGTTATAGGCAACATCCTTTCGGTGATAAACCTGTAGCAAATGGCAGTAGAATTCAAAGGTTAAAGTAAAAGAAACAGATCCAAGATGGAGTTAGATTTTTTCTTTCCTATTACAATTAGTTATTCATTTTCTTTAATAGACATAAGATTATTAAGGTTTTAAAATTTTTGTGTGAGTTTCAATAAGTTGCGATTTTCAGGAACTATTTCTCTTAAATTGTCAATTTTATGGGCGGAGTTGTTTATATATCATTTATTATCCTTGTAATGTCTGTGTGATCAGTAATTATGATTCTCTTTTTTTTTCCCCCTGTTTCTGCTGTGTCTTATTTTTGGTTAGCCAGGGTAGAAATTTAGACATTTTTACTGATTCTTTCAAAGAGCTAGCTTCTGGTTTTGTTGATATTTCTCAATTGTTTTCCTATTTTCAGTTCCGTTGATTTCTGTTTTTTCCCCCGTCTGCTTGTTTTACCCTTAAGTAAGCTCTAAGTGTTGGTGAATTCACTCAACTCTGTTTCCCCAAATGTTTTCATTTCCCTTTCATTTTTGAAGATTTTCCCCCACCCCCAAATACAGAATTCAGTATGACATTTTTTTTTATGCTTATAAAAATGTTCCATCATCTTGAAGCCTGATTTTTTTTCTTATAAGTAATCAAGTTACTCTAATATTTGTTCCTTTTCGTGTTAAAGCCTTCAACCCACTGACTGACTTTATTGTTTTTCTTCGCATAACTAGTTTCTAGCAATTTAATTACACTTGACCCTTGAATAACACAGGATTGAACTGCAGGGGTCCACTTGTATGTGGATTGTTTTAATAAATGTGAACTAAGATCTACAGTCAGTTGAATTGGCGATGTGGAACCAGGAGTGAGGAAGGCCAGCTGTAAGGTTCTCTGTGGCAGTGTGGCACCTCTAAGCGCCCCTCACCCTAGCCCCGTGGTTTTCAAGGGTCAACTGTATTATGTGTCTTGATGTGGTTTCCCTGGCTTTATCCTGCTTGGGGTGTGTTGTTTTATAGATTTTCAGTTCAGATTTTTACAAATTTCAGATTTATTTCTTCAACTTTATTTCCATCCCACCCCCTGTTATCCTCGCCTTCAGGAATTGCTTGACATCATCCCACAGACTGCTGGTCATTATTTTCAGCCTCATCTCCCACATCTGTTTTCCACTTGATATTTTGAATTTATTTCTCTTTATGTTCATTGATATTTTCTTTTGTGGAATCTGGTCTACTCTTCTATCCATCAAGTAAAATTTTCTTTTGAGATATTATATTTTTCAGTTTCATAAATTCCATCCAGTCTTTTAAAAAATTGGAGAAGGAAATGGCAACCCACTCCAGTACTCCTGCCTGGAGAATCCCATGGAGGGAGGAGCCTGGTAGGCTACAGTCCATGGGGTCGCAAAGAGTCAGACACGACTGAGCGACTTTACTACTACTACTTTTAAAAAATATCTTCCATTTCTTTGCCTCTTATCTTGTTTTCCTTCAAATCCTTAAACATATTTTAATAGTTCTTTTATAATGTCTGTCTGTTAAGTCCATCATCTCTTTCATTTCTGGTATTGTAACTCCTGACTAATTTTCCTACTGATTATGTTCCACATTGTCCTACTTCTTAACATGGGTAGTAACTATTGATTGAATTTTGGACAGTGTGAATTTTACATTGTTGATTTTTTGCTGTTTGTTGTCTTCCTCTAATTGTGATTGAGTAAGAGTCGGACACGACTGAGCAACTTCTCTTTCACTTCACTTACATTTACTGAGAATCAGCTTCTTGGTTTTGAGGCTTGAGTTAAAGCTGTGTTAGGATGGGTCTAAAGCAGCCTGTTTTCCCTTGGGCTAGTTTAGTCCTGCTACCAATGCATACTCTTTGGGGATATCTGTAAATGCTTTGGGTATTAAACAAGATTTCTTCTTTGACTTCAGGGATCTCAAATGTCTTGCAGTCCTGTGTTGTGAGGATTTTCCACTTGATAGCTGCCTAGCAGCTTTCTTGGCCAGTAGTCATAAAGTTTAATCCTCCACACATGCAGCTTAATTATGCAACCAGTCACTCAAAGGGATCCCCATGCAGATTTCTGGATCTCTTTCTCTGTGTAATTTCCTTTTCTTTAATCAGCCTCAGTCTCCCTGAGCTCCCATTTCTGTCTCCTCAAATTCAGTGAGACCATTGTATTCTTCCTTTCCCTGTGCCAATATTCAGAAAATGCCTCCAGCTTAAAACCCAGGATTATCATAAGGTTTATCTGATATGCTTTCCTTTTCCTGTGGATCACAGTCCTGTGTTTCCTGTTTTCTAATATCTGAAAACTCTTGTTTCATATATTGTGTCTGGTTTTCTAGTTGTTTACATACGGTAGGAGGCCAAGTTCAATATGAGTTACTTGGTCATGGCAGGAAATGGATGACTACACATTGTCCTACTTCTTAACATGGGTAGTAACTATTGATTGAATTTTGGACAGTGTGAATTTTACATTGTTGATTTTTTGCTGTTTGTTGTCTTCCTCTAATTGTGATTGAGTAAGAGTCGGACACGACTGAGCAACTTCTCTTTCACTTCACTTACATTTACTGAGAATCAGCTTCTTGGTTTTGAGGCTTGAGTTAAAGCTGTGTTAGGATGGGTCTAAAGCAGCCTGTTTTCCCTTGGGCTAGTTTAGTCCTGCTACCAATGCATACTCTTTGGGGATATCTGTAAATGCTTTGGGTATTAAACAAGATTTCTTCTTTGACTTCAGGGATCTCAAATGTCTTGCAGTCCTGCGTTGTGAGGATTTTCCACTTGATAGCTGCCTAGCAGCTTTCTTGGCCAGTAGTCATAAAGTTTAATCCTCCACACATGCAGCTTAATTATGCAACCAGTCACTCAAAGGGATCCCCATGCAGATTTCTGGATCTCTTTCTCTGTGTAATTTCCTTTTCTTTAATCAGCCTCAGTCTCCCTGAGCTCCCATTTCTGTCTCCTCAAATTCAGTGAGACCATTGTATTCTTCCTTTCCCTGTGCCAATATTCAGAAAATGCCTCCAGCTTAAAACCCAGGATTATCATAAGGTTTATCTGATATGCTTTCCTTTTCCTGTGGATCACAGTCCTGTGTTTCCTGTTTTCTAATATCTGAAAACTCTTGTTTCATATATTGTGTCTGGTTTTCTAGTTGTTTACATACGGTAGGAGGCCAAGTTCAATATGAGTTACTTGGTCATGGCAGGAAATGGATGACTATAGTTTCATTGTTAGCACAATTAATTATGTCACCAGAAAGTCTACCACTAAAGTAATTTTACTCCAAAGATTATTTAAAATATTTCTCATCACAAAGCATGTTTAAATAGATCTAGAGATAGTAAAATCCTTAAACCTACATTCTGATTATGTAACTCCACGCCAGTGTGTTAATTTCTTCTTGCATGCAACCATTCACAGGTGGCCCTGGTCAGGATGTTTCCTGTGAACTAAATCAAAGGTATTTTAGCTTGAGGTTCAGGCATGGGAAGCAGAGTCCCCTGGAGACAGGCCATTATGTATACTTTAAGTTATAGGCAACATCCTTTCGGTGATAAACCTGTAGCAAATGGCAGTAGAATTCAAAGGTTAAAGTAAAAGAAACAGATCCAAGATGGAGTTAGATTTTTTCTTTCCTATTACAATTAGTTATTCATTTTCTTTAATAGACATAAGATTATTAAGGTTTTAAAATTTTTGTGTGAGTTTCAATAAGTTGCGATTTTCAGGAACTATTTCTCTTAAATTGTCAATTTTATGGGCGGAGTTGTTTATATATCATTTATTATCCTTGTAATGTCTGTGTGATCAGTAATTATGATTCTCTTTTTTTTTCCCCCTGTTTCTGCTGTGTCTTATTTTTGGTTAGCCAGGGTAGAAATTTAGACATTTTTACTGATTCTTTCAAAGAGCTAGCTTCTGGTTTTGTTGATATTTCTCAATTGTTTTCCTATTTTCAGTTCCGTTGATTTCTGTTTTTTCCCCCGTCTGCTTGTTTTACCCTTAAGTAAGCTCTAAGTGTTGGTGAATTCACTCAACTCTGTTTCCCCAAATGTTTTCATTTCCCTTTCATTTTTGAAGATTTTCCCCCACCCCCAAATACAGAATTCAGTATGACATTTTTTTTTATGCTTATAAAAATGTTCCATCATCTTGAAGCCTGATTTTTTTTCTTATAAGTAATCAAGTTACTCTAATATTTGTTCCTTTTCGTGTTAAAGCCTTCAACCCACTGACTGACTTTATTGTTTTTCTTCGCATAACTAGTTTCTAGCAATTTAATTACACTTGACCCTTGAATAACACAGGATTGAACTGCAGGGGTCCACTTGTATGTGGATTGTTTTAATAAATGTGAACTAAGATCTACAGTCAGTTGAATTGGCGATGTGGAACCAGGAGTGAGGAAGGCCAGCTGTAAGGTTCTCTGTGGCAGTGTGGCACCTCTAAGCGCCCCTCACCCTAGCCCCGTGGTTTTCAAGGGTCAACTGTATTATGTGTCTTGATGTGGTTTCCCTGGCTTTATCCTGCTTGGGGTGTGTTGTTTTATAGATTTTCAGTTCAGATTTTTACAAATTTCAGATTTATTTCTTCAACTTTATTTCCATCCCACCCCCTGTTATCCTCGCCTTCAGGAATTGCTTGACATCATCCCACAGACTGCTGGTCATTATTTTCAGCCTCATCTCCCACATCTGTTTTCCACTTGATATTTTGAATTTATTTCTCTTTATGTTCATTGATATTTTCTTTTGTGGAATCTGGTCTACTCTTCTATCCATCAAGTAAAATTTTCTTTTGAGATATTATATTTTTCAGTTTCATAAATTCCATCCAGTCTTTTAAAAAATTGGAGAAGGAAATGGCAACCCACTCCAGTACTCCTGCCTGGAGAATCCCATGGAGGGAGGAGCCTGGTAGGCTACAGTCCATGGGGTCGCAAAGAGTCAGACACGACTGAGCGACTTTACTACTACTACTTTTAAAAAAAATCTTCCATTTCTTTGCCTCTTATCTTGTTTTCCTTCAAATCCTTAAACATATTTTAATAGTTCTTTTATAATGTCTGTCTGTTAAGTCCATCATCTCTTTCATTTCTGGTATTGTAACTCCTGACTAATTTTCCTACTGATTATGTTTCACATTGTCCTACTTCTTAACATGGGTAGTAACTATTGATTGAATTTTGGACAGTGTGAATTTTACATTGTTGATTTTTTGCTGTTTGTTGTCTTCCTCTAATTGTGATTGAGTAAGAGTCGGACACGACTGAGCAACTTCTCTTTCACTTCACTTACATTTACTGAGAATCAGCTTCTTGGTTTTGAGGCTTGAGTTAAAGCTGTGTTAGGATGGGTCTAAAGCAGCCTGTTTTCCCTTGGGCTAGTTTAGTCCTGCTACCAATGCATACTCTTTGGGGATATCTGTAAATGCTTTGGGTATTAAACAAGATTTCTTCTTTGACTTCAGGGATCTCAAATGTCTTGCAGTCCTGTGTTGTGAGGATTTTCCACTTGATAGCTGCCTAGCAGCTTTCTTGGCCAGTAGTCATAAAGTTTAATCCTCCACACATGCAGCTTAATTATGCAACCAGTCACTCAAAGGGATCCCCATGCAGATTTCTGGATCTCTTTCTCTGTGTAATTTCCTTTTCTTTAATCAGCCTCAGTCTCCCTGAGCTCCCATTTCTGTCTCCTCAAATTCAGTGAGACCATTGTATTCTTCCTTTCCCTGTGCCAATATTCAGAAAATGCCTCCAGCTTAAAACCCAGGATTATCATAAGGTTTATCTGATATGCTTTCCTTTTCCTGTGGATCACAGTCCTGTGTTTCCTGTTTTCTAATATCTGAAAACTCTTGTTTCATATATTGTGTCTGGTTTTCTAGTTGTTTACATACGGTAGGAGGCCAAGTTCAATATGAGTTACTTGGTCATGGCAGGAAATGGATGACTATAGTTTCATTGTTAGCACAATTAATTATGTCACCAGAAAGTCTACCACTAAAGTAATTTTACTCCAAAGATTATTTAAAATATTTCTCATCACAAAGCATGTTTAAATAGATCTAGAGATAGTAAAATCCTTAAACCTACATTCTGATTATGTGCTTGATTCTAATTCAACAAACATTTATGGAGTATTACTGTTTAAAAGGTAAATTATACTATTTACAAATATCTTTATATTAGCCTAAATATGAACTAAATTGCATTGTTTTAAGGTGAAGGACTGTGTGGTGTGGTGTGTTAGTCACTCAGTTGTGTCTGACTCTTTGCGATCCCGTGGACTGTAGCTTCTGTCCATAAAATTTGCCAGGCAAGAATACTGGAGTGGGTTGCCATTCCCCTCTCCATGGGATCTTCCTGACCAGGGATCAGACCCAGGTGTCCCACATTGCAGGCAGATTCTTTACCACCTGAGCCATCAGGGAAGCCTACTACTGCTGCTGCTGCTAAGTCACTTCAGTCGTGTCCGACTCTGTGCGACCCCATAGACAGCAGCCCACCAGGCTCCCCCGTCCCCAGGATTCTCCAGGCAAGAACACTGGAGCGGGTTGCCATTTCCTTCTCCAATGCGTGAAAGTGAAAAGTGAAAGTGAAGTCACTCAGTCGTTGTGTCCGACTTTTAGCGACTCCATGGACTGCAGCCTACCAGGCTCCTCGGCCCATGGGATTTTCCAGGCAAGAACACTGGAGTGGGGTCCCATTGCCTTCTCCATCAGGGAAGCCTACAAACCGTTAAAAATACCTAATTTCTCAATTTTATACCCTCTAGTCCTCAGATGTTTTTTCTGTTTTTATTCATAGATAGGACTACTAATTTTTCTTAATATGGGGCAAAATTCATAAGCACCAATTGTAAAAGAAAGACCCACATGGTTGTTGAAGCATCAAAAAGTAATAACCATAGACAGTAACCATGATTATTGTCATCCACTTCAAATGTTGATTTATGTCGCCTTTGTAAAGAATGAAATCATTACAGAGATAGCAAAGCATCACTATCAACCGTGGGCCACCATAAATAAACGATTCATGATAGTCTCCAAAGCCATCTGGGTATATTGTATTATATTATGACATAAATAAGAGACTTTTTGCAATAGCTGTAATTATAGTTCTTATGTTTCCTGGTACATATACCCCACATATTTTTATAAAAAATGATTTTTATGTAAGGATGTATTAACTCATTCCTAATCCAGTAGTAGAGTTAGTTTGAAGATAAGGATTGTGGGACTTTGTGGGAAGTGATAGGAATACTGCAATCTCTCTATCATTTTTTTGAACTAATAATATGTACAAGTATCAGATATAGAAGAAGGAAGGATCATAGTCAACCAGAGAATTCATCCAAAGTCATTGGTCTTAAGATCATACTTCTTAATAATATCAAGAAATTAATTAATATACTCTCTTGGAAGCTTTAGAATTCTTTCTTTTTTCAACAAAGGTTATCATTTATTCTGTATATTAGAGTTATATTAATTCTAATGGTCTGGAAGTCTCAGTATAAATCAGTAACCAAGCCAGTAAAGAAACAGATCTCATGTCTGTGAATATAATCTATACCAGCTGTCTTAAAAATATGGTGTGGGGACTTCCGTGGCAGTTCAGTGGTTAAGATTCTGCACTTCCAATGCAGGGGGCTCAGTTCAACCCCTGCTGGAGGAACTAAGATTCTACCTGCTGTGGGATGCATCCAAAAAAAAAGGGTGGGGTGGTGTGTACATCCTTGGGGAGTACAAGAAATAATCCTCTGGGTCCTGGTCTCAAAGTATCAGCAATTCACTGATATTTTAAAAAATCTCATTCTGCTTAAATTTTTGTTTTACAGTATATGTAACATTAGTACAATAGTCTGTATATATAATTTATAAATAAATTTAGCTAGATAGAGATGCATGCTCAATTTTTTTTTTTTAACGGACAGTATGTTGGGGAAAAAAGTTTGGAACTATTTTTCTGTATTGTTACTCGGTTCTGATCTGGAAAGAGTATCTGGAAGCATTTTTGATTGTTGTGACTAGGGAGTGAGGTTAGCTTCAGGTAGCTTCAGGTATCTAGTGGATAGAGGCCAGGGATGCTGTTCCACATCCTCAGTTCACAGAGCAGTTCTCCCCCAGCATGCACTACCAAACACACAGTCAAAGAATTATCATTTGGTCTACAATAGATTTGAGAAACCTTGCTACAGACTGTAATTCCTCCTTGATGGACAGATAGCAAAAAAGTGAGTCTAGCCCATTTTTCTTTCGTCTCATCTTAGACAAATATTGGGCTTTCCTGTGTGTATGTCTGTGTATTTTTAATATCTCCAAAATAGGCACCAAAAGAGCTGAAGGTACTTATACATAACCAGAATTTTGTGAAACCGTAGGATAATCTTATTAATTAGAGGAGAAGTAACAAATTGTGTGAAGGCTCATATAAAAGTATCTTAAATATTTGTGTGGTTTTACATTACATCAAATTCTACTCTGTATACTGTCAAACCTTTTGGTATTTTATAAATCAAATTGGTGTCTTGATTCATTGCAATCTAAAAAGAAAGCAACAACTGCTAAGATTGCCAGGAGAGAATCCATCATCGATTAGAATGAATTGCTGTTTGCATAGTAAAGAACAAAGAGTATAATATGGTCTAATGACTTTGGTGAAAAATTGACTGGAAGTTTCCTTTCTGAGTTTACATGCTTTCAGTACATGATTGTTTGCATATTAAATTTTATTTTGGTTTCATGGCCGGGAGAAAGAGAAAAAACCCTTTTTATAGCAGGAATGAATGTTCACTGTGTGTTTACCATTTCACAGCATAAGTTTTTAGATAGTGAAGAACTGTCTTTATTTGAATTTATATATGAATCAAACATGTCTTTTTTTCTATGTACGCTTGTGTGCTTTAAATAAAGATGATTCTGAAGAGGTGCATGGCTGGAAGGATGTGGTGTAAGGATTAATGGCTTCAAGTGTTAGAAAAATGAAATAACATAGTATTCTATCACCATCTAGTTGCTTCTACTTTTGATAACATGTGGGAAGAATGTGAACCAGCTGTTCCTCACTCCACTAAGATGCTTAAGGAGTTCAGTCAGCATAGCTGAATTGTTAGCATGATTCTTAATTAAAATGGATCATCATCTAACTGATATATGAGGTTCTTCTGAAGACAGGGGATAAGCCTTTTGAGTTCCCTCTAAATCCAGAAAGAAGCTTAAAAGAGGGAACAACTTGAGAGTTATAGTTAGAATTAGATGTATTTAATAATAGCACGACTCAAGACTATCTCTGTTTAAAAATTTTTGCCAATCTGCTGTGAACCAGTACTTTAGCAAAATACAACAAAAACAAATAACTAGAGAAATGAAATAAAAAACCAAGCTGTAATTTTTTATTAGATTTAACAGACATAAAATTACTCTGTCAAATTTCTGTAAAGCTTTCTAAACACTTGGTCTCTATTTTTGTATTCATCTTACAGAGTCTCACAGCAAAAAGTTTTGGACCACCAGAGGTCTGAAAACTAAGCTTTAAGTAGGACTGATTTTAACAGAAATTATTTGAAATAAAATTTCCTTTTTTACTATTTACAACTTAGCCTTCACTAAGTACATATTCCTATTTAATCTCAATTGAAATATGATCTTCTCTGCAAAGTTTTCTTTGCCCTAACCCAAGCTAACTTGGGTAACCCACCCTCTCTACCCACTTCACTCCAAAGGTGCCTTGATTCTATCCACTCTTTTATTAATTCATTTATTTTAGTTAAGGAAAATTTAAAAATAATCTTCAAGAGTTGGGGAGCTAGGAAAGTTGGTAGCACATAGCAGGCAATAAGTTAGAGTCTGTTTAATGAATGAAATAAGTACTGAATATAAAAATTGCAGCAAAATCCTAAGGCTCTAAATATCTATACGTACTGGAGGAAAAAAACTTCATTTCCTAGAAAGGAAAGAAGAGTTTATTAGTCTCAAAACTTAGACTTGCATGAATCAAATTTTTATAAAAACAATTCTTGATAAAAAGAGGAAAACATGCATGCATTTACTAACAGTAGAAAACAAACTGGGAGAAAAAAAAAAAAACCTCAGCGTTTAACTTGCTAGAAATACTGGTTTTAAGAATTTTTGGCAGAGGAGGAGGGTGCTGGAACAGAAAGGGGCTTGAAAACTAGTGCCCTGAGAGTTTGCAAGTTTCTGTGCCAATCTGATGTTTTCTCCTTGCCTCTGCAACTTGGTATCCCATCATACTGTTTTGTGTATTTGATTTTGGGTCTGCTGGGTCTTTGTTGCTTTGTATGGGCTTTCTTAGTTGCAGCGAGCAGGGGGCTACTCTGTGTTGCTATGTGTGGGCTTCTTACTGCAGTTGCTTCTCTAGTTGCGGAGCTCAGGCTCCTGATTGTGCGGATTGCAGTAGTTGCAGCTTCAAATTCTGGAGCACTGGCTGGTGGTGGTGGTGCGCAGGCTTAGTTGCCACGGGGCTTGGGGGAGCTTGCTGCCCCAGGGATCCAACTCCTGTCTCCTGCATTGGCAAGTGAATTCTTTACCACTGAGCCACCAGAGAAGCCTTCTTTCAATGTATTTTAATGTCTATTTGATGATACCTTTACTGAGTACTCTGCCTGGAGAGTAGAAGGAACTCGAGCCTAAGCAAATTCAGTTCAGTTCAGTCGCTCAGTCATGTCTGACTCTTTGCGACCCCATGAACCTCAGCACGCCAGGCCTCCCTGTCCATCACCAACTCCCGGAGTTCACTCAGACCCATGTCCGTTGAGTCGGTGATGCCATCCCACCATCTCATCCTCTGTCATCCCCTTCTCCTCCTGCCCTCAATTCTTTCCCAGCATCAAGGTCTTTTCCAGTGAGTAAGCTCTTCGCATCAGGTGGCCAAAGTATTGGAGTTTCAGCTTCAACATCAGTCCTTCCAATGAACACCCAGGCCTGTTCTCCTTTAGGATGGAGTGGTTGGATCTCCTTGCAGTCCAAGGGACTCTCAAGAGTCTTCTCCAACACCACAGTTCAAAAGCATCAATTCTTCGGCGCTCAGCTTTCTTTATAGTCCAACTCTCACGTCCATACATGACCACTGGAAAAACCATAGCCTTGACTAGACAGACCTTTGTTGACAAAGTGATGTCTCTGCTTTTTAATATGCTGTCTAGGTTGGTCATAACTTTCCTTCCAAGGAGTAAGTGTCTTTTGATTTCATGGGTGCAATCACTGTCTGCAGTGATTTCAGAGCCCAGAAAAATAAAGTCAGCCAGTGTTTCCCCATCTATTGCCATGAAGTGATGGGACCGGATCTTAGTTTTCTGAATGTGAAACTTAAGCCAACTTTTTCACTCTATTTCACTTTCATTAAGAGGCCCTTTAGTTCTTCTTCACTTTCTGCCATAAGGGTGGTATCATCTGCATATCTGAGGTTACTGATATTTCTCCCAGCAATCTTGATTTCAGCTTGTGCTTCCTCCAGCCCAGAGTTTCTCATGATGTACTCTGCATATAAGGTAAATATGAAGGGTGTCAATATACAGCCTTGACGTACTCCTTTTCATATTTGGAACCAGTCTGCTTTTCCATGTCCAGTTCTAACTGTTGCTTCCTGACCTGCATACAAGTTTCTCAAGAGGCAGGTCAGGTGGTCTAATATTCCCATCTCTTAAAGAATTTTCCAGAGTTTATTGTGATCCACACAATCAAAGGCTTTGGCATAGTCAATAAAGCAGATATAGATGTTTTTCTGAAACTCTCTTGCTTTTTCGATGATCCAGTGGATGTTGGCAATTTGAACTCTGGTTCCTCTGCCTTTTCTAAAACCAGCTTGAGCATCTGGAAGTTCACGGTTCACGTATTGCCAAAGCCTGGCTTGGAGAATTTTGAGCATTATTTTACTCGCGTGTGAGATGAGTGCAATTGTGTGGTAGTTTGAGCATTCTTTGACATTCCCTTTCTTTGGGATTGGAATGAAAACTGACCTTTTCCAATCCTGTGGCCACTGCTGAGTTTTCCAAATTTGCTGGCATATTGAGTGCAGCTCCTTCTTTCTCAGCAGATTAAACTCTGGTGAATGAGTCAAAAATACATAAAACTAAAATATAAAGTAAAATGCATTCGACAGTGTAATAGATTCATGAATTAAGAAATTTTAGATATGTCTAGATTACTTTAAAATTAAAAGTGTTTATAGATGACACAACTTTATTGAAGTGGACTTAATATTTTCTTTAAATAATGAAATCAGTAATTCAGAGATTAATAAATAGATGATAGACTATATTGACCTAGCTTAAGCAAACCCATCAACAGATGGGCAAATTTAAATTTTGCCTCCAATCTACAGGAGATAAAAATGGCAAGGAATTTAGAGGCATACAGTCTTCTGCCTTGAAAGTGTGACTAAGTAGGCAAGTGAGTGTGTAATTTCCAGGACTTCCCCCTCTGAGACTGCACAGCTATTTCCTTTGCATTCCATCTCTGAAAGACTGATTTAGTGGAGGGAAGAAGTGCAGCAGTCTGAAGTCCTAGGATGTTGGCACTGCCCCCACGGAAAGCTCAGATCTTGCATCACTTCTTGGGTATGCGCACATTTCCAATTCCCACAGAAAAGCTGATCCTTGGCAGGAGGCAAACAGACACAACCAGACTGAGTCACAACTTGAGAATCAGGGAAATTATTTTTTAAAGGAATAAAGACTGTTGGTGGGATCAAATTTCTGCAACTAAACAAGAAGCAATGAAAAAAAAATTTTTAATCTGGATCACATTTGAGGGAACCCATCCCTACCATTTCAGATTATTCTGCCATGACATAAATCCGAGTAGATTCATGTGGCAATTACCTTTATTGATTATCTTGCACAAATGTTGACTGGTGAATCTTGTGTTGTGTTTTAACTCCACCTGCCAGCTGTGTACTGTTCTTTAAATATGGTTCATAGGATAAGCATAGGTCATGTTATCAAGCGAATGTTGAAGTCCACGATAAATGCCATAGACCCTCTTTTCTATCCTTTTTTAAAATTAATTTTTATTGGTGAATAGCTGCTTTAAAATGTTAGTTTCCACTGTATGGCAGAGTGAATCAGTTACATGTATACATACGTTGTTGTTTAGTCACTAAGTTGTGACCGACACTTTTGTGGCCCCATGGACTCGTCAGGCTCCTTGGTCCGTGGGATTTCCCAGACAACAATACTGGAGTGGGTTGCCGCCATTCCTTTCTCCAGAAGATATTCCCAACCCAGGGATCAAACCCGTGTCTCCTGCATTGGCAGGTGGATTCTTTACCATTGAGCCCCCAGTGAAGCCCATCTCTATAGTATTGTGTTTCAGTTCAGTTCAGTCGCTCAGTTGTGTCCAACTCTTTGCGACCCCAAGAACCGCAGCACTCCAGTCCTCCCTGTCCATCACCAGCTCCCGGAGTTCACCCAAACCCATGTCCTTCGAGTCAGTGATGCCATCCCACCATCTCATCCTCTGTCGTCCCCTTCTCCTCCTGCCGTCAATCTTTCCCAGCATCAGGGTCTTTTCCAGTGAGTCAGCTCTTTGCATCAGGTGGCCAAAGTATTGGAGTTTCAGCTTCAACATCAGTCCTTCCAATGAACACCGAGGCCTGATCTCCTTNATCTCATCCTCTGTCGTCCCCTTCTCCTCCTGCCGTCAATCTTTCCCAGCATCAGGGTCTTTTCCAGTGAGTCAGCTCTTTGCATCAGGTGGCCAAAGTATTGGAGTTTCAGCTTCAACATCAGTCCTTCCAATGAACACCGAGGCCTGATCTCCTTTAGGATGGAGTGGTTGGATTTCCTTGCAATCCAAGGGAATCTCAAGAGTCTTCGCCAACACCACAGTTCAAAAGCATCGATTCTTCAGCGCTCAGCTTTCTTTATAGCCCAACTCTCACATCCATACATGACCACTGGAAAAACCATAGCCTTGATTAGACGGACCTTTGTTGACAAAGTGATGTCTCTGCTTTTTAATATGCTGTCTAGGTTGGTCATAACTTTCCTTCCAAGGAGTAAGCATCTTCTAATTTCATGGTTGCAGTCACCATCTGCAGTGATTTTGGAGCCCCAAAAAATAAAGTCTGACACTGTTTCCACTCTTTCCACTGTTTCCCCATCTATTTGCCATGAAGTGATGTGACCGGATGCCATGATCTTCGTTTTCTGAATGTTGAACTTTAAGCCAACTTTTTTACTCTCCTCTTTCACTTTCGCAAGAGGCTCTTTAGTTCTTCTTCACTTTCTGCCATAAGAGTGGTGTCATCTGCATATCTGAGGTCATTGATATTTCTCCCAGCAATCTTGATTTCAGCTTGTGTTTCCTCCAGCCCATCGTTTCTCATGATGTACTCTGCATAGAAGTTAAATAAGCAGGGTGACAATATAAAGCTTTTTTATACACTTTTTCCTATTTGGAACCAGTCTGCTGTTCCATGTCCAGTTCTAACTGTTGTTTTCTGACCTGCATACAGATTTCTAAAGAGGCAGGTCAGGTGGTCTGGTATTCCCATCTCTTTCAGAATTTTCCGTAGTTTATTTTGATCCACACAATCACACATACAGAATTCAATTTCAGTATAATGTCTTTTTTATTTGAGTAAAGTAAGGCTAAATGATTTGCTTAGGATCAGCCAATTAGACAGTTGTGAGTGGGACCAGCTAGACCTCATCTTTTTTTGACTGTAAGCTTGTATTCTACCCTGTAATCCAGACCACTTCTAGTTTGCCAGCAGTCAGTACACTACTTTCCTTATAGTAAAAGTTCATTGAGTCATTGAATATTTGTTATTTAATTAAGTGCATTTGAACAGCTGATTGTAAGTGATATTTTCAGTAATATGCAGCTTTGATTATTACAAGAGTTAATAAGAGTTACTAAGTTTGTGTTGCATTATTGCTCTGCCTCTTGCTAAATACTGCTCTTCCAGTTAATAACTATGACTCTGGTACTTAACTGTGTAGCTTTGGGAATTAGCCTCATTTTCTTCATCTATCAAATGGGAATAATACCTACTTTATAAGGTGCTGTGAGAATTAAAAAGAATTAATGTAAGATGTTAAGTATTCAACAAGTGGTGTGTATTATCCTTTAGCATACTTGCTATTTTCCTTCTCATAAAACTGCTGTAAAAGATGAATCATTTTTTCTGACATGAAAGCTAAATTATTCACCAAGCTACACAGTATTTTCTGTATAAAACTCTTGAAAGTGTAACACTTACATATCCAGAAACAAAAAAAAAAAGCTAGTTATAATGGACTTTGAATTATATATTTTGGAATCATTATTCCAAGGCTGCTGCTGCTAAGTCACTTCAGTCGTGTCCGAACCAAGCCATGTAACCTTGATAATTTATTTAACTTCCTCTCACTTCTTTCATCTTCAAAGTGTTTTTTTGGTACCTACTTCATGGGGGCGATTAGGAGAAACAGATGATTCATAAAATTGTTTAGCCCAATACGTGGTACTCTAAAGAGCTCAAACAGTTCTGGGGATTACAATATCATCATTGCACAGTTCTATTTCACAGGAGGACGTGGTCAATTGTACCAGAAAGGTGACTTTAAGAAACAGTTTGTAAAAGGATAAGACAATATTCAGTTTCCTGAATCTGTTAGACCTATGTTCCTGAAACTTTTTGGCACCAGGGCCCACTTTCATGGAAGACAATTTTTCCACTAAAGTGGGTAGGGGGTTGGAATGATTCAATACATTGCATTTATTGTGCACTTTACTTCTCTTATTATTACATTGTGATGTATAATGAAATAACTACACAACTCACCATAATGCAGAATCAGATCATCAGGCATTAAATTAGCAGCCTAGATCCCTCACATGCCCACTCCACAGTAGGGTTTGTGTTCCTCCGAGAAGCTTATGCCACTGCAGATCTGACAGGAGGCAGAGCTCAGGTGGTAATGTGAATGATGGGGGGTGGCCATAAATAGCAATGAAGCTTTGCTTGCTCAGCAGCTGCTCACCTCCTGCTGTGCAGCTGGGGCAAGGTGGGGAAGAAGGGGTTCGGAGACTCCTGCATTAGACAATGATCACCATTGTTTTTAGGAATGGATATTCATAAAACAGCTTGATGATGCTATTAAACATTCTTTGAGGACATTCTGAAATATGAAACTTTCTCATAAACTACCTCTGATTTGCTTTTCTGTAGGTGATTATACTGCTTTTCTTGCAGGAACCTCTGTTCAGGTACAGTGTATTCCTAAAGTACTAGCAATTTCTCACAAATGAATGGCTAAGGACACAGACATTGACCTTCCTTGAAGGAAGGCATACAAACAGGGAGAAAGAGAGGCAAGGATGTTGAGACACCTTAGTAATGGCAAGGGAAAACATACATAGAGTGTGCAGGATGTTGGCTTGTTTGATCTCAGACTTATTCCCTGTCATTTCCTTGTTTTGATCTGATTTCTGCAAACTACATTTCTCAGGCTTCCTGGTGCTGCTCTCCAGTTTTGCTTTCTGTTGGGAAGCACTGGTGGAGATCAACATCAACATGTAAAGGTCTTGAGTCTTAATTTATCACTGTTGCAGGTGATGGAATGTTATCAGGGAAGCCCAGCAACACTTACCATTTATAATATAGAGATAATTCGAAAGGAATTAGGGGAGTAAGAAGATGCTATTCATAGTATCCTAGTAGCTGGAATGTTGCTAAGTCTGCCTTCACATAGATGAATGCCTTGGACAAGATATTTCACAGCACTCTTCTTCTTTCTTTCATAAAATGAGGGGCAAGAGAATATCTTGTTGCTTTGTAGTCTTCCTTCAGTTCAGTTCAGTTCAGTTGCTCAGTCATGTCTGACTCTGTGACCCCATGAATCGCAGCACATCAGGCCTCCTGTCCATCACCAACTCCCAGAGTTCACCCAGACTCACGTCCAACAAGTCAGTGATGCCATCCAGCCATCTCATCCTCGGTCGTCCCCTTCTTCTCCTGCCCCCAATCCCTCCCAGCATCAGAGTCTTTTCCAATGAGTCAACTCTTCACATGAGGTGGCCAAAGTACTGGAGTTTCAGCTTTAGCATCATTCCCTCCATAGAAATCCCAGGGCTGATCTCCTTCAGAATGGACTGGTTGGATCTCCTTGCAGTCCAAGGGACTCTCAAGAGTCTTCTCCAACACCACAGTTCAAAAGCATCAATTCTTTGGCACTCAGCTTTCTTCACAGTCCAACTCTCACATCCATACATGACCACTGGAAAAACCATAGCCTTGACTAGACGGACCTTTGTTGGCAAAGTAATGTTTTTGCTTTTCAATATGCTATCTAGGTGGGTCATCATTTTTCTTCCAAGGAGTAAGTGTCTTTTAATTTCATGGTTGCTTCAGAAAGAGTGGGGACACTTTTCTGGTCATCAGTGGTTAAGAATCTGCCTTCCAAAGCAGGGGACATGGATTTGATCTCTGGTTAGACAGCAAAGATCCCACCTGCCTCGGGGTAACTAAGCCTGCATGCCACAACTACCAAGCCCATGCAACATAACTAGAGATGCCTGCATTCTTAACTAAGACCAGATGCAGCCAAATAAATAAATAAAAGAAACATTAAGAATAGGGTCTCAATATTATTGTTAAAATGAAGTCAAAACCATTCATCTGTAAATATGCTGGACTGTTACTTTTTATTATCTGTTTCTTTCTTTATAAGGCACAAGAGAAAAAGTCAGGTAGGAGTGAATATGAACTGATTGTGTAGTAGGGAAGGGAAAACCCCAAATATTTGCTGGTTGTTTTATTTTTATTTCATTCAGATGCATGTCATTACTACTTTTCTTATAACTGCTGTAATAGCCCAGTGAATAATTCATCTTTGATGGTAACTATCTCCTCAGTTTACTCTTCCAGGGTCTAGACCCCCAAGTCCCTATTTGTACTTTTGTGTCTCCATCCCTGTCTTATGCTGTTTTTTCAGTCACTCAGCTGTGTCTGACTCTTTGTGGGACTCCTCATTACCCCATGAACTGTAGCCCACCAGACTGTCTATTCATGGACTTCTTCCAGACAAGAGTGGAGCGGGTTGCCTTTCCTCCCCCAGGGGATCTTCTGGACCCAGGAATGGAACCCCAGTCTTCCGTGTTTCCTGCATTGTAGGTGAATTCTTTACCACTGAAGCCCGCCTTATGCTCTATTCACACCAGTTTCCCTTTTCAGTCTTTAAACACTCCATGTAATTTCATTTTTCTTTGATTTTGTCTAGGCAGGTCCCTCATATTCCGCAAATGCCATCTCCTTTGTGATCTTTCTCAAATGCTCCATCAAAAGAATTAGTTCCTTTTTAATTTGTATCTTTCAAAAAAGTCTTCACACTGAATTGCAATGTGCGACACTCTAGATTTGTGAGCATCTTGGGAGTATAGGCCAATTTTACTAATCTTTTTATCTTCAAGACCAAGCACTTTGCCTGGTAAATATTCAATAAATGAATATTGACCTACTAGTTTGTTCTGTCTTGTCTTATATTTGATTATTTCTATTTCTACCTCATTTACTAGATTGTGAGCTCCTTGCGGGGTAGGGAGGTAACCAGGAAAAGTAACACTTCTACTTAATTCTATTCTGGATTTGGGATTTTCACTACACTCATTGGTAATATATTACTTGACAATATTAAAAGTTCAGTAAACTTTGATTGAATTTAGAAAACCTGAGGAGCTTAATCACAGAAGAAATTTAAGAAAACAGTCCAGTGAGAAATAATAGAAAACATTTATATATAGGTTTCTGCCTCCAGTTCCTGGCACAGAACTCCTAAAAATCCTTGTAATTTCCTAGTTGATAAGGTTACTAGGAGTGTGTTTTGCTCTTTGACTCTTATTCCTGGCACAGAGTTCCTTAATTCCTTGGAATTTTCTGAATGATAGGATTGTTTTTTGTTCTAATGAGGTGATGGTTAGCAGGCTGTTGGATAGGGGCTTGTCATTAAAAAGATCAAGCCATGATTGGAAACTTGGAGGTTTCAGCCCTTACTCAGCCCTTTTTGAAGGAAGGGGAGAATGGCTGAAAACTGAGTTAGTGATCGATCATGCCTACATGATGAAACCTCCATAAAATCCCCAAAGTGTGTGATTTGGGGGAGCTTACAGGTTGGTGAAGGCATTCGTGTGCTGGGGTGTGTGTGTGCTGGGATTCGTGTGATGTGTCCCAATTCCATGGAGACAGACTCTCCTGTGTTCAGGACAATTCTGGACCTTGGTCTATGTATTTCTTTACCTGGCTGTTCATCCATATCCTTATAATATCCTTTATTATATAATAAAACCAGTAGGTATGAATTATTTCCCCAAGTTCTCTGAGCTATTCTAGTAAATGATCAAACTTGAGGAGGGGGTCATGGGAATTTGATTTAGAGCTGACCAGTCAGAAGTGCAGGTGACAACCTGGATCTTGCCCTTGGCCTCTGAAATGGGAGGAGCCTGGTGTGACTGATTGAGCCTTTCAGTTGTGGAATCTGATACTAAATCCAGGTAGACAGTGTCAGCACTGAATTGAGTTGTAGGACACACAACTATTGTTGGAACATTGGTTGATGTAGGGGAAAAACCCCACACATTTAGTGTCAGAAGTATTTTGAGTGTGACTGTCAAGGAAAATACAAGAGTGTTTTCCCAAGACACCCAGAACATTATTCAGCCCTTGGAAATCAAAACTGGTTTTGAGCAGATGCTTCAGAAAGTCTGTAAGTCACAGAACTGTACTGATCAATGATGGTTTCCATTTTATAAACAGAATAATCTGGAGATACACAAAATGAGGGCTGATATTTCTATCAGCTTAAGACCAGATAACATTGAGACATTTGCGTTAGGTTATTAATCTTTTAGCATCACTTAGTGTTTGTCCTGTCTGAAGTGTTAGTCACTCAGTTGTGTCTGACTCTTTGTAACTCCATGGACTGTACTCCACCAGGCTCCTCTGTCCATGGAATTCTCCAAGCAAGAATACTGGAGTGGGTAGCCATTCCCTTCTCCTGGGGATCTTCCCAACCCAGGGATCAAACCTGGGTCTCCTGCATTGCTGGCAGATTTTTTTTTTTTTAACCATATTAGGCACCAGGGAAGCCCAGCAACACNGCCTACCAGGCTGCTCCATCCATGGGATTTTCCAGGCAAGAGTACTGGAGTGGGGTGCCACTGCCTTCTCCGATTCCAAGGCTGTGATCATAAAAAAATAGATTACTGACATTTCCCCCTCAATTCATACTATTCACATACGTATGTTAATATTTTCCGTACTATTAATATATATTGTCCACAGTTTTCGAGGGGCTTATGTAGATCTTAGGATTCTGTAGCATATTAAAGATACAAGTTCACTACCCTCAGACTAAAGACTTAGACAATTCTAGATCTCATAACTATTTGAGGATATCAGTGTAATCATAGTCCATGAAAAAAATGAAGGAAGTAAAATGTTATAGGCTTTTAATTTAAGAAATAAAGTAGGCTGTTTAATTCTCAGAAGCCTTTTCTCCCCTTGTGGTACTTGTTTTCACTGATTAAAAAAAAAAGTAAATAGTTGTCAGTGGTATCATATATACCTAAAAATCTATTGCTTTGCAAATTTGGGGGCCATTCACACTCAGTAAAACTCTGTTTAAAAATACCTAATAGCAATACAAAGAGAAGGAGAAGTCAAAGAAAAGTGGAAAGTGAGAGAAGATATTTGCAATGTATAAAACAAAGGATTAATATCTAAAGTAAATAACACCTGTAAGTTAAGAGAAAGACAAACCACCCAGTAGAAAATGAATAATGACTTCAAATAGCATCTCACAAAAGAGGAATCACAAATTGTGGTACCTAATTAGGAAAATGCAGCTTAAAATACAAGGAAGCTCTGTCACATACCATCAGATCACTAAACATTTAGAATTAATATTGAAAGAGATATAGAGCAATAGGAATTCTTATTTAATACTTCTTATGGGACTGTAAATTGGTGTGGCACTTTAAAAAATATTTTGGCTTTATCTTCTAAAGTTAAACATACTCTAGCCTATGCCCCAGCAATTCCATTTCCACATATTTACCCTACAGAAATTCTTGAGTATGTGTACCAAGACACATGTATAAGAAAGTTCCTAACAGCAAAAACTTGGAGACAATTCAAATGTCCATTGTTGGTAGATTTGTTAAGTGAATGATGATAAATTCACAATGGTATATGCTTTACAGTGGTGAAAATAAAGGAACTACAGCTACGTATAACCTTAAATATATGAAGGTCTACAAGTTCTAATACAGAGACTCCTGTAATTTTTTTGGAGGCAAAAATTTCAATGTTCAGCCACCAGGAGGCTGACAAGAGGGAACCAGACTCTGCACTAAGCGCATGTAGCTTTTTACTAACACTTTCCCTCTCTGTACTGCTGATAATTTGACTCTGTTCCTCAAGCACACGTAGATTGCAGTATCCTCCTAAGGGGGAACTACCGACTGGAAGATTTTTGCATATTTTAAAATGATCTCCAGAAGAAAGCTACTTGGTGGTCTTGATGGAGGTAAAAAGTTGGAGAAGGTGGTTCTTAAGCCACAAATATTGAAAATTTTCACAATTTAAAAATGACAACACTGTATTTTGAGACACCTAGACTTTTAAGATTTGATTAAATTGTCCTATGTTCTATCCAGAAAGAATCAAAGCCCTTTATGAAATTGTTTCATGGTTTTTCCAATTAGTTTACAAAATGCTTTTCAAGTTAAAGACGCATCATTTGCTATTAAAAATTTTCATTCATTTGGCTGCACCAGGTCTTAGTTGCAGCATGCAGGATCTTCAGTGTCGGGTGTGAGCTCTTAGTTGCAACATGTGGGATCTAGTTCCCTGACCAGTGACAGAACCCAGGCTCCCTGCATTAGGAATGTGTGGAGGCTTAGCCACTGGACTAATTACAGTTAAAATTTATCATGTATGTTGTTCCAGAAGGTGGAATATAATTGTACTTCATAATTGGGGAAATACACAAAGGCTTCCAAATTCATTCCTGGCCAAATTCATTCTTGGCCTAACATATATCCATGATGAAAAAAAAAGGAAAAGAAATATTAGAATTACTAGTTAAAATATTTATAGTCAAATATATACAAGTCAATTAGTAACTAAGCCAGTTATTTAGAACTTCTTTTGTCATTCAGAAAAATGGGTTCATGTTCATGACTGAATGACTATTTTGTGAGTGTGTGTATATTAGATCTTAGAGAATTTTTCATAAAGTGATTTCTGTCCTGAATGATTTAAAGCCCAGAAACAGAGTTACTTCCTAGATTATTGGAACCTGGCATCTATACTTAACATTTTATTGAAATCATAGAGGTCTTAGTTGATAAATCTAACAGCAACTTCTAAACATTGAACATTATTGACTTCTGTTTCACACTGTTGACCATACTGTCCTTGAAGTTCTTTATTGACAGGTTTCTTTGATGTTTCTGCCCTAGTTTTGTGTTTCTGACTGTTCCTTCCAGCCTTGTTCCTTAGTTCTAGTCCTTTGCCCTTCCCTTATGTATAAAAGTCCCTTGCTCTGTGAACTCTGTTCCCTTTATAGTCTTGTATACTAAGCAGGCCAGCTTAGATGAAAGTTCGAGGAAAGATAGAAATATAGAAAGCTAGAGAGGAAAGAGGAGTAGCATTCTGTTCTGTTCTTTAAGATCTCATTTTAGAGACCAAATGGCTAAACTGTACTTTATCTCTAGTATTCCCTTTCCCTTGCCATTCACTACTAGGCCTTGCTAATCCAGTGCTTTTCTCTCTCCAGTATTCAACCTTTCCCTTTCTACTTAATCAAATTGTCAGCTAAGAGTTATTGACAGTAGGTTTGTGTGATATTTGGCACTTGGTATGCTGTCTCAGTGTCCACAAAAACTCCAAGAGAAGTATTAATTTTATTTTAGAGATGAGGAAAGAGGTCAAGTGAGAAGCTCAAGGAAAGTTACACAGCTAATAAGGAATAGAACTTCCTCGGGTGGTGCTAGTGGTAAAGAATCTGCTGGCCAATGCAGGAGATACAAGGGATGTGTGTTCAACCCCTGGGTTGGGAAGATCCCCTGGAGGAGGAAATGGCAACCTGCTCTAGTTTCTTGCCTAGAAAATTCCATGGACAGAGGAACCTCATGGGATATAGTTCATGGGGCTGCAAAGAGTCAGATACGCCTGAGCAACTAACACTTTTACTAAGCAACTGAGCACATGCACACACACGGAATGGCGCTAATACTGGACACAGGAAGTTGTCTGGGTATAAGGCCCATCCATATTCTTGGTAGTTCACCATTATCTTCTTCTTCAGTTTCAGAACCCATCCTAGTCACTACTCTTTGGTAAAAGCCCTTGAGCCATTAATTCTATTTCTAGAATCTACTGCAGAAAAGTAAAGATTTAGACAAAGATCTTTACTAAGTTGTTTGTCACAGCATTACTTTTTTTTTTTTTAATCTTTTATTTTATTTTATTTTTTAATTTATTTATTTTTTGTATTTATTTATTTTTTTACACTAACTCCCAAACATGAACCCCCCTCCCACCTCCCACCCCACATCTTCCCTGAGACACCAATGAAAATTATGGAACAATTCAATGTCCCTCATCAAAGGAAGGGCTGTTTATTATCACATAATAAATGATGGGAATTAAGGAAACAATTCCATTCACCATTGCAACGAAAAGAATAAAATACTTAGGAATATATCTACCTAAAGAAACTAAAGACCTATATATAGAAAACTATAAAACACTGATGAAAGAAATCAAAGAGGGTACTAATAGATGGAGAAATATATCATGTTCATGGATTAGAAGAATCAATATAGTGAAAATGAGTATATCACCCAAAGCAATCTACAGATTCAATGCAATCCCTATCAAGCTACCAGCGGTATTTTTCACTGAACTAGAAAAAATAATTTCAAGATTTGTATGGAAATACAGAAAACCTCGAATAGCCAAAGCAATCTTGAGAAAGAAGAATGGAAC
>SJYX01009815.1:560289-571782 GCA_006410675.1 Oreotragus oreotragus
GATTATACAGAGTGAAGTAAGCCAGAAAGAAAAACACCAGTACAGTATACTAACACATATATATGGAATTTAGAAAGATGGTAATGAGGACCCTGTATGCAAGACAGCAAAAGAGACACAGATGTGTAGATTGGACTTTTGGACTCTGAGGGAGAGGGAGAGGGAGAGGGTGGGATGATTTGGGAGAATAGCATTGAAATATGTATACTATCATGTAAGAAATGAATCGCCAGTCTATGTAGGATGCAGGATGCTTGGGGCTGGTGTATGGGAATGATCCAGAGAGATGATGTGGGGTGGGAGGTGGGAGGGGGGTTCATGTTTGGGAGTGCATGTACACCCATGGTGGATTCATGTCAATGTATGCCAAAACCAATACAGTACTGTAAAGTAAAATAAAGTAAAAATTAAAATGAAAAAAAAAATTATGGTGATCCATTCAGTGCCATATAATGCAAAGAATAAAATTAATGATCTCAAAAGATTTTAATGATGGTTATAAATGTGTTCTATAAAAACACTCTGATTTTTAAAAAATAATTTTATTTATTTAAATTTGTTTTTGGGTGCACAGGTCTTCATTGCTGTGTGCCGGCTTTCTGTGGTTGCGGCGAGTTAGGGCTACTCTCAAGTTAATGGGGCACAGGCTTTTCATTGCAGTGGCTTCTTTTGTCGTGGGGCACAGGCTCTAGGTGAGCAGGCTCAGTAGTTGTGGTATACGGGCTTAGTTGCCCCATGTCATGTGGAATCTTCCCAGACCAAGGGTCGAAGAGGTTGCCCAATGTCCCCTGCATTTGCAGGTGGATTCTTAACCCCTGGATCACCTGGTAAATCCAATATTAGGATTTTGCTCATAAGAAAATAAACATATACCTACTTTTAGTCCATTAAAACATACCAGGAGAATAAACTAAAATGTTCATTGAGTGAGTGGTGGGATAGATGATTTTTTTGTTGCTAAACAGACTAATGTGTGCATGTGTTTTAATAACTTATAAGGCTTATAATGAAAAACAAAACTCCCCTCCTCCCCTGCCTTCTCATTTCTAGGGCAACTAGTTTTAAATTATTTAAATGATTTACTCTGGGTTGCCTTGCAAAGTAACATGATAATTTTTTTTTTCTTGATATTATGCATTTAATTCTTCTTCTAAGGAGACATTAGGACTCTTACCTCACCTATTTTCACTGTAGCATCCCCCAAATGGCTATAGTATACTATTCAGTCAGATTGGGAAAAGCAGTTTTTTCTTTTAACATGAGTCTCTACTTTGATTATACTCCTTTCTGATATACATATTCTGTTTTCCCTTAAACTTTGAATTGTCTTTCTTCTTGCATTGATTTCTGTTATCATGTCCTCATTTTTTTCCCAAGTATGCCAATCTGTTGGGTGCTTTTTAAGAACTGACTCACTGGAAAAGACCCTGATGCTGGGAAAGATTGAAGGCAGAAGGAGAAGGGGATGACAGAGAATGAGATGGTTGGACAGCATCACTAACTCGATGAACATGAGTTTGAGCAAGCTCCAGGAGTTGGTGATGGACATGGAAGCCTGGCATGCTGCAGTCCATGGGGTCACAGAGAGTTGGACACGACTGAGCGACTGAACTGAACTGATACACTTTTATATTAAAATCCCCCACTTGCACGCACATTTTGTTTTCTCTGGAGATACTTCTCTTGGAGCTTTGTATCCACCACAAGCTCCAGGAGTTGGTGATGGACATGGAAGCCTGGCATGCTGCAGTCCATGGGGTCACAGAGAGTTGGACACGACTGAGCGACTGAACTGAACTGATACACTTTTATATTAAAATCCCCCACTTGCACGCACATTTTGTTTTCTCTGGAGATACTTCTCTTGGAGCTTTGTATCCACCACCTCCTATCTCTGTTGGTGCTCTCTAGATCTGCTTTATGACCTAGTTTTTGGACTTCTGCTAATTGCTTTTCTGTATTAGATACCCTATGTCCTGGATCTCATGTATTCCTGTTTCCTGAATTCTCATTTTACTGAGGCATATCATCATGTAGCTTCGAATCCTTGCATGTCATTCTGGTCTAATAACACTTTAATATCTTGAAGGCATTCAATGTGACTCCTGAGAAATCCAGTGCTTTCTCATTTTTTTTTTTTTAAATTCTTTTGTGGTTGACATTTTTATCCCTTCTCTTTTAGAGTTTTAAGCTCATTTCTTTATTCCCAACATTCTGAAATATTTCAGTGATGTGCACTGGTTGGTTCTTTTTCATTCAGTAATCGGTGGATTCTTTTAATCTAAAGACTTGTATTTCAGTTTTGGGAAATTCTTTCTGTTTCTTTTATATAAGGGTATCCTCCCATCAGTTTTCTCATTCATTCTTTCTTTCCTTCTTATTAATCAAATGTTAGATCTTACAGATTGACCTACTTATCTTTTCCCCCCTGATTTTTCTGCACCTCTTTTTCTGTCCTTATTTGTAGGACATTTTCCCAGCTGTTTTTCAAGTGGTATCTTTGAGGCTTTGTTTTTAATCTTCTTTTTTTTTTTTTTTTGGCTAATTTGAATTCACAGCAGCTCTTTCTTATAATACAATTACTTTTTTTTTCTACACTGAGATAACTGGTCATTCTAACGTAGAATAATTGCCAAGGTATGTTGGAAATAATAGAAAAGTCTTAGATAGTTTTTTATATTGTGTTATCACCTGAACAAAATAAAAAGGAGATACCGGTCTAAATGCTGGGTGTGCAATATTTAGTTCTTGAAGGTTACAAGAAAGAAGTCATATTGCTGACTCTGGGAAAAAACACTGTGGGACAGGTGGGTGAGGGTGGGTTTTTATTATGTGCCCTCTGTAACATTTGATATCTGACCATATACATCATATCAGAACTATGATTAAAGTCTTAATGAAGTTTCATAAAATAGAGTTGTACAAGTGTTTCAACTGTTTTGCTAATATGCTTTTAATGGTAAAAATCAAGACAGGAGTAATAAGACTTTTACTATTGGACCCAACGTTCTCGAAAATTTTATAAGCCAAATAAAGGCTAAGTTTAAAAAATGCTTTTTTTTTCCTATAGCATCTTATTTTTCTTTAATGAAGAAGAATACATATCTGCATGAATCATTCTGAGAGCGGTAATAAGAGGACTTATTATTTATTTTAAAGCTCAAAGTTATTTTTCTTCATCTCTGTTTCCTGGGTTTTTAAAAAAAAATTATTTGTTTGAAATTCTCAGGCTTTTTAAAGCTGTGGATTAACATCTTTCATCAAACACGGAAAATCCTTGGTCATTACTTTTCAAGCAATCTCTCTTTTCATTCATCTTTTCTTTTGGGGGGTTCCAGTTTAACATATTAAACATTCTCCTTGTAACTTCTAAGTCTCTTTGCTCCCATATTTTTACTCCTGAATACTTTCTGTATTTTTATATTTTGTATGTTTTTGTATTTCCATGCTTTTTTCTAGATAGTTTCCACTGACATAATTCTCTCTGCAGTAGTATCTAATGATTTTTCTAGTTTTGCGACTTCTCTTTAGTTATTTTTCTGATTTACTATTGACATTTTTATAATCTGCCATGTTTTGCTAAATCTTATAGCTTGAATTTTATTGTCCTACATGTTGTAACTATTATAATTTATACAGACTTGGCATTGCAGCTCAAGTATATATTTCTGTTAATGTTTTTGATAGATGTGTGTGTTTTTATTGCCTGTTGTTTTTACTTGTTTATACTCATGATTAATTGCCTTCTTATGTGCCCTGTTATCTTTGATTATGTACTGAGCATTCTATAGCATTACAGTCCTTTACAGTTCTAAAATCCAGAAAGCTCTGCAACTAAAAGCTGTTTCATAACTCATTTATTGTCCAAACATGTTGTGAAGTGACACAAAGCTGTTTAGTTGTATTCAACTTAGTGTAAATGATTGTACAGTTTGCATCAGGTTGATAACAGGATAATGCCCCTTACTCCACTGATGATATGACAATATGGTATATGTACCATATTATTTTTCTAAAATGTGAAATCTTCTCGATTCTCATCACATTTAGCCTGAAAATTTAGATAAAGAATAGTGGATCTATTTGAAAATTTATTTCTAGAAATCATTTGAGGCTTGGGATAATGTTATTTTTCTCTCAGTAAGATTTTTGTTATCCTGCCAAACACTAAAGGTTCTAACAAACTGGAATAATCATACCAATTTCATTTGAGATTTTGATTAGCTAATCTAAAAGACTAAAAGTCAAGCTTTTTACAAATCTGATATATTTGTAATTCACTTTAGTCCTAGGGTGATTTTTCTTTTAGAGTCCAGTCCAAAGTGGGCTACAGAGAAGGGAATTAGTAACTTGGGTTCCAACCCTGTCTTTCCTTGGTCTCTGATCTTTTATCTCTTAAGACCCTTTGCTTGCTAACCACATACCTCGGTTTCTCAGAGCCTGTTTTGGGTAACAAAGGCCCCAAAGTAGAAACTACTTCCAGTGCCATTTTACTCCTCTGGATTGTTGTCTCTTCTAGGTACTTCCTCACCATCTGGTTTGTTGTTTGATATAGGAAATATTTAGTGGGTCCTGGAGCCAGGAACCGAATCATTAACCCTGTTGTCTCCATTCAGTTTCTCATTATTTTACTTCTAGTTGTTTCCTAGCAGGTCTCTCTCCATTGAGCCATATCCCTTGCCATCTAACTTTGACCATTGCCAGAAGTAGCTTGCTGTTAATATAAAAAAGCCTAAACACAATCACATTGCTAGTTCACGTAAACTTTTTTTAGTAGCTCTCATTATTTACAGGGCTTCCCTAATAGCTCAGTTGGTAAAGAATCTGCCTGCAATGCAGGAGACCCCGTTCCATTTCTGGGTCGGGAAGATCCGCTGGAGACGGATAGGGTACCTACTCCAGTATTCTTGGGCTTCCCTTGTGGCTCACCTGGTAAAGAACCTGCCTGCAGTGCGGGAGACCTGGGTTTGATCCCTGTTTTGGGAAGATCCCCTGGAGAAGTGGAAAGGCCACCCACTCCAGTATTCTGGCCTGGAGAATTCCATGGAGTGTATAATAGTCCATGGGGTTGCAAAGGGTCGGACATGACTGAGCAACTTTGACTTCACTTCATTATTTAAAAGATGAAGTCCAAATTCTTTAGCAAACAAGAGACTCCCTAGTCTTCCCTCTGTCTACCTCTGCGGTAGTGTTGTCTCCTGTTACCTTCCTCCTTGTACTCTGGATGCTGATCTGTGCCTGAAATGTTTCATGTCTTCATATCTTTGTCTGTACTGTTCTCTTTGCTAAGAGTTCTCTTTGCCTTTCTTCTACCCTCAAACCCTATCCCCTTGGCCTGAAAAGCTTCTGACTTTTTGTTTTATTTCAAGGCATATGTAACACAACCAGAAGGAACAGAGTTTAAAAGCTGCCGCTTTCTGGCTGTTTGTATGATAGTCCTTGACTCATTTCCTTATCTCCAAACTGACTTGAACAGTAATTCTTTGCTCCTAAAATTTCAAGGTCTAACAGAAAAAGCCAACTGTACTTAATAGAAGTACTCATTAAAAGGTAGTAGTTGTCTAGAGTGGTGCTCTTAGTTGTTACTTACCCAGTTGATTGAAGGTGCTGTGGAGTTCAGCTGTCTCCTTACTGATTTTCTGCCTACTGAACTGTCCCTTTCTCATAGAGGTGTGGTTGAAATCTCCAGCTATAATAGGAGATTCGTCTATTTCTCTTTGTAGTTTTTAAACTCACATAATTTGATACTTTGCTGTTAGGTACATATACATTAAGGATTCTCAATTTTCTTAGGGCATTGGTTCTTTTATTATTACATAAAGTGAAAGTGAAGTGAAGTCGCTCAGTCATGTCCGACTCTTTGCTACCCCGTGGACTGTAGCCCGCCAGGCTTCTCCATCCATGGGATTCTCCAGGCAAGAATACTGGAGTGGATTGCCATTTCCTTCTCCAGGGGATCTTCCCAACCCAGGGATTGAACCTGGGTCTCCCGCATTGCGGGCAGACATAAGCCTTTATCTATTCTGATTTTTTCTCTTACTCTGAATTCTACCCTATCTGAAATTAGTATAGCTACTTTAGGTTTCTTTTGATTGGCATGTTATATGTGTTAGCATGTTACATGTTTTTCAATCCCTTTACTTTTAATGTATTTGTATCTTTATATGTAAAGCAGATTTCTTGTAGGCAACATATAGGTGGGGCTTGTGCTTTGATCCCCACTGACAATCTCTGTCTTTAATTGGTATATTTGGACCATTGATGTTTGAAGGGATTATTGATATAGTTGGATTAGTATCTATTGTATTTGTTACTGTTTTCTGTTTGTTGCCCGTGTTATTTGTTTCTGTATTTGTCTTCCATTCCTTTTTGTCTTTTTTTTATTTTAATTGATCATTTTACATGATTCTATTTTTTCTTCTTTACCTTTTAATAAAGTTTTTAAGTGTTTGCCTTAGAATGTATAATACATATTAGCAGTTAATCCAAGTCCTCTTTCAGATGATACTGTATTGTTTCCCAAGTAGTGCAATACCTTATAATAAGGAAATATTTCTAATTCCTTCCTTTAGCAGCCCCAGTTTTGGCGCTGAACTAAGTCTACTTTAGTACAGGCTGCTTTGTCATTTATCAGATGTATTGATCAAATGCTGATACTTATTTCAAGTTATCAGAATGTTGTTCATTTTCTAAGTTTGTACTCATTGAAGAAGGTATGAGATTTGTTAATTGCTTGTAGTTACCTCTTTATGCTTCTTCAAGATGTTCTCCAGGGATGCCAGATTTTTTTCTTAGAAATAATTTTTAAAGAAAATCTAGAAAGGCCAGGTAATAGTTTCTGTCAACTAAATCGACATTTCTGGGGGAAGAAAATCTTAACAATTGAAGCAGTATTTTTTGCCTCTTTCTTGCTCTCATCTCATTTGACATAATTCTTTTATTTTCCTCTGTTAATACTCCTCTCTTTCCATATCCTTGAAGAAACAGATAGTCACCTGGTTCAAGAAAGATAACTCCCTGGTGACTGTCTTCTCTCCCCTGTCCTTCTCCCTCATCATATGTGTTTTAATGTGATCTTCTTGGTATGAGAGATAATGTTAAACTCATTATTATTGACCCTTATTACTACTATCCTGAAGTCAGGTGCTTTTATTTTAGGTCTTTCTCAGATTTTTATTAAGTCAACAAGTCAACAAGTATATATTGAGTGCCTGTCATATGTCAAGTACTGAGGACTCTATAGACAATAAAATGGGTATGGGAATTATAGTTTTGTGGGTGAAACAATCACAGATTAATAATCTCACAAGGAAATGTCCAAAAATAGCTATAGCTGTAATAGGGAGATGCTTGGGACTGCAAAAGCCTATAAAAAGAGATTTGAGCTAGTCAGGGTAGTCAGGAAGGGCGCTCTCAGGAAGTAGTAACACTTGAAAACTGAAGCGTGAATAGGCAGTTGATGAAGGGAGAAAAACCCTTCCATGTAGAGTAAACATTGTGGGCAAAAGCTGTGCAGTGGGGAAGGAGAGTGTTGGTATGAAGGACTGAGAGGATTCACAAGAGGCTGAAGGGATGGCGTCAGGTAGGGACCAGGCTATGCTGAGGAATTTTGGTGTGTTTTGTGTTCGTTTCATAGAGCAGTGGGAAGCAATTGAAAAGTAGCATGCAGTAAACTTGTATTTGGGAAAGATTATTCTCACTATAGTAGGAAGAATGATTTACAGGGGACTGTAGTAGATGTAGGTAGATAAATTTAGGATAATCCAGGTGAGAAATTATAGTAGTTAATTTAGAGGAAATGGTGAAAAGTAGATTAAATATACTTAGGGAAGATCAGCGAGGTTCATGGATTTGATATTAAATGGTAAGAGAGGGAGATGACTAAGATTTGGGACTGGTACAGTGGAGTAGATGTTATTTTTATTAGAATTAGCAACACTGGAATGAGAACAGATTTTAAAGGGAAGATCATGGGTTAGGTTTTATACGTTTTGAATTTGAGAGGCCACAAAACGTCTAATTGAATATATGAGTATGTTGGTCAAAGGAGATCAGGTCTGAACTGGAGGTATAAGTTGCTGTGGTAACTGTGAATGATGATATGCATGGTGAGAATATGGTGATGGGGTGCCTGGCACCCAGTTTGATGAACTCCTGACATTTAGAGACTAGATAGAGAAGAATGAATCTCACAGGAGATAGAGAAGTTGTGATCAGAGATGTTTAGAGGAAAACCAGAGGTTTTTATTTTTTAAAAGACTTTAATAATAGAAGTCATCTGCGTTTTGGCTTTTATTTTAAAACATTTTATTAAAAAAACAAATTCTGAGAGTTGTTAATAGAATGATCTTTATTTAGCTCCTCCAGACATATCTTTCTTAAATGAGAAGCAGTTGTGTGCGTGTCAGGTGTGTCTTTGGGTTCTCTTACTTAGAAAGGAGGTAGTTTTTGCCACAGGAAGTGTTTCATCGGGAAGCAGATGTGCTCCAGTGATAGGAGATGGGAAGGGGATGTTTTGTTATTAATTACTTACTTTGAATAAACAAAGACTTTGTATTTTTGAAAGATGTCTTCTTCTGGTTTATAGAAATTAATCCTGTTTTTAAAGCTTTTCATTAGTTGATCTAAGAGGTATGTACCCTGTTGTTCTAGTAACAGAACTCCTGAACTCTTTGTTAGTTGTATCATGTCATATCTTCTGTTACATAAGAGCATGTGAGATTTATAGGATAGAATTTTGGTGTAGAAAAGGTGTGTCTTAAAAGATAGGAAGTGGTGGAAGGCTAGTATTTGTAAACTGAGAAGGCTCAAGTTTTGCCTTTTCATCTCTGCTTGCTTCCCTTAGTTGAAAGAAATCTGAAAAGCCATTTTAATGAGAAACTGATATCCTATTTTAATCTTTAAAAAGTAAAGAATTTAGCATTTAAACCAGATAACAATAAAATATCTGGACTCAGTGTCACAATTATGCCCCGTAAGCCTAAATTTCTCACCTGTATTCTGTGAATCATAGTTGGAAAATGCTAATTTAAAGAGGTTATATAGAATCCTGAATTAGGAGTTAGGATACCCGTGTGTTCTTTTTGTTTGTTTGTCTTTGCTGTTGACTAGTCATGGACAAGTTCCTTTCTCTGGCCTCATTTGATTATATGTAAGTGTTGGTTAGGATAATCTCTGATGTCTTGTTTAGCTCTCTGTTCTCTAATTCTGATTCTGTGGGTTGATATTAAATGTTTCCATTTTTGCTCTGTGTAGATTTAAAAAATATACTTATTTAAACTTTGTGCATTCAAAAAGAATAAAAATATACAGTCATCAAAAAATCCATATATTATAGAAATTAATAATATGAAAACAAAAATCTGTTAGCAACAAAAATAACAAATTTTATTCTTTTTAAAAAAGAAAATATTTGAAAGAAATAGGAACAGAATTTCTCTCTATGTAAATTCCATCATATGTATACTGACATATTAATGATAATCTTCAGTAAAAGTGGGATCATGATCTACTTTTTATAGTATATATTGCTTTTATACCTTATCTGTTAGACTTCTTACCATGTAAATTTCTGTTTTAAGTTTTTTCTTCTTACTGTGACTCTAGTATGTACTCACAGTTAAAAAATAAAACCGTAAAGATCTAAGGTGATATCTCAGTTGTACTCCCTACAGGCAATCACTCTTTAAAAATGTGTGTGTTTCTAGCACATTTAAATATATGTGGTTGTTTTTGCATGGTATGTACTGTGATTTACTTGGGCATCCTCCTATAGATGGTCATTTGCATCTCCCTCCCTTGCTTCCTTCCATTAAAAAAAAACGCTGCAGTTCTTAAAATGCAGAAGATTGTTGAATTTTTAATTGTGCTTTATTTATATGCTGTAGATAGTCTTTGCTGTCTCCAAGGAAGAGGAGACCGCAAAGGATTGGATTGCTTGGCTAGGATTGCTGTATCTTTAATTCTCTGCCCACGACCATGAGCAAAGTCTCTATGTGATCTACATACTCACTTGCACAGAATATTTCAAGCAGATATTCTCACTTTATCCTCTAATCCCAATACGATGTTTTTATTTTGGAGAACTTGACTGAATCTCATGGGAGCCTTGAGAATTCCTTTAGTCCTTTTATTTAAAAATCTGTCTACAGCTTGTTAGTCACAATTTGTCCCGTGCATCAGTAGCATACGTATCACTTACAGCTTGTTCAAAATGTAGAATTTCAGGCTCTCACCCATGTGCACTAAAGCAAAATCTACATTTTAATTCACTCTCCTGGTGATTCATTCACACCCTACAGCATGAGAAGCATTGGCCTAGAAGCAGATCTGTTGCACTATCTTTATGCTTGGTCCTTTGTGCCCACATCTTGAGTTTGAGCCTTTGGTTGTTATTGTTCTGATCTTTCTGAGGAGAAAGAAAAGAAAAAAGTGAAAACTTTGAACTAAAGACATTGTGCCTTCCAATGGTAAGGTCTCCTATTGATATTTTTACCTGTTTTTTTTTTTTTTTTTAAATACCATACCAGTATTATGGAAAAGAGAAGATATAGTCAGCTCTGTTATCATGATTTATTTTTGGTGTTTTAAAAAGAAAATTATTATTTTATGTTTCAGGTGTTTTTCAAAAAAATTTTAAATTGAAATTTATTTTATGTCATGCTTTTTTTGAAAACAGGATGTGTATCATGTGATGGATAGTAGGGAACAGTTGGAGCGTTACATGAATTTTGTGTTTGCTTATGTGCCGTTTGTTGAGAAATGTTAGCTGCATACCAAAAACTGTATCCAAGTAAAGCATGATACTGTAGGAAATATTGAAAGGCATACATCTTGACCAGCTACCAGCCACCTCAATTCTCCACACTTGTTATGAGCCACATCCATCCACTTAAGTGTTAGAGCTGTCATTTAGATTTCAGATAACCCTCCTTCCATCATGTCACAAAAACAAAAAATCCACAACCCTTCTGATGCCCACTTCTACAGGCAAAGTTCAGAGTTTTCTTGAAGTAACGTGATATATTTATTTTAGCATTTAGGCTTTTCTTACCATTTAACATGTGCAAAATGGTCTACAGTTTTTATATTTTTTTTATGTGTCATTAATGTTTCTTCCCAAACCCACCTACCTCAAAAGCCTTGAAATTTTATTGTGCAATTTTCTAAAGTGTGATGATTTTTAGAAATGTATGTCACATGACATAGTAGAATTGAGTATAACAGTAAAATCTCAAGAAAAGAGAATCTGGAAAGAAATTGGTTCTATCCCTTGTGCCTTCAGTTCAGTTCATTTGCTCAGACGTGTCCGACTCTTTGCGACCCCATGAACCGCAGCATACCAGGCTCCCCTGTCCATCACCAACACCCGGAGGTCACCCAAACCCATGTTCATCGAGTCAGTGATGCCATCCAACCATCTCATCCTCTGTCGTCCCCTTCTCCTCCTGCCCTCAATCTTTCCTAGCATCAGGGTCTTTTCCAGTGAGTTAG
>SJYX01009815.1:577150-610395 GCA_006410675.1 Oreotragus oreotragus
AATTTCATGGCTGCAGTCACCATCTGCAGTGATTTTGGAGCCCCCCAAAATGAAGTCTGACACTGTTTCCATTGTTTCCCCATCTATTTCCCATGAAGTGATGGGAGCAGATGCCATGATCTTTTTCTGAATGTTGAGCTTTTAGCCTACTTTTTCACTCTCCTCTTTCACTTTCATCAAGAGGCTTTTTAGTTCCTCTTCACTTTCCGCCATAAGGGTGGTATCATCTGCATATCTGAGGTTATTAATATTTCGCCCAGCAATCTTGATTCCAGCTTGTGCTTCTTCCAGCCCAGGGTTTCTCATGATGTACTCTCCATATAAGTTAAATAAACAGGGTGACAATACACAGCGTTGACGTACTCCTTTTCTTGTTTGGAACCAGTCTGTTGTTCCATGTCCAGTAATAACTGTTGTTTCCTGACCTGCATATAGGTTTCTCAAGAGGCAGGTCAGATGGTCTGGTATTCCCATCTCTTTCAGAATTTTCCACAGTGTATTGCTATCCACACAGTCAAAGGCTTTGGCATAGTCAATAAAGCAGAAATAGATGTTTTTCTGGAACTCTGTTGCTTTTTCGATGATCCAGCAGATGTTGGCAATTTGATTTCTGGTTCCTTTACCTAGATTCAATAATTATGTGCAGTTTGCCCTGTTTGTTGGTCATATTTCATATATCTTTATATGGGTAGTTTTTCGCTGAGTCATTTGAGGGCAAATGGGAAACATCATGCCTCTAAGATCCCAAAATACTTCAATGGGAATTTCCTAAGAATAATAACCTTCTCTTTCATAACAAAAATGAGAAATCTTAATGTTAATATTCGATTATCTAATCCACAGACCATATTTAGATTTTGTCAGTTATCCCAATAATGTTTTCTATAGCTTTGCTCCCCATTTTAGGGTCAGATCCAACAGTATGCGTTGCTTTTCATTGTTTCTCCTTCGCCTCCTTTGAATTACAGTCGTTCTGTTGCTGCTCTCTGACTTTCCTGACCCTGACGCCTTTGAAGCAAGGGATGTGGTTATTTCGTAGATCTTCTTTAATTCTAGGTTATCGGATGCTGGTTGTGATTAGATTTAGGTTATGCTTTTTTTTTTTTACAGGAATAAATCCCAAGCTGTGCTTTCACAGTTCAACATATCTGGAGGTGTATAGTATTGGTTTGTTCTAGTATTGGTATGTCTGTCTATTTGCCCTGTTTGTTGGTCATATTTCATATATCTTTATATGGGTAGTTTTTCGCTGAGTCATTTGAGGGTAAATGGGAAACATCATGCCTCTAAGATCCCAAAATACTTCACTGGGAATTTCCTAAGAATAATAACATTCTCTTTCATAACGAAAATGAGAAATCTTAATGTTAATATTCTATTATCTAATCCACAGACCATATTTAGATTTTGTCAGTTATCCCAATAATGTTTTTTATAGCTTTTCTCCCCATTTTAGGGTCAGATCCAAGATTATGCGTTACTTTTCATTGTTTCTCCTTCGTCTCCTTTGAATTACAGTCGTTCTATCGCTTTTCTGTGACTTTCCTGACCCTGACACGTTTGAAGCAAAGGATGTGTTTATTTCGTAGATCTTCTTTAATTCTAGGTTATCTGGTGCTGGTTGTGATCAGATTTAGGTTATGCTTTTTTTTTTTACAGGAATAAATCCCAAGCCGTGCTTTCACAGTTCAACATATCTGGAGGTGTATAGTATTGGTTTGTTCTAGTATTGGTATGTCTGTCTGTATCTATTTATTTATCCATATTCATTCATTATCTTCAATGCATTTACTCCTTTTCTCAAGTCTTAAATACACAGAAAGTGCTTTCAGAATTGCTAACTCATTATNGTGCTTTCACAGTTCAACATATCTGGAGGTGTATAGTATTGGTTTGTTCTAGTATTGGTATGTCTGTCTGTATCTATTTATTTATCCATATTCATTCATTATCTTCAATGCATTTACTCCTTTTCTCAAGTCTTAAATACACAGAAAGTGCTTTCAGAATTGCTAACTCATTATATTAGATAAGTAAACCTACTAACTGTAGTATTTGCAGTTCTTTAAAGGTTCACTTAATTATGGGAAAATGCAGAAATCTTGAGAACAATTGGATGAGTCTTGACAAATATACCCATATTCACATGTATATCAAGATTAAGGAAATTTCCTTAACCTTAGAAAGTTTCCTGGTGCCCTTTCTTGTTAATAATGCTTTCTACCACTGACAACTGCTTTCTTGATTTTTCCCCCCACTGTTAAAAATTAGTTTAGCCTATTTTAGAACTCTGTAGAAATGGAATCATACAGCATGTGCTCTTTTGTGTCTAGTTTCTTTTGTTGGCATAATCTGTGGTTTTCATTCACATTGTTTTGTTATTAGTAGTTTATTCTTTTTATAGCTGAGTTGTTTACAGTATATGAATCCATCACAGTTTGTTTATCCAGTCTGCTGTGATAGACATTTGGGTTGTTTTCAGTTTAAGGGTATCATACATAAAGCTGCTGTGAACATGAAGTACAAGTTTGTGTATTTTCATTTCTCTTGAGTAAATGCTTATGAGTGGAACTGATGTGTATTGGATAAATGTATGTTTATCTTGTAAAAATAAAATTGTCAAATTTGTTCCATAGCAATTGTATCATTTCATGACTTCATGACTGATTATGAGATTTCTGGTTGCTCCACATTCTCACCAGCATCTGGTGTTATTAGCTGTTAAGTGTTAGCTGTTTTAGTGAGTGATATCTCATTATTGGGTTTAATTTGCGTTCCTCTCAGTCTTAATGATGTTGAGTACATTTCCCACTATGCTTATTGACCATATAACTTTCTTCATGAAGGGTTTGTTCAACTCTCTTTTCCTAGTTGTGTCCTGACTCTTTGCGACCCTGTGGACTGTAGCCCACCAGACTCCTCCGTCCATGGGATTCTCCAGCAAGAATACTGGAGTGGGTTGCCATTTCCTTCTCCAATTAATAAATTATAGGAGTTCTTTATATTTTGTGGTACAAATTGTAAGACATTTGTATTGTGAATATGTCCTCCCATTTTGTAGCTTGCTTATTGATTGTCTTCTAGACTTATTAAGGTTTTAATTTTTATGAATTCATAGTTATTAATGTTTTCCTATCATGGTTACTACTTTTCATAAAATTTGTTTTATTTTATTTTTGGCTGCACTAGGTCTTCGTTGCTGCATCTGGGCTTTCAGTTGTGGCAAGCAGGGGCTATTCTTTGTTGTGGTGTGTGGGCTTCCTTTTGCCACGGCTTCTGGTGTTGCAGAGGACAGGCTGTAGGTGCACAGGCTCTGAAGTTGTGGTTCATGGACTCTGGAAGGCACATCCACTAGTTGTGGTGCTTGGACTTAGTTGCCTTGCGCCCTGTGGAATCTCCCCAGATCAGAGATCGAACTAGTGTCCCGTGCATCGGCAGGTGGATTCCTAAGCACTGGACCACCAAGGAAGTCCAGTTATTACTTTCTTTTAATCCCAAGAAATTTTTGCCTATCCTCAGTTCACAAAAATATTCTCTTGTGATTTCCTTTATGAGCTTTATCAGTCTATAGTTTATATTTAGGTTTATTTTCCATCACAGATCAGTTTTGGTGGATTGTGTGATATATCATAAGTAAGGATTAGAACTTAATGTTTATTGTTTTTCTCTTTTTGCAGATTCACATTTCTAAGTGTCTTTTTTAAGCCAAGAGAAAATTTTATGATTTTAATATACTCTAATTTGATTTATTATACTTTTGGGAAAGCTGAGTATACTTCAACACTTACTTAGTAGAGAAATGTGTAAATTTGGAGACTATATAAACAAATGAAGATGAGATCATTATTTTATGATAATGGAAATAACTAGAACATTTTAATATTTTCAAAGAATAGATAGTGTTACTAACTTTACTGTTTGGCAATAATAAGAAAGAGACTTAGTTAAGAACTGTTTTTTCATTGTACATATTCTACAAATGGATGGTTTTTTAGTTTTCCACATGAAATCATCATTTTTTAGGCAGCTTGCAAAGTGATTTGATTAACATGTTTTATCTCTTTTATTGATGGTCTTAAGTCTGTCAGGCTTTCCATTTGAAACCCCTATTTTCAGGAGTTTATGAGCTGACAGTTGAAAAAAAAAAAAAAAAAAACCAGCAAAAAAACTTGGCATTCATGATCTTGGTTCAATATAAGGTACTTTGCTTTAATAAAATTTTAAGTAGTCAGCTCTTGTCTTTTTTTTTTTTAGGTTGTAAATAGCACAAAGAGGAATAAAGGAATTTTTTTGGTTAAATAGATAGGGAATATTTTTCCATACAACTTATCCCAATTAGATTTATAAAGCAAACTTTTCCCTTTTAGAAATCATTTAAGTATGTACTTTCCTGTGTTCCAGTTCCCACAAGATGTTGCCTTAAGATTTTCCATTTCCTTTGCTATAGTTCATAGCAAGTATCCACTATCCCTTTTCTTTTTTCTGTCCACTTGTGCTTTTAAAATTCTCCCTAGTATGTTTACATTAAAAATGGCTTTATTATATTTTGGCATTCTTTTGTCCTTTTCCCCTCATCTTTTCAGTGCCTCTTGCACAAAACTTTACCTATTGGTTGTAAAACAATATCAACTTTTAGAGAAGTTGTGGTGTAAATAGCAAGAATTTTCTTGAAATGCCAACTTTAAAAACTATCCTGAAGAGCTGTCATTTAGAGAGCAGGCTTTTAGGCAAGTTTTTTCTTCTTCTGGAAAGTGTGTAAGTCAGCTTGAGTACTTTCACAATCTGTTTTTAACCCAGTATCATTCACATAGTGAACACTTAACTGCTATTGGTCCCCAAAGGTGTCTGTGGGCTTTTTTTTGTCGCTTTTATTTCACTTCTCATTTAAAAAAAAAAAAAAACCATTTCCTGAAAACTCAGTGCAGAAATGTAACCTACTGCAGGAAGTTAGATGATCTTCTTTTGCTGTATTCTGAAGATAATTTGCTTCAGACAGGAGATTTTTGGGTGCTTGCTGAAATTTTGGAGATCTGGGAAAATGGGGGTAATAACATGACACCAGTTCTTAAGCAGCAACATCTGCTGTGGTTCAAAGCCACACAAAGAAAGCTGTTTAAGCAGTTGAATGTTTTGGACTGCACGGACAAGTGTGGTTCAACTCAAAGACTGCAGAGCAAAAAATTTAAATTTTCAAGAAGTTGTTAAAAAATGGAGTCATGGAAGATGAGCATCTTTAAGAGACAAACATCACCGCGTCCTCCAAGCTATCGAAGATCTTTGTCAGAACCTGCTTATGCACACTCAGAGATAGGAACAAGCTTAAAGAGTTATCCATGGCGTGGTCCAGTGAAAACCAAGAGGAAGAAAAATGAACAGGCTGTTTCCAGTCTAGGAAAGCAACTGGGTGCTTATCGGTGGCAAACACACCCCAGCTTAAGGTTGAAAGGGGGCAAGAAGGAGCAATTGGAAAATAATAAAGGAGACTTGGATGAACCACAACAACAAGTGGTCCTGCCAAAGATGGTTGGGGATAATATTTCTTCCTCTGGCAATGAAGTCCTTGGAACATCAATGGAGAAGCAGAACCTGGTAAACACTCGGTCACTTCGGATTCCGTTTAGGAGATCTCTTTCAGAGCCAGAATCCCGCTCCAGCGTCAGATTTGTTAGACGGTGGCCGACTTCAGTGGGGTCAGTGGAGTCTGAGCAGCAGGGATATTTCATCCGTGGCATTGTCTCTACTCTTTCCAATGGCCTCTCCAGGATGCTGAGTCTAAAAGGAGAGTCCACCAGTGAGCCAGTAAGAGAAGGTATATTGTGATGAATAAGGGGGAAGAGGGATTTTAGTTATTTGTGTTTTATAATGAATAAAACATCCTATTTGCTCATTATGAAATAATTTACTTAATTAGTGCAATTTTTAAAAAGTATTCAACTCTACTTTAGAAGCTCAATGAATGATAGTAATTAATAGTAAACAAAACTGATTTAGAAGGAATTTTTTTATTATGTTATACTCTGAACTCTTCACTTTGGGGCCTGTGTAAAATTATTTGTTTTCTTTTGTCTTTTACCCTTTTTAATCCCATTGATCTACTTTTGTACATTAAATGCAGTTTAGAGGGAGAAAGTATCAAATCATTTCCTCCTGACAAAGTTGAGAGTTAAAAGAGAATTCCTTCTATTATCTCTTCATAAAAACTGACAAATGTTATTAGAGCTATTTAGAGCTGGATTGTATTGATAGCTTTTAATAGGTGGAACTTCTGATCTGCTCATGTCTTGGTAATACACAATTTGAAAATGGAAGGAAAAGATGCAAATTTTGAATATTTAGGTTACAAAATAGAAATTTGTGTTTGATTCATTTCAGGTAACAGATCATCAACATTTAAAATAAACTCAGGATTTGTTTATATTTTAAAATGTTTTATATTGTTGATAGTGTTTTAAGCTACCAAAAGAAACCTTAAAATTTTTATCTGATTGCTTTGGATGTGATTGAGCTTACCTGATGAACTACTTCAATTATGAGTTAAGACTTGTGTTTGATTTTTTTTTGTTTTATTTTTGAAAATCTTAATATACTGATAATACTTCTATTGAGTTGAGGTCATTTTTGGATATGCTCTTTCCATTAGAAAACTTTATCTTATCTCTAATCATGAGATTGACCACATCAGCAGAAGTTTGAATTCTTTCTAAAATTGTGGAAATTGTTGAATAATTTTCTCACTAGAATACAGTTTAATTTCTTTAAAAATAATGTCAGTGAAAAATTGAGTAATTTTCCAAGTGTATTTGTGCCAAAAATTCAGTATGTCTCCTAAACCTTGTTTTCCCTTTAGATTTTCCTTTGCCCAGTGAGTTTTAATTTTACTATTAAGGAAATATATTTTCTTCTTACTCTTGGTTTATAGATAATTACTGAAAGTAAAGTCTTTCTTGATGTGCCTCTATTAACATCCTGTTAAAATATTTTAGAGACTAAGTTATTGCGTTTCCTTGGATACTAGTATGTCTCTTCCTTGCCAGGTGATCATAGGATGATCTAAGTAAAGGAGCATCAAAGGGTAAGAGTTTAAAGGAAATTCTTAGAATCAGTGCCTCCCAGTAGTTAATGTTTATACATTTGATAAAAGAAATCTATAGGGTTTTTGTTTTTTGATATTTGTATTTACAATCCTTTTTGGACTTTTGTAGTTAACTTTCAGTTTTTAGCAACTTCACCAACCTGTTGGCAGCCCACTTATATGTAAGATCATCTGAGAATGTTTCCTAGCTTTTTACACATTTATGGTCTACTTAAAGTGACTTCCCTGTTGGCTCGGACGGTAAAGCATCTGCCTACAACATGGGAGACCTGGGTTCGATCCCTGGGTTGGGAAGATACTCTGGAGAAAGAAATGGCAACCCACTCCAGTATTCTTGCCTGGAAAATCCCATGGACAGAGGAGCCTGGTAGGCTACAGTCCATGGGGTCGCAAAAAGTCAGACATGACTGAGTGACTAAAGTGATATAAACATTTTATATTTATTACTTCATAGTATACATTCTAATCATGCAATAATTATGCAAATAGAGACATATTTGGAGTGAAAGGTACTATGCTAGGGGATTTTAGGTCCTAGAGGTAAAGCACAGTACGGGTAGTGTTCCTACCTGTCAGATCAGCAGTTTTTATTTATTAGTTACTGTGTATGATATTTCCTGAGTCCTTCTCTTAAAACAAAAGGATAGTGTTTAATGCCAACTGGAGCTAATTCTTGCGTGTTGTTTAGTCCGTTATTCGTGTCCCACTCTTGCAACCCCATGGACTGTAGCCTACCAGGCTCCTCTGTCCATGGGATTTCCTATGCAAGAATACTGGAGTGGGTTGCCATTTCCTTCTCCAGGGGATCGAACCCACTTCTCCTCCATTAGCAGGCTCATTGCCAGATGGATTCTTTACTGCTGAGCCACCTGGGTAGAGATTTCTTTTTCTCTTTGGACTATAGCTTCTGCCCAGCCTAGAGTCTACCCAAGTGGTTTTCTAAACTTCTGCAGTTGTAAACCTTTCTTTATTTCTCATTCTCCACGGGGGAAAGAATCCAGTTGGCCCAGGAGATCTGAATTCTGCTTCTATCTTATGCCAGTTTGCACTTATGAAATTTAATCTCTGAATTTCTCTTTACACTTTTGTGGCATAGTAATTTCTTTCTTACAAAGTGAAATTTGAAAATATGTAAATTATAGTTTATGTAGTATTTGTTCACAAATGCTATGTGAGTAGAACTTGTTCTCATCAGAGTTGCTATTATTGTATTGTGGCAAGGTGTGGGATTATTAGAATATAGATGTCTTTAAGAAAATTGATATATTTTAAAATTTGAAACCCACTAGTGTTTGTTACTTTTCCTGTTCCATATGAACTCAATATATGAGAGGCATTAAATAACATAGCATGTATTTAAAGCATTTAAAGTCGTGTTTGGCACATAGCAGTTGTTTAGTAATTAATATATATATATTTATGTTGAGTTTTCATTTTTTGCAGTCAAAATGTTTTCCCCTTTTTATTGAAGTACAGTTGATTTACTATATTCAGTATATATTTGATATTCTATTAAGAAAGTAAAAATATGGGGATAGATAATAATTTTTTAAAATAATAAAGAGAAAGAAGATACCCAATTATTTAATTATTGTAATTACAAAATGTAAATAAATTGTAATGTTCGCTTCTTAAATTCTGTGAGCCTGAACTTTTTCTGAGCATATGCATGTTCTGAGCATAAACAAGCAATAATTCCTTGTATCTAATAATAGCAGAAAATTTTTAGATTCCTTATATCTAAAAATACAGAATCTTATGCTTAAAGCAATGAAATATACCATGCATGCATGTATGTTAAGTCACTTCAGTCATGTCTGTCTCTTTGTGATGCTATGGACTGTAGTCTGCCAGGCTCCTCTGTCCATGGGATTCTCTAGGATACTGGAGAATAACTGGGTACTCCAGAATACTGGAGTGGGTTGTCATGCCCTCCTTCAGAGGATCTTCCTGACCAAGGGATTGAATCCATGTCTCTTAAGTATCCTGCATTGACAGGTGGATTCTTTACCACTAACTCCACCTGGGAAGCCCTGAAATATACGTACTCAGGATCAATGCCAAATTGAAGAGATAAAAGCTTAAAGGTTTCACTACTGTACTATGTTTAACCCTCCAGCTGTATAATATATATTCCTTTACCTGCTACAATACATAGATCAAATGATACATTATTAAAAAAAGTAAGACTTGTGTTTCTTACAGCTAAAGATAGTTCCAGCTCTTTTGGGCCCATGTCTAATGATGTCACCATGCTTGCAGTAGTGGAAGTAAATTGAAGCAACCAATAAAAGAGGATTAACTAAACAGATCAAATGAAAAAGATACCATATAGTCTTCATAATTGTTGGGCTTCCCACGTGGCCCGGTGGTAAAGAATCTGCCTGTCAATGCAGGAGATGTAAGAGATGCAGGTTCAGTCTCTGGGTTAGGAAGATCCCCCAGAGTAGTAAATGGAAACCGCTTCAATATTCTTGCCTGAAAAATTCCATGAACAGATACAGTCCATGGGGTTGCAAAGAGTCGAACATGACTTAGCGACTAAACAACAACAATGGAGATTCCTTAAAAAACTAGGAATAAAACAACCATATGAGTCAGCAGTCCCAGGACTGCGCACTCACACACACACGTGTGTGTGTGGTCAGGTAGCGTTCACACACACACGGTCAGGTAACATTCTTCTGAGGCTTCTTCAGCTTTGGTCAGGGCTGCCTTCTTACTATCTTCTCGCTTGGCCTTTACTCTGAGCACAGGTGACTCTATAGTCTCTTATTTTATAGGGACACCAGTCCTGTTAGGTTAGGATTCCACATGGACAGAGGAGCCGGGTGGACTGCAGTCCATGGGGTCACACACAGTCGGACATGACTGAGCAACAAACATGCATACCACCCTTCTGACTTCATTTAACCTTAACTACTTCCTTAAAGGCTCACAGTCACACTGGGGCCTAAGGTTTCAACATATAAATTAACTTTAGGGTGACACACACAGTTCATTCCATATCACCGGGAAACAAAGGTCTCCCGAATAATGTGGCTGTTAATGCAATGTATTAGCATATATGCTCAAACTTAAAATAATCTGTTATGAAGTTAAGTAACTTTAGAGAAAAATAGGCCATATCACTTTAAATTTATCTTATTTTTCTCATTTTATGTGTGTTTATTTTTGAAATGGTTATGAATGGTGTAAGTTATCTTCCTCCTTTTCTTTTAAGACTATTTCATTTACATTCCCATCTGCTGACCATTAATGAAAATGCTGAGGATATTGGATACTGTGGTAATCTAGTATATTGAAATGTGGAAGAAGGCTCTACTGGACACTTCAGTTGTTTATATATTTTTTCCATCACAATTTTTCTTTAAGGGTACATGCCTTACCCACCTTTTCCTGGTTTGTATTATTTCTTTGAGGGTATACCAGGAATGATTATGCTGTGGAATACGATTGTCTTGTATCTCATTATATATATTGTAAGATTTTCTGCTTGAAAGCTATAAAACATTAATAATGTCTACAACAATTTATGAGTACAGTTTTCCCTCATGACTTTACCAGATTGGTAAGTAAGCTTTAGTTTGTTATAGTTTTGTGTTTGACTCATAGAATAGGGTGAGGAAAAGGAAAAGATCTTTGGGGTTGGACTAGTAGCTTCAGGATTTTACACGTGCTGCTGTCTAGTTATTGCCTGAGAAAGTTTCACACAACCTTTCTGAGCTTTCATTTTCTCATCAGTAAAGTGTGGGATGATGATAACTATCTGCCGCTGCTGCTACTAAGTCGCTGCAGTCGTGTCCGACTCTGTGTGACCCCGTAGACGGCAGCCCACCAGGCTCCCCCGTCCCTGGGATTCTCCAGGCAAGAACACTGGAGTGCGTTGCCATTTCCTTCTCCAATGCATGAAAGTGAAAAGTGAAAGTGAAGTCGCTCAGTCGTGTCTGATTCTTATCGACCCCGTGGACTGCATGCAGCCTACCAGGCTCCTCCGTCCATGGGATTTTCCAGGCAAGAGTACTGGAGTGGGGCGCCAGTGCCTTAAAAACCATAAAAAGTGTTTATTAATTAAGTATATAATAAGCACAGGGCATCTTGTTTCATTTACTATTTATGATAACTATCTAGTAGGCTTATTATAAATAGTAAATGAAACAAGATGCCCAGTACTTATTATATACTTAATTAATAGACGCTTTTTATGGTTTTTAAAACGTTTGTTTTTATTTATTTTTGACTGCTCTGGGTCTTGTTGCTGTGTGCAGGCTTTCTCTAGTTACGGCGGCCGGGAGCCACTGTTCATGCAGGGTGTGGGCTTCTGATTGTGGTGGCTTCTTCTGCTGCAAAGCATGGGCTGCAGGCGCGCAGGCTTCAGTAGCTGTGGCGTGAGGCTCAGTAGCTGTGGTGCCTGGTTAGTTGCCTCACAACATATGGGATCTTCCTGCACCAGGGATCAAACCCACGTCCCCTGCCTTAGATTCTTAACCACCGGACCATCAGGGAAGCCCAGCTTTTATGATTATTAGTTTAATAGGTATATAATATTATGATTATATTTTTATTAGTGAAGTGGCACATTTTTCTATAAAATAAGCTTATATTTGTAATATAATATTTGATTATTTTACAAGTAGACTCTTTTGTTTCTTTTGACTATCAAGTGGAATCTGAGTAGATGTAGCAGTATTTTGTTTTTTTTAGTTATTCTGCATTGTAGGTTTTAAAATCATTTACATTTATCCCGAATATTTTGGTTTTCAAATAAAATTTCAGCCATTTACAAGAGTTATTCAAACCCAAAAGCATGCTTGTAATCCATCTTTGTTTCTTGATTATGTAGAAAACGTATCTTAACATTAGTGCAAATATATCTTATAGTTCATCATTTTAAAAATTTATTTTGGAAATGATTAATTATATTCTATCTGAGGTAGTTTTAGTTGTGTGAAATGAGATATAGAACTAAACAAATTATTTGTAACATTAGTAACGGTTGTAACAAATTTCTCTCTTACGTGATTTCAGTATAAAAAATTTTTTTTTAATTAAAAATTTTGAGTAGAAGTATAGTTGATTTACAATGTTAGTTTCTGGAATAGAGCAGAGTGATTTCAGATATATATATATATATATTCTTTTTCATATTCTTTTCTATTGTGGTTTATTGCAGGATATTGAATATAATTCCCTGTGCTATACAGTAGTCAGTGTTCTATAAATAGTAGTTTGTATCTGCTAATCCCAGACTTTTCCTCTACTCCCTTTCCCCTTTGGTAACCATAAGTTTGCTTTCTCTGTCTGTGGGCCTGTTTCTGTTTTGTAAATAAGTTTATTTGTTGTAGTATAGATTCCACATATAAGTAATATCATACGATGTTTGTCTTCCTCTTTCTGACTTACGTCTCTTCGTATGATCATACCTGGTCTATCCTTGTTGCTGCAGATGGCATTATTTCATTCCTTTTCATGGCTTAATAGTATTCCAAACAATGGAGTGACCACTACACACACACTGCATCTTCCTTATCCATTTATCTGTTGGTGGACATTCAGTTTGCTTCCATGTCTTGGCTATTGTAAATAATACTGCTGTGAACATTGGGGTATGTGTATCTTTTTGAAATAGAGTTTTTGTCTTTTCTGGTTATGTGCCCAGGAGCGGGATTGTTGGGTCATATGGTAGCTCTATTTTTAGTTTTTTAAGGAACCTCAATATTGTTTTCTATAGTGACTGTACCAGTCACCAGCAGTGTCGGAGGGTTCTCTTTTCTCCACACCCTCTCCAGCATTTGTTATCTGTAGACTTTAATGATGGTCACGTTTTGACCACTGTGAGTTGGTACCTCATTGTAATTTTGATTTGCATTTCTCTAACTAGTGATGTTGAGCGTCTTTTCATTTGCCAAGTTGCCATCTGTGTATCTTCTTTGGATAAATGTCTATTTAGGTCTTCTACCCATTTTTCGATTGGGTTGTTTGGTTTTGTTGTTGTTGTTGTTGTTATTGAGTTGTATGAGCTCTTTGTATATTTTGGATATTAAGCCCTTTTTGGTTGCATCATTTGTGAATACTTTCTCCCATAGGTTGTCTTTTCATTTTATTATTTCCTTTGCTGTGGAAAAATTTGCAAGTTTGATTAGATCCCATTTGTTTATTTTTGCTTTTATTTCTATTGCCTTGGGAGACTAACTTAAAACATTGGTACAATTTATGTCAGAGAATATTTTGCCTATGTTTTCTTCTAGGAGCTTTATGGTGTCATGTCTTATATTTAAATCTTTAAGCCATTTTGAGTTGTTTATTGTGTATGGTGTTAAGGGTGTATTCTAACTTCATTGATTTACATGTGGCTGTCCAGCATTTCCAATACCACTTGCTGAACAGACTGTTTTTTCTTCATTATATATCCTTACCTCTTTTGTCAAAGGTTAATTGCCCATAGGTGTCTGGATTTCTCTGTTCTTTTGATCTATATGTCTGTTTTGCTGCCAATACCACACTGCTTTGATTACTGTAACTTTATAGCATTGTCTAAGTCTGGGAGGGTTATGCCTATACTTTTGCTCTTTTCTCTCAGGATTGCTTTGGCAATTCTGGGTCTTTATGGCTCCATACAAATTTTAGGATTTTTTTTGTTCTAGTTCTGTGAAAAATGGCATAGGTATTTTGATAGAGATAGTGTTAAATCTGTGGAATTATTTGGGTTATATAGCCATTTTAACAATATTAATTCTTCCAATCCAAGAGCATGGGATATTGTTCCATTTTTTGAATCATTTTCAGTTTCCATAAGCAGTGTTTTGTAGTTCTCAGCATTATAAGTCATTCATTCCTTGGTCAGATTTATTCCTATTTTATTTTTTCAACGTGACTTTAAAAGGGATTCTTTACTTTCTCTTTTTGATATTTCATTGTTAGCATAAGGAAATACAACAGATTTCTACATGTTAATCTTGTATCCTGCTACCTTGCTGAGTTCATTTATCAATTCTAGTGGTTTCTGTGTGGAAACATTAGGGTTTTCTATATATAGAATGTCATCTCCATATAATGATAATTTTACCTCTTTTCTTCCAATTTTGATGCCTTTTATTACTTTTTTCTTATTTATTTATTTCTTACTTTCTTATTTATTTATTACTTTCTTATTTATTACTTTTTTCTTGCTGTGGCTAGGACTTTCAGTGCTGTGTTGAATAGAAGTGTGAGAGTGGACATCGTTGTCTTGTTCCAGATTTTAGCAAAAAGGCTTTCAACTTTTTACTGTTGAGTATTATGTTGGCTGTGGGTTTGTCATAAATAACTTTTATTATATTGAGATACATTCCTTCTATACCCTTTTCTGTAAGAGTTTTCAGTTATGAGTGGATGTTGAATTTTATCAAACGCTTTTTCTGTATCTATTGAGTCAATCATGTGATTTTTGTCTTTTCTTTTGTTGATGTGGTGTGACACATTAATTGATTTGCGTGTGTTGAACCATCCTTTTGACCCTGGGATGAATCCAACTTGATCATGGTGTATGGTCTTTTTTAAGTGTTGTTGGATTTGGTTTGTTAATGTTTTGTTGAGAATCTTTGCGTCTATATTCATCAAAGATGCTGGCTTGTAATTTTCTTTTATGGTAGTGTTTTTGTTTAAAATATTTGGAATGTCTTTATGTCTATTTTAAATGTTCTCTGCAGTTTCTCTTATTTCACAGATTTTTCTATTTCTAAAAGCAATAAGATGTTTTTTCCTCCAAAATGAAATAGTCTTTTCTCCAATTATGAAAGTTAAAAAAAAACTCTTTAAAAAATTTGTACATAACATACCCAATTCTTTATTTTCTTTACAATAAACTAGAGTTGGTATTTCAAACATCATGAAATTGTTATAGGGATTAAATCAAAGAGTATGTGTCAAGCACTTTAACTACTTTTTAGTAAGAGCTCAATTAATGATAGCTTTAAAATAATAATAATGCTGTGTGTTCATGAAGATACACCCTGAAATCTTTTTGTATTAGACTTAAAAAATGTTCCAGTCTTACTTATATGTTTATAAATCAGTTTTGTCTAAATGTTATTTTCTAAATGTGTTCTTGGGACTTCTCTCATAACTCAGTTGGTAAAGAATCTGCCCGCAATGCCAGAATCTGCCTGTGATGCAGGAGACCCAGGTTCAATTCCTGGGTCTGGAAGATCCCCTGGAAAAGGAAATGGCAACCCACTCCAGTACTCTTGCCTGGAAAATCCCATGGACAGAGGAGCCTGGTGGGCTACGTCCATGGGGTTGCAAGAGATCGAACACAACTTAGCAACTAAGCCACCAATATGTTCTCAGATTATGGGAACACTTTAAGTTCTGATTTGTTGTTTAATCAACAGAACTATCACAAGTTTTACAGTATGTAGTTTTCCCACCCAAGAGCACCATATATGTGTGTTTGTGTCTACAAACTTCCATTTGTTCTTGACTTCTTTAATTTTTTTCATTGATAGAAAAAACCTTCAAATATTTTTATACTTGTGAGTGGGCCCTGTTTTTATTGTGTATATTACAGTTAATTTTAAAGATGGTAAGGAAGTACCTTGATATTTGTACTGAGCTATAGTTTATTACTGATTATCTGCTTTTTAAAATCATCTTATTTTAGAAGCAGAATATTTTAATGAAATTGGTCTTTTCATTAAAGACATAAAAGACCTTTTTTTAAACTCTTTTTATGTCATCTATTTATTTGCCAAGTAATTCTTTGTGAGTTTATATTTGACTTTTTTGAGCCTGCCCTTCCTCATATTTAAAGTAAGGATTTTTTTTATATTGAAAGATTATTAAAAAGAAACATAATACAGTTGTCAAGAATCAGAGGTTTTCTTTAGAGATATTTGGGATTTAAACACGGCTTTAAAGAGAATGATTAAGGGAGGCCCTTACAGAGAATGATTAACACCAACTTCAGTATTTACCTTTGCTGGGGAGAACTGAGGAGACACGAAGGGAAGGAGTACATAGGTTGATATAAGTTACTGGCATTATTTTCTTTGAGGGTTGAATTATGGTTTTATGGATATTTATTGCAGTACAAATAAGAAGATGAACTAATTGATTAATTTACAGCTCAGGCCATGCATAACCTCTTACTGATAATAGGTCGTGAATGAAGAATGATAATTAAAGTGATTAAAGCATTTGAAAATTCTGTCTCTACCACTCATTAGTTAATTCAGCAAATTACTTTCTCTCTCTAAGCCTCAGTTTCCTTATTTGTAAGATTGAGCAATACGTTCTTTGTAGGCTGTTGTGAAGACTAAATGAAAGAGGATGTGTTATGTCCATAGCATGGGCTTGTCAGGTAGTAAGAACTCAATAGAAGTTAATACCCAGTGGTGCGTTGAAGCCAACCATGCAGAAGCCAGTTTTGTGCATCTATTCCCAATTCCCATAGTGACATTGCAGTGATAGCTTAAAATTAGCCACGGTTGGACTGTTTAAAAGTCCAGAAATATTACAAATCAAAGAAGGGTGGTGGTTGGGGTACAGGTGGACGGATATGTTTCAGGAGCTGCAGTGTTAAATGTTTAGCAACAACCACTGGTAACTCCTGTTATTATATAAGTATTTAGAGTTAATAACTAGTATTATTACAGAAAATATGATTTTGACTCTAGATTTAAATATGGTTCTTCTTACATTAAGAACTTTTATATTTGATATTTTAGAGTGTCAATTTAAGTTGAATACCGAATTGCATTAAATGCCTTATTGGCATCTATTGAGTTTTTTTTTTTTAATCATTCTTTTTCCATTATTTACTAGCGTTGAATATCCAGGATAACCTATGTATGGCCAACACCTAGTGAGAAGTATTTTTTGCTGAGTGTGCTAGCAGGTTTTTTTTTTTTTTTTTTGGTGAGTCATCTGTAACTTGATTTCTGTCTTTGAGGTTGCACACTAATTTTTTTAGAATCTTATTTTGAGTGAAGTATGGATTCCATTTTAGCCCCTGCAATAAAATGTAATCTTTTGCTGAATATTGGAGTGATAAAATACTTTTGAAATTATCTCTAGTGAATTCATTCATTCAAAAATTATTTAGTGATTTTTTTAAAAAAGATTTAATATTTTGCATTCACTATTATTGATAATTGTTTGACTGCATTTTGTTTTAGTGCTTTCAACTTTTAAATTATTTTCACATGGATTTTCAGTATATGTGCTGAGTAAAATAACCTCCAACATAAATAAGATTTGTATTTATTTGCCTCATACTTATTGATTATACATAATAATTAGCTGAATTTGTATTAGTTACGTAAATTAATTGATATAAATTCAGATAATAATTAGGTATAGTCAATAAAAGGAACTTACTTGAATATTTTCATTTATTTCACTCATAGAATTTGTATGAAAATCCTAAATTAATTTATTATTTTTTTAAAAAGTATTTTTTATTGAAGTATAGCTGATTTACAGTGTTGTGTTAATTAATGCTATACAACAAAGTGATTCAGTTACACATATACATACATTCTTTTTTTCCCAACAAATCTATTCTTGAAAGTAGAATTTTCTTGTCTTTTTTTTCTCATGCTTGAATGATCAAATTTTGTTCTTTCCATGTGATTATGTAATTTCTGAGCAATCTGAATAATAAAATGAAAAAAAATATGCTTTATATGCAAAGACTTTCCTTAGCAAACAACTGGTTTGATTTTCTTATCTTAAAGTAATTTAGCTTATTTTCATCAAGTTATTAAATAAATCAATAAATTTATATGAGAGAGCCAATATACTAAGAAATAAAATTTCCTGGCTGCTTATTTATCTAAAGTATCCTAGTGCATTTTCCAAAAAGAAAAAGATTATTCAGCTGTTATCTCACCCTCTCCTGGCTGCCGGTATCTTTTATCATGCTCATTTTCTAGAAATTTGAGTTGTTGGTCGGTCACTCGGTTGTGTCTGACTCTTTGCGACCCCATGAACTGCATGCAGCACGCCAGGCTTCCTTGTCCTTCACCATCTCCTGGAGCTTGCTCAGACTCATGTCCATTGAGTTGGTGATGCCATCCAACCATCTCCTCCTCTGTCATCCCTTTTTCCTCCTGCCATCAATCTTTCCTAGCCTCAGAATCTTTTCTAATGAGTTGGCTCTTTGCATCAGGTGGCCAAAGTATTGGCGCTTCAACTTCACCATCAGTCCTTCCAATGAATAATTCAGGGTTGATTTCCTTTAGGATGGACTGGTTTGATCTCCTTGCTCAAATGCGTGAATTCGGCGCTCAGCCTTCTTTATGGTCCTACTGTCACATCCATGCATAACTATTGGAAAAACCATAGCTTTGACTATAACGTCTCTGCTTTTTAAGACACTATCTAGGTTTGTCATAGCTTTTCTTCCAAGGAGTGAGTGTCTTAATTTCATGGCTGCAGTCACCATCTGCAGTGATTTTGGAGTCCAAAATCACTGTTTCGATTGTTTCCCCATCTATTTGCCATGAAATGATGGGACCAGATGCCATGATCTTAGTGTTTTGAATGTTGAGCTTTAAGCCAACTTTTTCACTCTCCTCTTTCACTTTCATTAAGATTCTCTTTAGTTCCTCTTTGCTTTCTGCCATGAGGGTGGTGTCATCTGCATATCTGAGGTTATTGATATTTCTCCCGGCAGTCTTGATTCCAGCTCGTGCTTCATCCAGCCTGACATTTTGCGTGATGTATTCTGCATATAAGTAAAATAAGTAGGGTGACAATATACAGCCTTAATGTACTTCTTTCCCAATTTTGAACCAGTCTGTTGTTCCATGTCCAGTTCTAATTCTTGTTTCTGGACCTGCATACAAGTTTCTCAGAAGACTGTTAAGCTGTTCTGGTATTCCCATTTCTTTCAGTATTTTCCACAGTTTATTGTGATCCACACAGTCAAAGACTTTAGCGTGGTCAACCAGAAGTAGATGTTTTTCTGGAACTCTCTTGCTTTTTTGATGATCCAATGACTGTTGGCAATTTGATCCGGTTCCTCTGCCTTTTATAAATCCAGCTCGAACATCTGGGAGTTCTTGGTTCATGTTCTGTTGAAGCCTAGTTTGGAAAATTTGAGCATTACTTTGCTAGCATGTGAAAAAGTGCAATCGTGTGGTAGTTTAAACATTCTTTGGCATTACCCTTCTTTGGATTGGAATGAGAACTGACCTTTTCCAGTCCTGTGGCCACTGATGAGTTTTCCAAATTTGCTGGCATATTGAGTACAGCACTTTAACAGCTTCATCTTTTAGGATTTAAAATAGTTTTTAGGCTACACATAATAATATTAGATGTAGCTAACCTGAGCTAGCTCTAAATGTAGAATAATTGAAGTCATTCAGTTGTGTCCAACTCTTTGCGACCCCATGGACAGTAGCCAACCAGGCTCCTCCATCCTTGGGATTTTCCAGGCAAGAATACTGGACTGGGTGGCCATTTCCTTCTAGGATTTATCTATTCATAGGTATGGAATTTAGACCTGTCTCGCAGTGTTAGAATTTGTTGTTAGTCTCAGTTTCCAAAATCAGAGATTCTAGTTTTGCACCTCTGCTGAGAACTAGTAGAATTCTCAACAGCCATTCTAAAACTTGCCTAGTCATCCAAGTAAAACATTTTTTTCTGTTGTAGTTGCAGTGGGGTCGTTTTTTGTTCCTCAGGCCTATAAAGACTAGTAATTCCCTGGTTTTCAGTTGCTCATGGTTTTCCGATGATGTCTTAATAAGCAAAGTAAAGGAAAAAGAGGAAAAAAAATCAGAGAAGATTTCATTTTAAATATTATGATTATAGTTAATTTCACTTTTGGAACTTTATTTTGTGGCTTGCAGCAAACATTAGGCATCTCTGGCATTTAGCTTGGAGCAAAATTAACCTGTGACTTTTTATCTTGGGGTCTGATACCTTAAAGTACCTGGATCCAGATCTTCCTTTTTTTATGGACTCCATTTTTTCTTCATCACCAGCTGCTGAGGATGATACAGAAAGGAATATAGCCCATTATTCACATTCCCCACTAGTTTACAACATAGTGAAGAGGCAGACATGTAAACAGATAAATAGCAGTCCCTGAGAAGATGTCATTTGAAAGAGATTTGGATTAATGAAAAGTCTCCCATGTTAATAAAGAAGTTAGAGGTGTTCTAGACAGAACAGTGTGAAGGCCAGGAGTGCATTTTAGGGAATGGTGAGAAGTTCACAAAGTAAAAAGTGTAGAGGGTTTGAAGATGAATAGATGTGACTGGAAATGAAAAGTGAATGGAGGGTCAGTATTTGAAGAGTTCTCTGCCAAGTACCAAGCTAAGGTTTTAACAGAGATTTTAAAGCAGGAGATAAGCTTTGTATTTCAGGAAGATAATTTCATGTTAGCATGGAGGGAGGACTCTGATGGAGAGATTCAATTAAATTGTGCCAGAGTGAGATGTGATAAAAGCCTGAATTAAAGTATTGATAATGATTGAGGGTAGAGACTTAAAAATTCTTTTTTGATGTAGATTGACAATTTGAAGAATAATTCAGAAGGCAAATAGGAATCTCTAATAGGTTTTGTAGATTTAGAACACAGTGACCCCGTTAGCCAAGTTTGAGAATAGAGAAGTAGAACAACTTCATAGGGGAAGGGGATAGACATGTGCTGAGTATTTTCTATATGCTCAGTTTTCCAGCCTCTGGGAACTTGCTATGTATTTATCTGGTTTAATCCTCTGAATAATATTGTGAGGTGATTATTCTCATTTTAAAAGTAAGGAAGTAGAAGTTCAGAAAATTTAAGTTACATCCCTTAGACTACACAGCTAGTAATGGTGGTTCCAGGTCTCTCTGATTCCAAGTTGCTGTTCTCACCCTCCATTTTGCAGTCCTCTTTGAGCCTGTGATGTTTGAGTGGTTTGCAAGAATATGGAAATTGCTGTCCGGAGAACACTGAGGAATAAAGGGGCTTGAGTTCCAAAGCAGAGACCAGGTCCCATATGAAGACATACGTGGACGTTGACCTCTCTGGAGAGGATGCAGTCAGTCCTCTGAGTAGTGGAGGTTGTAGTGTGAGGGTAATGAGTGTGTCAAGACGAGCACCCTGACCTTGGCACATCTGGCCATCCAACTCCAGACTAACCAGAGTCTGTTAGCAGAGCCACTCAACTTTTATGATTATAGACTTGAAGTTAATTTATAGTGGCAAGTTTAACATTCTTACTTTTGTTCATGCATACCATATTTATCAATATTTAATAGCTTTATTGATATATAATCCACATAACATACAAATTCCTCATTTAAAATTACAGCTCAATTTTTTTTTTTGGAATTATGGTAATATATACATACCATACGGAGAAGGCAATGGCACCCCACTCCAGTACTCTTGCCTGGAAAACTCCTGGACGGAGGAGCCTGGAAGGCTGCAGTCCATGGGGTCGCTGAGGGTCAGACATGACTGAGCGACTTCACTTTCACTTTTCACTTTCATGCATTGGAGAAGGAAATGGCGACCCACTCCAGTATTCTTGCCTGGAGAATCCCAGGGATGGAGGAGCCTGGTGGGCTGCTGTCTATGGAGTCGCACAGAGTCGGACATGACTGAAGTGACTTAGCAGCATACATACCATAAAGTTTACCATTTTAAGATTTTAAATATTTTATTTATTTTTAAACATCTTAAAATTTGGAGTTCAGTAGAATTAAGTACATTTGCATTGTACACCCATCATCACCTTTGATCTCACAGTAGTTCATCTACCCAAACTGAAATTCTGTATCCATTAATAAATACCTCCTCATTCTTTTCTCTCCCCAGCCCCTGAACACATACCGTTCTCCTTTCTGTCTCAATGAATTTGACTAGGCATTTCATATAAGTGTAATTACATAATACTTCCCCTTTTGTACAATTTAGTTTTTAGTATATTCACAGTGTTTTGCAACGGCACTGCTCAATTTTATAACACTGAAAAGAAACCCTGTACCTATTAGCAGTCACTTTCCAATTTGCCCCTTTCTCCTCCTGTTGTAGGTAACTACTAGTGTGCTTTGTGTCTATAAATTTGCCTTTAGATTTGGTATCAATGGAATCGTTCAATATATGGCTTTTTCTGTATGGCCTCTTTTAGTTTCATTTTTTCAAGGTTGTGACCCCATGGACTATATACAATCCATGGAATTCTCCAGGCCAGAATACTAGAGTGGGTAGCCTTTCCCTTCTCCAGGGGATCTTCCCAACCAAGGGTTCGAACCCAGGTCTCCCGCATTAAGTTTTCCATCTTTTAGTCTAAACATGTAATAGTTTTGCCATTTTATTTGTTTTATATCTATATATTTATTTAGTAAATATTTGTATAAGGTATTTATAAGATTTTAGTCTTACTTGAATACATGCAGTAATTGGCAATTTCCTACACCTGTAATAAAAACATAACCATAAATATGTTTTTAGTTTTCTGTGATCTAGAGATTCCTACTGGTAGCTTAACTGTAATGAACATGGCGATTTGTCTTCATTGCCAGGATGATTGTCATATTTTTATTTGCCTGAGGCAGTTTTCATTAAATTTCTCATACTCAAGGCTGATATATCTTTGTGAGGAAGCAAAGAGAAGAGTAAGATGAGTAATGACTGAATATATGATTATGAAACCTTATCCATGTGAGTGTACAGGTTCTTAGTGACTGCGCTTTAGTCAGTAAACCACAGGCATTTTCCCTGTCATTCTCTTGTGAATTTTCTCATGGAGATATCCTTAGTATTTTTTTTCTCTTAGTTTATAATTTCTGATTTTGAAGATGATAATTTATTCATTTGCCTTTACAAAACAGAAATCCTGTGTTGTGCCCATGTTTTTAGACATTGTCACCAAAATGTCACAGTAGTTTGAAACTTAAGAGATACCAATTCATTTATAACTTAGCACAGTATATAACCGTAACTGTGGTGAAAATAACGGGTATTTTTGAAAGCTATGTGTGTGGTTTGTTGTTCTGGAGAAGAGTGGTATCTGGTGGTTAGAACATATGAGTTGTTGTCAGCATTTGTGGGTTTATTCTAAGATCCAAGCTTTTTTTTCTTTTTTTAAAGAGATACAGAGTCTGTGCTTGGTATATGTTTACTACAGTGCTTTATATACCCTACATACATTGTAACTAGTAAAAATTTTATACTATTGACAGAATAATATACAAGAGATTCAGTTCAGTTCAGTTCAGTTGCTCAGTCGTGTTCAACCCTTTTGACCCCATGAATCGCAGCACGCCAGGCCTCCCTGCCCATCACCAACTCCCAGAGTTCATCCAAACTCATGTCCATCGAGTCGGTGATGCCATCCAGCCATCTCATCCTCTGTCGTCCCCTTCTCCTCTTGCCCCCAATCCCTCCCAGCATCAGAGTCTTTTCCAATGAGTCAACTCTTTGCATCAGGAGGCCAAAGTATTGGAGTTTCAGCTTTAGCATCAGTCCTTCCAAAGAACACCGAGGACTGATCTCCTTTAGAATGGGCTGGTTGGATCTCCTTGCAGTCCAAGGGACTCTCAAGAGTCTTCTCCAACACCACAGTTCAAAAGCATCAATTCTTCGGCACTCAGCTTTCTTCACAGTCCAACTTTCACATCCATACATGACCACTGGAAAAGCCATAGCCTTGACTAGACAGACCTTTGTTGGCAAAGTAATGTCTCTGCTTTTGAATGTGCTGTCTAGGTTGGTCATAACTTTCCTTCCAAGGAAAAAGAGATTAGGTATAGGTAAAACAATGATAGCTGTCATGCATACTTTGTGATTTCATTCTTTAAGCTTTCTTCCAGAAAACCATGTTTAATATTCCTAGGTAGTATTAATAGTATCTTAAGCCACTTATAATGAATATTTTTGATCTAAGTGTTTAGACATTACTGTCTCCCCAAGGGACTGCTCAGAGCTGTACCTAGTAGAACACATCTATTTCACGGTATAACTTGCCAGAATTTCAGAGTAAGAAGCCTGCTTTAAGATTGTTTGATGTTTCTAATATGTGAAGAGTAGGCACTGACATTCTAGCATTTAAGTTTTGTTTACCTCCATTCTCTTAACAGTATCCTAAGCCAAGGGTTTAAAAAAATAAGCCTTATAATATTATTGGTCCTTGAGCTGGATGGAGGTGTTGTGCCCTTAATATAATAAAGATCTCTTCCTAGTTTATTAAAAAGAGACAAATGACATTAAAATGTTTTTCAGTTTAAACATTTTAAATAAATATTTCTTAATATTTTGGTACCTGGAATAGTCTGTAATAACAAAATAGTTGACTCAAATTTCTCTATTTGATTATTTCATATTTAGTATCAGTGGTTGAGTTGCTTTTCTTCCTGTGGTTTAACTTTAGGGTTTGGCCTTTCCCTAATATTTTATGAACAGCTGTTGTCCACAGTGAATAGGTGTTGGTTGCTAGTAGAAGTTGTGATTGTAACTAGTTTATTAATCCTCTTTAGCCTTTATTCCAATTTATTGGATTGACAGTTATGCCTCAGAATTTGCTGTTAGTCCCTAGATGAAACTGTATATCTTTGAATAATGTTTTCCAGTACCTGTTCTCTGTGGAATTCTAAAAGGTATCATTTAGTTCAGCCAAAAGGAACTTAATATTTTCTTGTGAATCTTATCTCTTCTGAAGCTCAGTGTTCATCACAGGTTTATTTGTTTGTTTGTTTTTTTTTTTTTTACCAATGAGGAATATTCATTTAAACAGTATTAAGAGAGCTATTTTTGTCTTAGACTTTTTTTTTCCAACATTAGACTACTTTGAATATTAGATCCAAGAAACCTTTTATCCAAGAGTAGGTAGTATTGGAAAAATATCACTTAAAATAAATTGTGTAAAGCAGTTGCCAAAATTTCATACTAAATAATCCATATGTATGTGTATGGAGGGGGAGCTAGAAGATGGCTGAGAATTTTATTTTGATGAAATAGGAAATTAAATTTATGAAACTAAACTTTTTAATCTTTTCATCAAAATTTAGATTTTAATGGCAATTATGCACTAATTGTTAAAGAGCTAAATGTAAACTTTGTTTAGAGTCTTTTTTCTGAACAAAATTGTGTGATAACAAGTTATGACATCCTTTTTCAAATTTTGCTTTCTCTGCACAATTACTGCAGTGTTTTAAAAACAAAATCATTAGAAGAAATTGTTAGTTCTTTCAAGACTCCTTTTAAAATTTATACCTATTTCAATTTATTGGAAAACTAAGCTCTTCTGTTATATCCTGTTGCTACATTGTTCTAATTTAGTAAAACTTTTAAAATTAAAATGTAGGACATAAAGCACAAAGAAAAAATATGGAGAAAGAATAAATAATTTGCAATTTAAAAATAAAATTTAAAAGTAGGATGAATTTATGCATACACTAGTATATGTAGGTATTGATAATCATGTTTCCTTCCAGAGTGCTGTGTATTTAATGTTTAGAACTTATATTGGCTCAGATAGTAAAGAATTTACCTACAACGCAGGAAACTCAAGTTCAATCCCTGGGCCAGGAAGATCCCCTGGAGAAGGGCATAGCAGCCCACTGCAATATTCTTGCCTGGGAAATCCCATAGACAGAGGTGTCTCAAAGGCTACAGTTCAGGGGATTGGTAAGAGTCAGACACACTGCGCGACTAACACTTAGTTACTTAAAGGAGTATTATTGATATAAATCTTGTTTGTTCTTGGTGTAAAATGTAGAGGGAGAAGTGAAGTTGCTGAGTCGTCTCCAAATCTTTCTGACCCCATGAGCTGTAGGCTGTCAGGCTCCACTTTCCCTGGGATTTTCCAGGCAAGAATACTGGACTGGGTTACCATTTCCTTCCCCAGGGGATCTTGCCAACACGGGGATCGAACCTGAGTCTCCTGCATTGCAGGCAGACTCCTTACCTGCTGAGCCACAAGGGAAGTCCATAAAATGCAGAGTGTTGAGTGTGTATTAAATATTCTATGTGCAGATATCAAAAGATCTCATAGCTGTGTTGCAGCAAAAATACTATGTATTTTAGGGGTTCCTTGTAGCTCTCAAACCCTTTCACATGTGTCATTTGACAATAAGTACATTGTGGAGAAAGTAGTAAGTTCACTTTATATATGGGGAGAACTACTTTTATGTGGAAATAAGTATTATATTTCCAGGAAGCAGCTCTTTTCTCTTTTAAGATGGCTGTGGATTTAGAGGTGAGAAGTGGGAGGCCCTGATAGTTAGACCTGAATCCATCAATCTGATATTTCTGTCCTTCTATGTTTATATATTTGGAGAAGGTGATGGCACCCCACTGCAGTACTCTTGCCCGGAAAATCCAATGGACGGAGTAGCCTGGTGGGGTGCAGTCCATGGGGTCGCTAACAGTCGGACAGACTGAGCGACTTCACTTTCACTTTTCTCTTTCGTGCATTGGAGAAGGAAATGGCAACCCACTCCAGTATTCTTGCCTGGAGAATCCCAGGGACGGGGGAGCCTGGTGGGCTGCCGTCTATGGGGTCACACAGAGTCGGACACGACTGAAGTGACTTTGCAGCATGTTTATATTAATTAGAATAAGTCGAGACTTGATGGTGAGTAAGATTCAGTAAACTTTATTAATATCTTCACCTCCTCTGCCAGAGAAGAATGACCAAGGATTGCACTGAGAAGAGTGAGAGGATGGCAGGCAGCCTCCTAAGTTACCACTGCAGTATCCTGGGCAGTTTTAGTCTTCGTTTGGTTAACTGCTAAATGCAGATAATAGTGCAGATGACTTCTACCCTCCACCCCGTCACATATATACATATACAGAGAGGTACATGCAGAGGCTACAGTTGGACTACTTAGTTTGAAAAGTTCTTTCCATATGAAGATTTTATGTTCTTCTGGTATGGTGTTTACTTTTAGCTGTCTCCTCAGTTCACCTGGTCACCCACTCATTGAGCGCTATTCAAGCTCCAGGATAACTGCCTTATTTCACCCACAGGTTTGTTTCTTGATTTGTTCATGGTGTTTGCATAGTTTTCTTAGTGGTTGCTCTAGAACAGGGGTTTACAACCCCCAGGCCATGGACCAGTACAGGTTCATGGCCTGTTAGGAACCAGCTACATAGCAAGAGGTGAGCAGCAAGCAAAAGAGAATCCTTCTGCCATCCCATGGTCTGTGGAACATTGTCTTCCGTGAACCAGCCCCTGGTGCCAACAAAGTTTGGGGACCACTTCTCTAGAAGTGTTAAAATATTCATATGTAACATCACAGTTTACTGGTATCAACATTTTGCCACTTTGAGTGAGTAAAGTGTGGAAATCTTACTTCCATTTAGGCCCCTCCACTTTAAAATATCATTATCTTGTGTATCAGATGGTATCATGATTTTTGTTTCAATTATAAATATTTATAAAACTCATGAGGATAGAATATTATATATCTTCATATTTCTGTATTTTCCATGTTTTTCTTATTTCCCGGTGCTCTAAAATTCTTTCTTTCAACGTTTCCTTTCTGTTTGAAGAACCCTCTCTCTCTGCTCTTGAAAGATAGGTATGCTAGTGATTTTCAGTTTTCTTTCGTCTGTGAGAAATGAATTAATTTCCTTTTCATTTCTGAAGGATAGTTTCACCAGATATAGAATTTGCAATCGACAGTTCTTTACTTTCAGCCTTTGAAAAATTTGTCCTACTTCCTTCTGGTCTCTATCGTTTCAGATGAGAAATCCACTGTCATTTTAATTGGTCTTCTCCTATAGATAATAGTAATTTTTCTCTGGGCACTTTCAATATTTCTTCTTTGTCTTTAGTTTTCAGAAGTTTAATTATGATGTATCTTGTCTTAGATTTTTTTTTTTTTTTTCAATTTATCCTGTTTGGATTCATTTAACCTCTTGAATCTATAGGCTTTTGTCTTCGCCTGTCCTTTGGGAGGTCTTCAGCCATTGTTTCTTCAAATATTCTTATATCCCTATTCTTCTGTCCTCACTTGGGACCCTAATGATATGAATATTAGATCTTTTGATGTAGTCTTACAGGTCTTTATTCCTTTTATTTTTTCCTATTTTATGTCTGTTATTTATATTCAGTAAATTATATTCATCTGTTCTCAAGTTTGCTGATTCTGTCTTCTGTCGTATCCATTCTTCTATTGAGCTAGTCTAGTGAGATTTTTTATTTGTTGCTGTATTTTTCAGTTCTGTAATTTCCTTGTGGTTTTTTAAAGAGAATTTTGATTTCTTTGCTGAGATCTTCTCAGCAAAGATTTTTTAAATGTGTTCTAAGAATTTTTAATTGTTTGCAAAGTATTTTATGATGGCTACTTTAAATTCCTTCTCGGATAATTTCAACATCTGATTCATCTCAGTTGATTTTCTTTTTATATTCAAGTTTTAGTATTCCTGTTTCTTGGTATGATGGATGACTTTTTTTTTTTTAATTGAATCTTGAACATTTGGCTGCTTTATTAGGAGACTCTGGGTCCTATTTATATCTTTTATTTTAACCAGCAGTTACCCTATTTAGGTTTCCATGTAGTTACAGGCCTACCATTGAGGGTCATGGTTCCAATGACAATTTAATTTTCAAGTCCTTTGCAGCACTATTTTGGTCTGCTTGCTTTATCTGGGCCTCTTATTGGTCCCTGCTAGTGCTAGTTGGGAAGAGTGGAATAAACTTCCCTAGAATAGGCCATCTGTGCTTCTAGAAGGGAGAAGGAAATCTCCAGGCCATGGGTACAAAGAGACTTTCTGGGCTGCTGTGGGATCCTTCTGTCTGGAGGCTAAGAAAAACATTTCCTAGGTTGAGACCTCCTCCCTGTCAGTGCTCCCTTGCCGGTGCTCTTGAGCTTGCCTAGTGTCGCTGAAATGAATGAGACTACCTAGGCTCCTTCTTTTATTAGGTTTGGGGCAAGGTCTGGGTCACCTTCTTTTGTTGAACCTGGGGTTGTAAGATGTTCTGTCAATTAGTGAAAATTAGAATTATCTATTTCACACAACTAAGCCAAAACAGTCCTTCTACTTGTCCTTAGTTCCACACCCCCGAGATTTGGGAATATCCCTTACCAGAGCCTCCATAGGGCACATCTTGTCCATTAGGAGTTCCTCCGTCTCTTCTTCCTGGGCCTGCACTTTTCCATGATGCCCTGTGCTCTCGTCACTACAATATGAAAACTAGACTGTCTATATTTACCAGGTTGGTACCAACTTAGAGCTTAATGCAGTTCCTGTAGTCTTTCTCCTTTTTCTCATGCTACCCCTTTTGGTACATACTTGAACCTTGAAACTAATCTCAGAAGTATTCCAGTTTGAGGACACCTAACAAGTCAGCCTTCTTTCCATTTTCAGAGTCTTGTGGCTACTCTTTGAAGTTCCAAAGTTTATAGTTGTATTTATTAATAATAGGAAACAACAGGAAGAAATGAGACTGTGCCATCTTGTCTGGTCCAAGATTCATTCGAAATCCTTTGTTAGTCACATTTTTGTTTAGAGTGCCTAACCTGTGATTATGTCTGTCATTTTTTTGCACTTGTTAAATAATACAAATCTTCTGTATCCTTTCTTGTAAGAACTTTTATTTGGGATCCGAGTTATTTGCCAACATAGCTCTTATCAGCTTTGTGAAGTCCTATCTTTTCTTTTGTGCAAGATTAGCAGTTTGACTGTGCAGTTATTTTGCATTCATAGTGTATTCAATAGTGATTAACAAAGATTTAGGGATGGATACTGTTCAAGTGGATATTGAGTTTTGTAAGGAGTTAGTTAGCTAGTAAACATTTTTGTTTTGGGTAAACTTACTTCTCTATAAAAATTTAGAACTGTGAGGACTACAATGAATACTTTATATAAACAAAAACCTTCCTATATGTTTTTCCCTTACACTTTATTATTTTGTTATATTAGTTTAGAATTTAGAAAGACTTTAAAAGCCCTTTATTTGTGTCTTTATTGTACATGTGAGTAAAATATTAAAGACATGTCTAAGATAACCTTATAATTTATAATCTAAACAGAGAGGCTTTTGAAGATTGAAAGGGGGCCTTGTTAGCAGTTACTTTGGGACAACAGGTATAATCTGGAACATGAGGTCATTCCAGTAATGACCAAATTGCTAGTAAGTACAAAATCTAAATTAATGAGATTCCAAATCTCCTGATTCCTGTGGGTATCGCTTCTGTTGCATACCATTATGGTTATGATTGTGGGCTATAGAGTCAGACTACTTTGTTCATATCCCGACATTACTGCTTACTAACAGTGTGCAGTTTATTCAAATTCTCTGTGCCTCAATTTCTTTATGTGTAATATGGCAGTAATTATACTTCCAGCCTCACAGGGATGCTATGAGGCTTAAATGAGATTATGCATATAATCTCTTGGTAGAGTCACTGGCTAGTACTTAGTAAGTATTATGTTTGCTGGTGTTATTACTACCATTATTTTGTAAAATCCTGAGATCAGAAAAAGTAAGGGTTAAGTGAGGTCTAATAAAGGCTATAGAGTCAGACTACTTTGTTCATATCCCGACATTACTGCTTACTAACAGTGTGCAGTTTATTCAAATTCTCTGTGCCTCAATTTCTTTATGTGTAATATGGCAGTAATTATACTTCCAGCCTCACAGGGATGCTATGAGGCTTAAATGAGATTATGCATATAATCTCTTGGTAGAGTCAGTGGCTAGTACTTAGTAAGTATTATGTTTGCTGGTGTTATTACTACCATTATTTTGTAAAATCCTGAGATCAGAAAAAGTAAGGGTTAAGTGAGGTCTAATAATTTCAGCATGAAATTAAGAATCAGGAGTTTGGGGTTCTATTTCTGTTTTGTTCCTGACTCACTTGGACTCTTTGGGAAACTACTTAACCTTTTTGTGTATAAATTTTGCAGTCTAAAGCTAGAAGAATCTTGCCATCTGCTCACTTCTTGAAAGATGGTAAAAACAATTTTTGGAAAATGCTTTGAGATAGGTAGGAGAGAGGTGCTATATAAACTTATAACTTCTATTCATCTCTGCATTGACATTCACTTTTTCATTAAATATGTATACAGTTTTTAATCAGCATAACTAGTAATCCAAAGTTACTATATATGTATAACGTGTGGGTGATGATACTTCTGTTAGAACATTTTCTTTTGTGTTTTCTTCGCCGTTTAAAAACAGATTCTCCTTGCCACATTATGTTAGAAATACACATGCGTGCACACACACACACACACACACACACATATGTATGAATTGGATGTATGAATTATAGGTAACAACTGAAGAATAATTTCTTATTTTTGTACTTAGTTTTAATTATAATGTAGACTTGACTCTTTTCAAAGAAATGAAAAAGTATGAAAGTAGGGACAAAAGAATGATTGGTTGATTAATTATAATGACAATAAAATATGGCTAAAAAGTAACTTAAGAGAACATTTAGTCTCTTCTCCTACCACAATAAAATTATATTTTAATGAATTTAATTCAGTAAATTATTGATCTGTTGGCTACTATGTGCATGGAAAAAGATAAGGGAATTCTTTTCCTCATGTTTACATTCTAATTTGGAAAATTTTAATATAACGGTTTACTTTATTCTTACATTATCATTAATGATATAGCTGATAGTGATTGCAGGTAGAGGCAGTATATGAAATGAAATCTTATGTAAGACTTTGTCTATTTTAAATGAGTAAGTTTTAGCTAAGTATTTTTATTAGGTTCAAAGAGTCAGATGGTCAGATCAGAAAAGGTAATAAACTTGCCAAACTGATTTCTCACTGTCCTCCAATATCAGTGCTAATTTATATTTTTAAAAATAAAGGTTAAAAGTTTTGTTATTCAAGAGAGTAAAATAATGGAAACTTGTAAAAAATTATTTTAGGTGACTTTTTGTTCCTTATAATTCACTTCAAGATTTAGCCTGAATGATTGTCATTTCAAGAGTTATTCTGAGGACTTGAAAGAAATTTAAGATGTGAAAATAAGATTAAGTGAAAAATTATATTCTAAATTCATGGATTATTGCATTATAAATGTAAAATTTGAATAATCGATGTATAGGTTATGAATATTTAAATAGTACACTCACCCTGGGATCTTGCTATTCACTTATACCTGGAGGAGAATATTAGAATGAGAATATCTTATCCCAATGAGATGGCGATATGAACATTGATATTTAAATAAAAAGTAAGCTCTATATTTTAAAGTTTGTAGTCACATTAAGATTAGAAAATTAATATTATATTTTATTTTTAAAAGAACTTTTTGATGCGATGTTTAGGAACTGACAATCAGTTTCTCTTAGTCTATTCCCATCCATTGCAGATCTCTGAAACACTGTGTAGAAAGAGGAATTAACTAGTCTGTTAATTATTAGGATTAGCACACAAACATTGGCCCAGAAAGCACAAGAAGGAACTTTTAGATAAAAGTTAAAGGCAAAAAGTTTATAATCATATTTAGAAAAATCATCAAATCCCAAGAAATATTATGAAATCTACCATCTAGTTTGGCAGTCCAGGGTCCTTCCATAACACTTTGTTTTCCCTTTCTGCCACCAAATCCAGTTCATCGTCAAGTCAGGTGTTTTCTACCACTTACGTATTTCTCTGATATGACCTTGCTTCATTTCTTCTACCACACAGTGGTCCCAGGCGATCTCTGATCTTGCCTGGATTGCCATGATAGTCTCTGCGTTGGCTTCCTAGAGCTGCTGCAACAAATCACGCTAAACTGGAAGGCTCTGAAGTCTAGGGGTCAAGGAGAATTTGTTTCAGTATTTTTCCTAGCTTCAGCTGACTGTTGGCATGCTTTGGCTTTTAGCTTCATCACTACAATCTCGTTTTCCATCATCACATGGTCTTTTGGTGTGTCTCTTCTCGGTCTTCAAATCTCCTTCTCCTTATAAGGACTTGAGTCCTACTCCAGTATGACATCCTCTCAACTTGACATTTTACTTAAAGTCAGCACAAGGAAGCAAGAGCCGTCTAGATCGGGAAGGAAATATATATCTCTGTTTGAAAATGAAATGTTTAAGTATAATATCTTAAGAAATCCACTAAAATTTTGTTAAACGAGTTCAGCAAGATTGTAGGATCCAAGATAAATAAATAAAAATCAGTGATATTTCTATCTACTTGCATTGATTAATCCAAAAATGACATTAAGGACTCCATTCCCAATAGCAAAAAAAAAAAAAAAAAAAAAAA
>SJYX01009815.1:633079-701565 GCA_006410675.1 Oreotragus oreotragus
TTTTTTTACACGAACTCCCAAACATGAACCCCCCTCCCACCTCCCACCCCACATCTTCCCTCCAGATCATCCCCATACACCAGCCCCAAGCATCCTGCATCCTGCATTGAACATAGACTGGCAATTCATTTCTTACATGATAGTATACATATTTCAATGCTATTCTCCCAAATCATCTCTCCCTCTCCCTCTCCCTCTCCCTCTCCTTCTCCCTCAGAGTCCATAAGTCCGCTCTACACATCTGTATCTCTTTTGCTGTCTTGCATACAGGGTCCTCATTACCATCTTTCTAAATTCCATATATATGTGTTAGTATACTGTATTGGTGTTTTGCATAAGGCACTTGTGGACCTTTTGAGGAAACTCCAGGTTCTTCTCTCGACCAAAGTTAGAAGTTTTGGACTTAGACAGGCAAATCGAGCTTTTGACTGATTTTTTTTTTTTTTTTTTAACTGGATGTAACCAAAACTAAATCTATCAGCTTCTCCCTCAAACCTTATCTTTCAGAATTCTTCATCTAAGTAAATGAAATCCCCGTTTCACTTCTTCACACAAATGTGAGAGTCAGTGGTGTCACTTACCTATTACAGCCTTCCAGGGGCTTCCTTTCCTTCCTCGGATAAGACTGACATCCTTAACTTGGTGTATACGTCTCTGAGTGATCTTGAAGTGAAGTGAAGTGAAAGTCACTCAGTCATGTCTGACTCTTTGGAACCCTATGGACTGTGCAGTCCATCGAATTTTTCAGGCCAAAATACTGAAGTGGGTAGCTGTTCCCTTCTCCAGGGGATATTCCCAACCCAAGGATTTAACCCAGGTCTCCCAGATTGCAGGAGAATTCTTTACCAGCTGAGCCACAAGGGAAGCCTAAGAATACTGGAGTGGGTAGCAGCTTGTCCCTTCTCCAGCAGCTCTTCCTGATCCAGGAATTGAACCAGGGTCTCCTGCATGGCAGGCAGATTCTTTAGCAGCTGAGCTGCTATTTCAGCAACCCCCTAATTCTGTACTTTCTTCTTTGCTTTGCATGCATCTGCCTTAGGGTCCTCTTTTTCATATTGTTGGAGGAGCAGAGCCACTTTATTCCTCAAGGGTTTTGGGACCTATGATTTCATTTGCCTGAAATGCTAATGCTTAGACTCGGTTCCATACTGACACACCACTAACCATGCTCTCAGCTGCTGTAATGCCCCAGACTAAGTCCATAGCTCTCATTCTGGACTCTCACAGCACCCTATACTGCTTTTTTACATAGTATCTATCATAATTGTTAACCACAGGCTGATTGTACAGTGTTTGTCCTCTCAACTAAATTTAAATTCCCTGAGTTCAGTGACTTGGTCTGTCTTGTGCACTGTTAGATCTGTAGTGTAGAGTATAGTGTTTACACACAGTACATAAATGCTTACTGAATTACAGCCAAGACCAAATGAAACAAAAACGAGGAGAAGCTTTATGATGTGCTAGAAAAAAATCCTAGTTTATAAGTCAGACTAAATTCTGAGACAGCTGTGCTAAATGTGTCTCTTTGAACAAGTAATTTTCTATCTCTGAGCCTCATTTTATTAATCTATGAATTTAAGGGGTATTTTTACTGACCTTTAAGATATCTTTCAACTCTGATTTGTTTCCCAAAGGATATCCCTCTTTCTCTTCTATGCATTTCTTATCCTGTTGACCTTTATTTTTTTAATTTCTACTCCCACTTGATTTTCATCATTATTTGCTTCCCTGTATTAATTTTTTTCTCTTTACTATCTATAATGTGAATGTATCCCTCGATATCTTGAACTCTCACCATTTAAATATTTGCTGCAATCTCTTGGAAATTTTTAACCTAAAATTGACTATTCACATTGAAATATCATTGAAAGAAGCTTATGTGTGTGTTCTGGCCAAAAACATTAAGTTGCACATTAATCTGAGTGAGGAAATATGGAGTAAACTGTTGTCCTTGAATCAGTTGTTTTCACAACAGGATTGTGTTTCATGATGATGTTATTTAAGGGTCTCATTTTATCTAAATATCTTTAAGATAATGGAAAAGCCTGTGAAAAGTAGGTGAGCCTAGAAAAGCTCTTATCTTGGGAGAAAAGATGGAAATGATAAAGACTGAGAGGCAAAAGACAAGAAGTTAAAAAATATAAATTTGACTGTACACATGTTCTGATGTACTATAGTTATTTTTACCTATTTGTGAGAAAAAAATAAAATGATATTAGTTTTTTGTAATCTCATAGTTAGAATATTTGCATTCAGATAATTGTTTTTCCTTTTTACTTTTGCAAACAAATAATTGCTTTTTTTACCTCAGAGAGCACATTTGCAGCAAAAAAATAAAGTGTAACTTTTATCCAATACCGAATATATGCAGAAACATATTCACTAATAGCTTAATTACATATTAAGTGATTTTGTATGTTTATTTTTAATTTAGAAATTGGAAAGTTTTTAGAAATTTTTTGTGGGTTGCATATGCAGGTTAAAGAATGCTTAATATCTGAGGAAATTAATTGGTACTTTTAGATGGGCTTGAATTGAATTATTCAATTTCTACTTAGGATATAGTCTCCGGTACATGAAAATTTGCCATCCAACACACTTTCAGAAACAGATTAGATTTAGATAAGAGGAATGTTCTATTTCTGTTGATTGTATTGAAGAAAAAGCGCTAAATGTTTCATTTTACTGCTTTATAATCTTATGTTGTAGTTGTTTGCTCCCTCTTACTCATTTGTGGTCTTTGGTTTTTTGATGAAAAGAAAGGTTTTTTGCTTCTCACGTAAGTCAGCAGAGTTGTGTCAGGACCTCGCTGACCGAATCAGGTTGTTGATTTAGCAGTGAGTGACTGATGGGATCCCTTAGCGAGGCCTGTGATATCTCCTTGATGGTTTTCACTGTAAGCTCAGTGATTTGTGGTTCAAACAGGTCACAATTCAGAAAAGATGCATATTTAGGTCTGTGTTCTATTCCATTTGATACTGTGGAGAGAGGTAGAGCTATTAACATTTTTTTAATGCTGCCAAAGTCTTGGCAAGTTTTATTTTTTAATTCATTCTGTCTTCTTCTGCTCCCCTAGAGAGTGAGATAATGACACAGTATTGGCTGTATAACCAATTGTGAAAAACCCAGAAACTGATCTCTCAATAGTGGTAAACTATTTACTCTTTTTGTTTCCTTTGTCTTCTAAGAATCACATTCTTTTAAAAGCTCTAATTCTTTCCCCACAGCAGCTGCCCCTAAAGGAAAGCAAGGAGATTCAATTCAAAAACAGGCAGGCGTGGGGGTAGATTAATATAGGAAGAGGTACAAAATATAGCAAGAAGGATGAGTAGTACATACTGTTTGAGATTAATTCTTAGTCTAGTTCATTTTTCTACCAGTAACAGGAACATGAGGTATAAAAAAGACCTTGAATTTTAATCATTTCTACAACAACATGGTTATGTTTTAAGAGCCAGGCTACTATTTTTTTACACTTCTCTTAAATTTGCACAGTGCTTGACTGTTTAAGAAGACTTGAATATAGACCTTTTTTTTTTTCCTTCTAAGGATGAGTATACAAATGAATTATTTTGAGTATTTTCTGTTTTTCTGAAAACCGTGGATGTGAGTGGTTTTATTAGGATTGAAGAATGAGCTGTGATTGACTACCATTTGTCACCTTATCGTGGCATCATTTATTTATATCATTCCATTCGGTTATCCAGGCCATATAGTTCCTGTTCCTTTAGCACTAGTGCTTGGTCCAGTATGGCAGTTATGGGACTTAGTTCTTCTAATGCATATGTGAAAAGTGAAGGAAAATGAAATGATCTGCTCTGCTTACTGCTTCATGGCATGTGTGATCAGGTACAATGCAAACTGTGTACTAATGATGTGGAAGGGAGAAGCAAGGTGGACCCATCATAGGAATTGTTTCCCAAACTAAAATTAGTTCTTCTACAAAGAAAGGTGTTGCCTTGATCAAGAAAGTTGTCAGTCATGGCTTCAGGGAACTTGTTATTAAATAACTGTGATGGAGCAGAGTTAGAATCACCCCCTGATGCTGCTGAGACTGAGGAGACGGCAAAGAGCCTGTTTGCAAACTGTGTTGTTGTTTCGTCCCTCAGTCATGTCTGACTCTCTTGTGACCCCATGGACTGTAGCCCACCAGGCTTCTCTGTCTGTGGGATTTCCCAGGCAAGAATACTGGAGTAGGTTGCCATTTCCTTCTCCAGGGCATTTTCCTGACTCAGGGATCAAACTCGGGTCTCCTGCATTCGCTGCCAGATTCGTTACCACGCAGCCACCAGGGAAACCCTTGAAACCCAAAGGAAATAATCCCCCAGAATCCTTTATTATCTCTTACTTGTTCTCTCTTTTTAAAAAGGTGGCAGTGAGCATAGGGGATTTCCTGACTAGACACAAGTGATCAAGGAGCATGAAAATTAAGCCTTCCTCATTGAGAAGGAAAATAAAATAGTTAGCTTAGGTTAAAAGACAATGTAAATTCATTTCAACAAATAGTTATGACCTTATAGGGAAATCATGGTAAGACTTATATTTTCATAAAGGTAAACATTTATGGCCTAATTTTTTATTTTAAACATATTTTATCAAAAGTGTCTTTATTATTCACTAAGGTAAGTGTGACCATACTTAAATCTACTGGGGCCATTGATCCATATGCACTGTAACGCAACTTGCCAGCTTAAAGATTCGTAGTATGTCAGGACAAAGCAGAATTCACAGTCATTTTAGTGTTAGGATGGTTATCAATCTAAGAACATTTTTTGTTTGTTTCTTCTGGAAACAGGATATTTTCTGACATTTTGACAGAATATGGAGGGTGGAAAGGTAGCAGGGGGATAAAATAAAATTAGGTTTCATTTTAGTGTCCTGTTAGATTGTGTGTTTCCTGTCCATCCTTTAAGAGTAAAGCAGAGTCACAAAGTGTATTGATGGCGGTAATGGATGGCAGCTTCACTAGGTCTCCAGCAGACAGCATTAACACATTTGTAAAGTAATTTGGTCATTTAGCTCTAATATCTAGTGGGCTGCTACTGAGCAGCTGCTACAGTTAGTGGCATTATTAAAAATTATCTCCACATGACAGCTGTAACATTTTTTCTGTTGTAGCAGAAACTGCCTGTAGAAGGTAGCCAAGCACACACCACATTTTTAAAAGTTTTATGGCAGGGCAAGGATTTTATTATTTATCAGAAAAATAAAGAACTGCCTTTAAGAAATACAGCATGTTCAGTTCAGTTCAGTTGCTCAGTCATGTCCGACTCCTTGCGACCCCATGAACCGCAGCACACCAGTCTGCCCTGTCTATCACCAGTTCCTGGAGTTTACCCAAACTCATGTCCATTGAGTCAATGATGCCATCCAACCATCTCATCCTCTATCGTCCCCTTCTCCTCCCGTCTAAAATCTTTCCCAGCATCAGGGTCTTTTAAAAAGAGTCAGATCTTCACATCAGGTGGCCAAGTATTGGAGTTTCACCTTCAGCATTAGTCCTTCCAGTGAACACCCAGGACTGATCTCCTTTATAATGAACTAGTTGGATCTCCTTGCAGTCCAAGGGACTCTCAAGAGTCTTCTCCAACACCACAGTTCTAAAGCATCAATTCTTCTGTGCTCAGCTTTCTTTATAGTCCAACTCTCACATCCATACATGACCACAGGAAAAACCATAGCCTTGAATAGACGGACCTTTGTTGACAAAGTAATGTCTGCTTTTCAACGTGCTGTCTAGGTTGGTCATAACTTTCCTTCCAAGGAGTAGGCATCTCTTAATTTTATAGCTGCAATCACCATCTGCAGTGATTTTGGAGCCTCCAAAAATAAAGTCAGCCACTGTTTCTACTGTTTCCTCATCTATTTCCCATGAATTGATGGGACCAGATGCCATGATCTTCGTTTTCTGAATGTTGAGCTTTAAGCTAACATTTTCACTCTCCTCTTTCACTTTCATCAAGAGGCTCTTTAGTTCTTCTTCCCTTTCTGTCATAAGGGTGGTGTCATATGCATATCTGAGGTGATTGATATTTCTCCTGGCAGTCTTGGATTCCAGCTTGTGCTTCCTCCAGCTTCAGCCCAGCGTTTCTCATGATGTGCTCTGTATATAAGTTAAATAAGCAGGGTGACAGTATACAGCCTTGACATACTCCTTTTCTTGTTTGGAACCAGTCTGTTGTTCCATGTCCAGTTCTAACTGTTGCTTCCTGATCCGCATACAGGTTTCTTAAGAGGCAGATCAGGTGGTCTGGTATTCCCAACTCTTGAAGAATTTTCCATAGTTTATTGTGATCCACACAGTCAAAGGCTTTGGCATAGTCAATAAAGCAGAAATAGATGTTTTTCTGAAACTCTGTTGCTTTTTCGATGATCCAGCGGATGTTGGCAATTTGATCTCTGGTTCTTGTGCCTTTTCTAAAACCAGTTTGAACATCTGGAATTTCACGGTTCATGTATTGTTGAAGCCTGGCTTGGAGAATTTTGAGCATCACTTTGCTAGCATGTGAGATGAGTGCAGTTGTGTGCTAGTTTGAGCATTCTTTGGCATTGCCTTTCTTTGGGATTGGAATGAAAACTGACCTTTTCCAGCATGTTAGTTGACCTATTAATATAAATGATATTTAAACTTGAACTTCTAATAAAACTGTTCTGGACACTTTGGTGAAGAGAAAAATAGCCCTTTGTCATTTTAGGGAAATTGACGTGTTCTTAGCTAGTTTAAGCAAATAGCTCTGTTTTAAAGTTATTTAGATTTTTTTTTGCTTCTATAAGAAAGTGGTCACTCCAATTCTGAGACTTGTAAAGTAATGCTTGTACTCTGACTTCTCACCAAATTCAGAAGCAAAACAAATGTGATAATTAAAAATTTAAATATTGGGAAAGATTTGTCTTTTCTAAGCCAGGTTGTGTCTGGCATGGGAATAAACACATATGTGAGAATACTAATCTTACTATAGCAGTTCAGACCTGTGCAGTTTACAGCTACTTGTTAGAAATGTGTTTCTCTTTTAAGGTATTTTAATTGTCCCTCTTATAGGTAGATTTCCCAAAACCATGTGTGTGTTTTTTTTTAATGCTTGGTACTAAAAATTAATGAAAAACTATTGAGAGTGAATGAAACATTAAGGTTGTTTTAACTGGAAGTTTCTTGTTATAGAATCCTCTGTAAAGCTTGTTTTGGTTGGCCAAAACTTTAAATAGGTTTAAAGTTTTACCAGTGCATTTAATTTAGAATATTAGAATTTTTAAAAACATTGTAGTTAGTAAATGGATGTAAGTTAGAAACAACTCAGATGAACTTCTGAGGAGCTGTGATAGGCAAAAATAAAATTTCTCAAGCAGTTTTTAATTTTACACTCTCCATATTTGAATTATAAACTTGTTCTTTTCCATTCTTCTCCATGCCTCTTTCTGCTTCCTATCAGATCCCTTCATATACTCTCCTACTCTTAATTCTTTCTGAGATGCTCACAAAGCCTAGAAGAGACAAGATGCTTACTCTCTAAGAGAACAATTATTTTGTGGCTATTTATAGATAAGCCTAATGGAATTTCCAGCTCTATCATATCATTTTGGTTCCTCTTTTTCTACCAATGATGGGATAGGCTATTTTGCTCTCTTCTCTGGTTCGAGGAAAAGTTAGAAGGAAGGATTACACATACAAGAGAAGTTGTTTAGTTGTTGTTGTTTCTTTGTCAAGCAGTTACTAAATTTATATTAGCATTTGAAGAGGCCCAGAGTTTGACTGCTAGGTTTATAGGTAGACAAAATATAATGGTATTTTCAATGCTGTTTTGAAATGATGTGGATATAATGGATTGCAGTGAATCCTTCAGATTAAATTCAAGTTTAAAAGCTTCCCTTTTGGATTTTCTGTTTGGAAAAATCTTTGTCTTAAACTTTCCTGCTGAAAGAAAAGCAGAATTATGGTTATATAACCTGTCTTATATGAGTATTTATAAATCTGTATTTGTATTAATTGCTATTTATTCTCTCAGCTCTTTTGTGCTATTCTTTCCCCACAAACAGCTAGAGAGTTACCAGCGTTGTTGATTACTGTTTCAAAATTTGACTCACATAGTCCTTTTCTTTCTTTTTCCACTGTCACCAGTCTATGACCCTAATCATCCCACATCCCGGCCATTACATTAATCTCCCACTCATTGTATAAGAACTCTGGTCTTTTTCCCACATCATCCTACAAACTATTGCCAAATTTTCTTAGAATCTTTCATTGCCTTCCTATTATGTAAGCGGTATTTTTTTTTTTAAGTATGGTCTATGGGACCCGAGAACCTGAGGGTCCCCTTGATCTGCAAGGTTAAAATTATTTTTATTTGTTTGTTTTTACTGTGTTGACACTTACTCTGATACAAAAGGAGTTATAAGCAAAACTGTTGATGCAGTTGCAGGAATCACGGCTGTGGCACCCAGCTATGCCAGCAGTCAGTCATGCAGTCTTCTCTGCCACACATAGTGGGGGGGGAGCCAGTTTTCCTTAAGGATATCCTTGAGAACTCAGTGAAAATCTTTAATTTTATTATATATTAACCTTTGGAGTTTATGTCTTTTTAACATTCTGTATGATGAGAAGGGAAGTACCCCTAAGTTGCATTCTGAAGTATGACAGTTATCACTGGGGAAAAGCATTAGTGGAAAGTGATCTGGGAGCTAGACTTACCATTTGTTTTTCATGGAACACCACTTTTACTTGAAAGAACAACTGAAAGACATGACCTGCACTTACCTGAAAATGCTATTAAAATATTTTTTCCCGTTTCCAACCTTTTATCTGTGTGTTTAGATTTTCACTTATACTTAAACCAAAACAACATAAAGCATAAGATTAAATATCACAACAAATATAAGAACCCAGGTGTCTTCTATATTCAGATTTGAAAGAGATTTGCAAAACTTCAAATGTTGTCACTCCTCTCACTAATTATTTTGTTTTGTTTTGGGAAGTAGTTGCATTTCATCAAAAATGTGTTATTTATGTTAACATGCAGTAGGTTTGTTCTTGTTGTTAAATGAATAAATATTTTTAAAATTTCTTAGTTTTAATTTATCATGTGGTAAATATTGATAACTGTAGCCCACATAAACAAACAAAAAAATTCTTTGAAGTCCTCAGTTTTCAAAGTGTAAAGGATCATGAGATCAAAGATTTTGGAAATTATTAGTCTACATGATAATATCCAGTCTCAAAGAAGTACTTTCCAATGGGGTTCATTGTGTAACTGCTGATTCTTTTTAATGTTTCTAAAATTATTCAACTTTTGTAATAAGGGTAGCATCCAGTATCGTTGGTATCCTTACAGGAATCAGACAGCACAAATCTAAAATTTCCTTCCAGTTTTGCTGTTAAGATTCTTATTTGTAATTCTAAAGTTGTTACCCTATTCAGTAGTGAATTTTAGATACTAAATGCAATTGAAAGTCAGAAATTAGAAGAGAACTAGAGAAAAAGAGGGTGGGAGTGAGGGAAAGTGGGAGGGAGGGAGGGAGGAAGGGAGGGATTGATAGACTTGGTAAAGTGAAATAAGGCAACAATCTGAGTTTGTCCTGAGTTTAATATCGTCTCAATAAACAGGCTTTACAAGTGTACCATTAAACCTTCATTTAGCTATGGAAATGAGGATACAGTAGAATGGATAAATTAAATTCATAGGTTTTCAGAAATGTCTTATTTAGATTGTTACTTAAAATGCCCTTTAAACCTTAACCCAGAAATGCTAAAAAGAACAAAAAATCCCACTTATTCTGACTTCTTGTTTTCTTCCTTTTTAATGCAGTCTTATAAAGTGATCAAAATGTGGACCATAGATAGCAGGAAAAAAATGTGAAACTACACAATGTATGACATGGCTAATCAACCTCCTAATTTAGACAGAAAAACTAAAATATGGAAGTACTGCTTCCTGTTTCATTCTACCTTTAACACTGGAGAGGAGTAATTCAGGGTCCCCAACATGCTTTATGAGACATTGTTTTGTTTCACAATAGCATGAAGAAGCTAGGAGCAAAGCTCAAGCTGGAGAAGGGGAGAAGTTTAAGGGAGACTGTAAGATAATTACTCAGGTTGACACAGGCAAGATAATTCAGGTTTTCTTAAATTCAGTGCTGGTGGCAGATTTATATTTTGTCAGGAACCCTGGGTTTCCTGCTATGATACAGTTTTCCATATTCTAGTTTTTATGGACAGAGCCTATCAATATCTTCTTGCTCAGTTTGGATCATAAGATTCAGATTAAATTGCAGGGGGCAGTTTAGGTCATGCATGGGCAACTTACATAAGAAGGTTAGTCATTTGAATGAAAACTTGTCTAGGCCACAAAACCACCACATTTCTACATAAAGTAGGTGCATCCCTCTCTGTTTAAGTGATCTTGGTATTTGACTCTAAAAATAGGTCTGCATTGTGGTAAAAAATGTAACCCATTTGTTTATCCAAATCTTGTGAAGAAAATCAGCTTTGACATGGCTTTTAAGTTTAGGCAAGAATCTTTTATCTGCCAAGAATTACTGAATTAATTCCTTTAAAGCTTTTTGTGATAATTTTAGGAAAATTTGAAGTATAAACAAAACTTTAAATGCTTGAAATGAAAGAGTAGGAGAGAGTTGGTGTGGAATGGAGAAGCTACCTATGCAGCAGGTACTGGTGTGCGAAGTTCACAGGAGATAGAAACAGAAAAACAAGGGGAAAAGGAAAGACAGTGAACTTCTAAAAATTAGTAAACATGTCAAGCCAAGCCCTGGTAACATTATTGGTTCTTGGATCTTGAGTTACTTTGGAGGGTAGTTGATGAGCTCCCCAAACATGCCAAGCAACAAGTTTAGACAGACTTTTAGAGAGCAATGAAGTTAGCCAGAAGGAGCACCGATGACAATGCTGGGCACATATGGGGATGTAGGAAGGGAGGCCTACATACACCTGATGCCCTGAATACTGACCTGTTTACTTTCTACCTGTAGTTATGCATATTTGAGTACTTATAGCGTCAAACATCTGGAAAATCATTTGAATTTCCTTGAAGTCGGTCAGTATCAGAATACCTATCATCCTGTGATAAAAAGACTAAGAGTCTATAGAAAGTAATAGTAATGAAGACTCTCACCTAATAGATAAAATGCACTTATTTATTATTGATATTTACAACTCTCCTGCACTCATGGGCATTTGTTTTTTAATTTCTTCAGTTTGAAGTGCTCCTCTAGTGTAATAACTAAATAGTAATAAGTAATGTATTTTAAACGTTTCTACACTGTATTTCTGAGAGGAATTAGCCCTTCATGGCTAAAGAACTTTTGATATATCTTGAAGCATCATAAAAGCCTTACTCAATGGATCTAATATGCACTTATAGTTAAGATATGTTTCATCCAAATGAGCAAACAGTTCATATTAAAAAAATTTTGAAGTGATTTTTTTGGATCTCACCCCTAAAGCAAAGGCGAAAAAAAAAAAAAAAAAGCAAAAATAAGCAAACAGGACTATATCAAAATAAAACCTTCTGCACAACAAAGGAAACCATCAATAAGATGAAATGGCAACCTACTGAACTGGAAAAAATATTTATAAATCATATACCTGATGAGTTAATATCCAAAATATATGAAGAACTCATACAACTGAGTAAAAACAAACACAAAATACCCACAGCAGTCTGATTGAGAAATAAGCAGAGGATCTGAACAGAAATTTTCCAAAGAAACATATAGATGGACAACACATATGTAATGTATTCAGCTTCCCTGATCATCAGAAAAATGCAAATCAAAATCAACAGTGAGATATCCCTCACACCAATGTGAATGGGTATTATTTAAAAGGCAAGAAATAACAAATGATGACAAAGATGTAGAGAAAACAGAACCCTTGTGCCCTGTTGGTAGGAATGTAAACTGGTGCAGCCACTGTGGAAAACAATTTAGCAGTTCCTCAAAAAATTAAAAATAGAACTACCATGCTGCTGCTGCTGCTGCTGCTAAGTCACTTCAGTCGTGTCCGACCCTGTACAACCCCATAGACAGCAGCCCACCAGGCTCCTCTGTCCTTGGAATTCTCCAGGCAAGAATACTGGAGTGGGTTTCCATTTCTGTCTCCAGTGCATGAGAGTGAAAAGTGAAAGTGAAGTTGCTCAGTCATGTCCGACTCTTTGCGACCCCATGGACTGCAGCCCACCAGGCTCCTCTGTCCATGGGATTTCCCAGGCAAGAGTACTGGAGTGGGGTGCCACTTCCTTTTCCATACAGCCTAGCAATTTCGCTTTTGGATATTTATCCAAAGAATATGAAAACACTAATTGGAAAAGCTATATGCATCCTTGTGTTCATTGTATCATTAATTACAATAGTCATGAAATGGAAACAACCCAAGTGCCCATTGGTGGATGAATAGCCAACTACTCTGCCATTGAAAAAGAAATGAAATCTTATCATTTATGACAACATAGATAGACCTTCAAGGTATTATGCTAAATGTAATAAGTCAGAGAAAAACAGATACTGTGTGATGTCACTTACATATGGAATCTAAAATCTAAAACAAAGAAAACAAAACTCAAAAGTACAGAGAACAGCGTGATGATCTCCAAGAGGATGGTGAATGAGATGGGTGAAGGGGGTCAAGGGATACCAACTTCCACTTATGATAAGCCATGCAAATGTCATCTGCAGCATGGTGATTACAGTATTGTAGTGGATATTTGAAAGTTGCCAGGAGAGTAAATCAAAAAGTTCTCATCAAAAGAAAACAGATTTTCTAACTTATTATGGTGACCGATGGTCGTCATTCTGCAGTGTATACAAATATTGACTCATTATGTTATACACTTGAAAATAATATAGTGTTACATGTCAGTCATATCTCAATAAGAGAAAAAGAAAAAAGTAACATAGGAGATGAGACTTCTAGAAGAGTTGAAACCTTTAGGTATTATATTGTATGCCTCCACCTTTAAGAAACAGGAGGGTAATATGTTTAGATCGTCTGTTTTTAAGATCTTACTGGCCTCTAGTGGTAATATGATGCTATAGTTTAACCAGTTCTAAAATCTTACAACTGACCAAAAATGAAGCCATTTTGAAAATGTAGGCTGCCAATAACTTCAGTCTTTCAATTCAAGCTCAGCAGTATTCTTGAGTGTACATGCGGCAAGCAGCATCTTCTTCCGAAAGAGATCTATCCTTTATTCTTGTCTCTGAGTCACCCCCCACCTCTTTCTTTTGAATGATAACTGGTTTTGCCCTGAAGTGATCTCTTATTATTTTAGTGCATATACACTGGTGATGACCTTGTCAAACTTGTACTAACAATTCTTCCCAAAGTGTTTCAGCCCTCTTTTTTTTTTTTTTTTTTTTTTTTTAGACTATAGGGCCAAATCTTCCTTCTGTCAAAAACTGTATTTTCTTCAGAGGAATTTTAAGTTTTCAACTTAACCATTCAAGTTTGTTTAGACCACCTTCCTTGATTTTGAAGCGTCTTCCATTTGAAACGTGAATTCACCAAGCGTGGTAGTGACCTGTCCCTTTTGCTTTTGTGTCTGTCGCACAGATGTGAAAGGGCCACCTACGCACCGTCTGTCTTGTGGCCAGTCACCCTACACCGACACGACAGCGTGGGAGAGGAAGTACTGCATCCTCACAGACAGCCAGCTGGTGTTGCTCAACAAGGAGAAGGAGGTGAGGCTGGATGTCACTGAGAAAAGCTACTTCCCTTCTCTGACCAAATTTCTAAAATAGTCTAGTTTTAAATTTGCATCTCGAGGAGTTACACTTATGAAAATGGAGGCTTTATGAATGGAGACTCTTAAGTGGTTCCAAAGCGCTGCCAGTGTCGTCATGATGAATACGTGACTGTCACGAAGCAGTGACTTCAACAAGACCGGGCTGGATATTCACTACAGGATAGTGAAAGAGATATTGAGTTGAATAATTTGGAATGAGAATGGGTTGGATTGTGTAGACCTGGCCCTGAAATTATATCAGTCTACGGCGGAGCCTGGTGGGCTGCCATCTATGGGGTCGCACAGAGTTGGACACGACTGAAGCGACTTAGCAGCAGCAGCAGCAGCAGCAGCAGCAGCTATTAGAAGGGCTTTCCTGGTGGCTCAGATGGTAAAGAATCCACCTGCAATGCAGGAAACCTGGGTTCAATCCCTGAGTTGGGAAGATCCCCTGGAGGAGAGCATGGCAACCCTTTCCATTCTTGCCTAGAGAATCCCCGTGGACAGAGGAACCTGGTGGGCTACAGTCCACAGGGTCGCCCAGAGTCAGACATGCCTGAGCAGCTAAGCCCAGCACAGCTGTTAGAAGTTATATCAGTCTCGCTTCTTACAAGTAACTAATGGCACAGGCAGCAAATTAATTGAAAGAAGTTTAATGAAGGGAGTATACAGAGGTATGGGAGCAAAAGGGACCCGCCAGAGGGTGATGAAGTATACATTAAAGCAGTTATCACCCTAGACCTTCAGGGCAAGGGAAAGGAGCAGTTTTTCTGGAACCCAGAGAACTGTAGTTGCACAAGAGGGCCAATGGCAGTAGCTATGGGTGTACAGAAGAAAACACAACTTCTACCAAAACAAAAATGGCCAGCAGGGAGGAAACACTAGAGAACAAACACGCCTGCTCCCTTTTCCTGCTTTCTGATTTCTTGCCAGTTACCCACTGGCCAAACCTAACTTAAAGCCAAAGGAAAAGATTGCTTTTGATGTGTTCCAGAAATCTGTTTTCCTAAAGCACAGCAGGGGAGAGAAGGGCAAAGAATAGATCTGGAGAGACAGAATGTACTAAGTACAGACATTGAGTTCTAGGTAAATTTTCTGTGCTTCTAAGTAAAAAAACCCTTGAACTTATGTATATACCATTATTACTTTACTCCTCAAACTGTTACAGTGTACAAATTCTTCCACATCCAATAATCCGTTTGCCTCTTGGTGATTTATCAGATGGTTGACTTGGTAGGGCCAGAAAACCATCTTGCTCCCAACCTCCACAGCATTAAAAAATGATGAGTATGATCTTGACTAAGAAGAGGGATAATGGGGAGGAAAAGAGAAGAAGGGATCTCATTCAAAGAAGGAGAAAGATTAATTGCCAAAAACATATATAAATAATTAGAAAGCCATTAAGTAGAATATTAGTTCCATAAGTCATCCCTCCAGAAAAGTGAATTCAGTTGAAGCAAAGCACAAAAAATGCATTTCTTAATTCTTACCTGTGGATTCCTGTGCCCTTTTCTCTTTTCTGTCTCCTCCCTCTCGGTACCTTTTCTTTCCCATTTCTTCTACTCAGCATTCTTTAACATCGTAGAGGCAAGGTCATACCAAAAAGCAATTTCGATTTTCATCTTTTCTTTTCGTAGGTGGTACTTACTTGCAAGGGCCTGGCTAATGTGCCCTCTATGAACTTGGTTATTCTTTTTCTCTAGTCATTGGAAAATGTCCCTTACTTTTGTTAGCATTTCCCTACCTGTGACCCTTTTCCAGTATTGTCATATAATGAAACTTGATTTTATTAAAATAATTCAATAAAGGTCAGCCCTTTCTGGAATAGGATAGTACATGTTGTTTTGTTTCTATTAAGTAGCTACATAATAAAAATTGGTAGGGTACATATTAGTATAGAATATTTCTAATTATCCAATCTGAATAAACACATAATTCAAATGCCCATTTAAACCAATCTACTCTGTCAGCAGTCTTTTATCAGAGCTATTAGTATGGAGTTATATGAACGTATCATTTACCAACTTTTTGCCCTTATCTACTTCAATTTAGTAATGTAAGGAACCAAATAGCCTAAAGATATATAGCACAAGGTCAGGAGTGTGTCTTAGAGAGAACCATGATATAACCCATGGATTAAATACTACTGATCAATTGAGTAATCCAGGCTTGGACCTCCTTTAGTCCCATAAAATAACTGTCCATGAGGAATGATGATATCTAAAACGATTTCTTACATACTTTATCCCTTTTTAAAAAAATTTGCTTATTTTTGATTGAAGGGTAATTGTGCTACCGTATTGTATTGGTTTCTGCCAGACATCAGCATGCTAGCCATCGAGAGTAGCCCTAGACATCCGGGGCACCCTTGTCTTCTATTCTCCATGTGACTGTGTAAACCCCCTTTCTGTCTCTGCCTTCCCTCCTCCTTTCCCGCCTCTTGAAACCCTTTCGCTACGCCCTCTGCAGCTCATAGTCTGTCATTAGTCGAATCAGCTCTTTCTTTCACGCCTTCTCTGAAGGAGTTCCTTGATTCTACATCTCCCGAGAGCCTGTCACTTTCTGAGAACGCTGCCTTGTGTGAGGTCCTGTCAAGTGAAGGCTGTTTTCCCCTCATGGCCTTCCTACCAGGCTGCCTGTGGCAGGCATCCTTCTCCTTTCATGGCTGCCTCCTGTCTGTCCACCCTCTTTTCCCCTATAAAGTCCAAACTCTGAGTCTCACGTTATAGTCATCTTCTAGCCCCATGCCACACCGTCATTTCTCCTCATTTCTTATTGATTCTAGCTCCTAACTCATCATCATTATCTCCAGCATTACTCCTGCTTTCACTTGTGAGGACTCCAGTGTCTGCAGAGATGATCCCTTGAACACACTGGCTCTAAGTTTCCCAAACTCCTCTCCTCCAAGAATCTTTTCACCTCATTGCTACAGCTTCTTCACGTTCTCAGTTGTGCGTGTCTCATTAGTTGGCCATCACCTGCGCTCTTTCTAGCTCATCCTCTTTGCCAACAGTTTTTCAATCCTTTTGGGACCTATGGGCCACTGATCTTGTCACTTTTCTGTCCCTCATACCTCTGTTACCCCACTTCCCTCTTCATCCAGCTTGAATTCCATGATCGCTTATTTTAAGCTTTGCATACTATTTCCTTGCTGCCCCCGCCCCCTTTTGCATCATCTCATATTCACTTGGCAATATGATAGGTCAGTTAAATCCTGCTGCTCATCTATCCTGCTCTGCTTCCACACAGCATAATGTGTCTGGAGAGCATCACTCCACCACACTGATGGTCTTTAACTAATGGCTGGAAACCTCCTGTGAGCCTTAATGCTCCTTGGCAATCACAAAATATTTCCTAGTCTAATTACCGTCCAACTCTCCTGGATTCGTCCTTCTCAATCTATGCGTGGTGAGGGACCAAGTTTTTCCCTACCTCATCATGAATAAAAAGACAGAATAATATGAATTGTGAAGCAAAATGAAGTTTTAAAAAGACAAAAGTCTAAGTCCAAATTTTTTATTAGAGTTAACAAAAAATGAAATTGCAGTTCAATAATAGTCATAATAAGAAAAGAAGAAATAGAATTACAAAAATTGTGCATGTTTATAGAGAGTGTGCTGTAAGATGAGATGAATCTACTGCTAACACAAAGCACACTTCTTAATTTCTATGTTGTTAAATTGTTTAAACAAACAACTTGTACAACAAAACAGAACAGTACAGGACCTTGGACTATACTTTGAGTAGCACAATCCAGAATGATTTCTGAGATGATTTTTTTACATTTCCTCATATATTCTGATTCCTTCTCTGTGTTTCTCCATTACNTTGATTTTATTAAAATAATTCAATAAAGGTCAGCCCTTTCTGGAATAGGATAGTACATGTTGTTTTGTTTCTATTAAGTAGCTACATAATAAAAATTGGTAGGGTACATATTAGTATAGAATATTTCTAATTATCCAATCTGAATAAACACATAATTCAAATGCCCATTTAAACCAATCTACTCTGTCAGCAGTCTTTTATCAGAGCTATTAGTATGGAGTTATATGAACGTATCATTTACCAACTTTTTGCCCTTATCTACTTCAATTTAGTAATGTAAGGAACCAAATAGCCTAAAGATATATAGCACAAGGTCAGGAGTGTGTCTTAGAGAGAACCATGATATAACCCATGGATTAAATACTACTGATCAATTGAGTAATCCAGGCTTGGACCTCCTTTAGTCCCATAAAATAACTGTCCATGAGGAATGATGATATCTAAAACGATTTCTTACATACTTTATCCCTTTTTAAAAAAATTTGCTTATTTTTGATTGAAGGGTAATTGTGCTACCGTATTGTATTGGTTTCTGCCAGACATCAGCATGCTAGCCATCGAGAGTAGCCCTAGACATCCGGGGCACCCTTGTCTTCTATTCTCCATGTGACTGTGTAAACCCCCTTTCTGTCTCTGCCTTCCCTCCTCCTTTCCCGCCTCTTGAAACCCTTTCGCTACGCCCTCTGCAGCTCATAGTCTGTCATTAGTCGAATCAGCTCTTTCTTTCACGCCTTCTCTGAAGGAGTTCCTTGATTCTACATCTCCCGAGAGCCTGTCACTTTCTGAGAACGCTGCCTTGTGTGAGGTCCTGTCAAGTGAAGGCTGTTTTCCCCTCATGGCCTTCCTACCAGGCTGCCTGTGGTAGGCATCCTTCTCCTTTCATGGCTGCCTCCTGTCTGTCCACCCTCTTTTCCCCTATAAAGTCCAAACTCTGAGTCTCACGTTATAGTCATCTTCTAGCCCCATGCCACACCGTCATTTCTCCTCATTTCTTATTGATTCTAGCTCCTAACTCATCATCATTATCTCCAGCATTACTCCTGCTTTCACTTGTGAGGACTCCAGTGTCTGCAGAGATGATCCCTTGAACACACTGGCTCTAAGTTTCCCAAACTTCTGTCCTCCAAGAATCTTTTCACCTCATTGCTACAGCTTCTTCACGTTCTCAGTTGTGCGTGTCTCATTAGTTGGCCATCACCTGCGCTCTTTCTAGCTCATCCTCTTTGCCAACAGTTTTTCAATCCTTTTGGGACCTATGGGCCACTGATCTTGTCACTTTTCTGTCCCTCATACCTCTGTTACCCCACTTCCCTCTTCATCCAGCTTGAATTCCATGATCGCTTATTTTAAGCTTTGCATACTATTTCCTTGCTGCCCCCGCCCCCTTTTGCATCATCTCATATTCACTTGGCAATATGATAGGTCAGTTAAATCCTGCTGCTCATCTATCCTGCTCTGCTTCCACACAGCATAATGTGTCTGGAGAGCATCACTCCACCACACTGATGGTCTTTAACTAATGGCTGGAAACCTCCTGTGAGCCTTAATGCTCCTTGGCAATCACAAAATATTTCCTAGTCTAATTACCGTCCAACTCTCCTGGATTCGTCCTTCTCAATCTATGCGTGGTGAGGGACCAAGTTTTTCCCTACCTCATCATGAATAAAAAGACAGAATAATATGAATTGTGAAGCAAAATGAAGTTTTAAAAAGACAAAAGTCTAAGTCCAAATTTTTTATTAGAGTTAACAAAAAATGAAATTGCAGTTCAATAATAGTCATAATAAGAAAAGAAGAAATAGAATTACAAAAATTGTGCATGTTTATAGAGAGTGTGCTGTAAGATGAGATGAATCTACTGCTAACACAAAGCACACTTCTTAATTTCTATGTTGTTAAATTGTTTAAACAAACAACTTGTACAACAAAACAGAACAGTACAGGACCTTGGACTATACTTTGAGTAGCACAATCCAGAATGATTTCTGAGATGATTTTTTTACATTTCCTCATATATTCTGACTCCTTCTCTGTGTTTCTCCATTACCCTCATTATAGCTGTTATTTTCCTGCTTATTTCATTGAGAAAATTCAGACCCTCAAGAGAACTCTGTTACTATGTCTACACATCCACCAGCAACTATTTCCGTATACATTGATTTCCCTCTTTCCACTGTGGTTGGATTACCCAGGGTCCGGCTGTCAGCCCCTCCCTGTGCCCATTCTTGCCTATTCAAGAATATTTTACTGACAGTTCTCCCTCAGTTCTTTTACATCTTCAGCTCTTTGCTCTCTGCTAGATTGTTCCCATCAGCACGCTATTATTTCTCCCATCGTAAAAGAAAAAAATAAGGCTGCATTAATCTCACTTCTGTCTCCATTTACCATCCCTTTCTCTGCTCCGCTTCATGCAAAAGCTTAAAAACTTCTAGCCGCTTTGTTTCTAATTCTTCTCTTCCCATTCTCTCTTAAACCTACTTCTTTCACATTCTGACCTTCGCCGCTTTGTGAAAATTGCGCTGTTCAGCTCACTGGTGACCTCCACATTGCTAAATTCAGTGGTCGCTTCTCACTTCTTGTCTTACCTAATCTTTAGGTTAGTGGTATTTAATGCAGTTGATCACTCATTCCTTCTCTTAGCACCACTTTCTTCACACTGCTTTCCGTGACACTCTGCTCTCTTAGTTTGCTCCCTGTCTCTCTGGCAGTTCCTTCTGGGTCATCTTTGGAAATTTCTCTCCTGCTCTCCTGATCTCAACAAGAGAGTGCTACGGAGTTCAGTCCATGAACTTCACTTCTTTAGGAATCTCATCCAATCTTATAACTTCGAATAGCCTTCTAAAGCTGATGATCTTAATTGTATGTCTTAAAGCCAACACAACTCTTTTCTTGACTCAAATATCAACCTGCCCATTATACACCTTTACTTGGATATGACTTTGTCCCTGTTTTAAGCACATCAGGCATGTTCCTACCTTGAGACCTTAGCCTTGACTTTTCTCTCAGATTTTGCATGACTCACTTTCTCACCTTCTCCAGCTCTTTGCTTGTATATCACTTGCTCGATATGGCTACTCTGACCAAATTACTTAAAATTGCAACCCCTCCCTGTATCTCCATTCAGAAATTGTGATCTAATTACGTGAATCTTATTTTTTTTCCCTGTAGTATTTACCACCTTCTAAAATGCTATATAATTTATCATGCTTATTGTCTCTTTTATATAAGCTTTTGAAAACGTTTGTTGCTCACTCATGTCCAACTCTTTGTGACCCCGTGGACTGTAGCCTGCCAAGCTCCTCTGTCCATGGAATTCTCCAGGCAGGAACACTGGAGTGGGCTGCCCTTTCCTAAGTCAGGGATTTTGTCTGTTTTGTTCAGTATGGCACCCCTCAGTTTTTAGAACAGTTCCTGACACATACGTAAATCCTCAACAAATATTTGAAAAAGCCAGATTATAAACTTTTAATTCCTGAATATCCATTTTTTTAAATTTAAGTTTGAAAGGAGCCAAATTTCTGTCTTTTCTTTTTTATGTGATAAGTCTTCTCTCAACAATAGGTGTAATAACATTTTTTTTCTAAGACTGGCTAATAAAAGTGGGAAAAAATCCATAAGATGCTTTTCTGTTGTTGAATGTGAAATTCCATCTTTATTTATTGAGCACCTATTATGTGTGCAGTGTTGTGGTTGCAAAAATGCAGTTTTGTTAGGGACACATTCAGGTAGATTAAAAGCTAAAACCCATTTGAAACTAGGAACAGAGGTGGTAGCTGCACACCATCATGAATGTACTAAATGTTACTGAATTACTCACTTTACGATGGTTAATTTTATGGTACATGAATTTTACCTCAATGCAATTTTTTAAGAGGATTATAATATTACCACAAGGGAAAGATTAACTAAAATATTGCCTTGGATACTATATAGTATAAAGTGGAGAATAGCAAAAAAAAAAAAAGGATTTACAGAGAAGTTTACAACTGAGTCATGTGTTTAGGGACAAACAGAAGCTCACTTGGAGGAAAAGATGGGAAGGATATTCCATGTACATATAAAGATACAAAGTCAAGAAACATTTCACATCTCTTTGGCAAACTGCAAAATATTCAGAATTCTTGGAGTATAATTTGCAAGAGGAAGACGGATAGCTGGCAAGAGGTGAAGAATAAAGTTCTTTAAAGGCCATGCTAAGGAATTTAGACTTTATTCTGGAAATGATTTGGATCATGGAAAGGTATTTAACAGGGCAATGACATCACATTTGCTTCTTAGAAAAGGAACTCTGTTGATCATGTTGAAAATTGAGTGAAAGGAACTGGAAGGAAACAGATGAGTTATGTTACTGCAATAGACCAGGTAAGGGGTGACAAGTTTACAGAAACAGTTTAATGTCTTAAGACAGGTGTGTTCTACCATTATTAAGCAGGAAAAACTGGATTAAGTGTCTAGGATAAGAAAATGTTAAGGCATACTTACACCTGCTACTTGAATTTTATTTAATATTCTGTTAATTTCATGATAGAAAAAGATTAGAATTTTTTTTTTTTAGTGGAAGAACCCGAATACACTGTCACTCTTTTACATTCCACCCACACGATCATGAGGAATATAAATCTTATCCTTGGAGTTGTGTTGAACAATTCACAGTTCCTTGAAACAAGGAATTTAAGGAATTTCCTGCCAAAATTATCCTAAAAAGCTGTTTTAAACCTTAATCAACTAACTAATCATGGGGGTGTTTATCACTGTGTTAATAAGATCAAGTAAGAGGTTTCTGCAAGGATTTAAACTGAATCCTTAGCCAGACACTGTTGGAATGTGGGAGGATTCTGTTAGTCTGATATCACTCCGTGTATTCAGTGTGTGGGGTCTCTTAATGCTCTCTGTCAACTCTGCACGTTTCCTGTGCACAGTGGAAACAGGATAGGGAGGGATGTACATGGGAAGCGTGCTGAATGCGCGAAGCTCCCTGCTTGGGAGCAGCAGGATAGACCTGGGCAGAGTGCTGAGAGAGAAGTCTGCCAGGACTATCACCTTGAGAAATGATTCACTGATTCAGTAAATTGCTTCATGCAAATTGTGCCAACAAACATTGCTTATGTGTTATGAAATACACTTCCCTGCCTGGATGCCAGGATAGGCCCCAGCTGGCTTGGCACCAGCATGGTTCAAAGAAGACATAGGAGGCCAATTGAATTCCATTTTGCTTGCAAGAGATAAGACCAAGTAAACCAGAGATTAAGGAGCTGAGGGAAAAGGTAGAGAAGACAATCATGACCCCCACCCCCACCCCCACCCCTTGGAGTACAACCAATACAAAAGTACAAAAGAAAGCTTAATTTCTGAGTTTCTTTCTTTTGGCAGTAACAAGCCATTAAGAATGGCTCCTTTTTCTTTCATTCAAACTCTGCTTTTTGTATCTGGAATTTTAAAAGCTGGGATGCTAGTTTAAAGGCTTCAAAGTAGTCATANTACCCCTTGGAGTACAACCAATACAAAAGTACAAAAGAAAGCTTAATTTCTGAGTTTCTTTCTTTTGGCAGTAACAAGCCATTAAGAATGGCTCCTTTTTCTTTCATTCAAACTCTGCTTTTTGTATCTGGAATTTTAAAAGCTGGGATGCTAGTTTAAAGGCTTCAAAGTAGTCATACTGCAATTTCAAAATATTTAAAAAATATTTTTCTTCCTTTCGGAAAGCAGTATTTACACTCAGATATATTGATGAAAATAGCAGTTAAACTTTGTGCAAATAACTAAAATCAAGTGTTATTTATCTTGGAGTAAACTACCCATGGCATATTTCATTCAGAGCTGCTTTTAAGTTATTCAGCAGATACATAATGTACCCCTGTATGTGAATTCACTGTTCAGTTACAGAGAATAAGACAGAATTATTTCCTCTCTCTCCAGTACCAAATTTAGTTGTGGGAATAGGATAAATAATTTTAAAATGGCATTTGATAAATAGCACAAGTAAACTGGATAGAGTAAAAGAAAGAAATCTATTTATTCTAAAGGACTCTAGTCTGTTGTCATTAAGATGCTGTTGGCAATGGCCAGTTACCAAAGGTAGCTTAAGAAAGGAAGGGGGTCAGAGTTATGTGTTATGAATATTAATCTGTGGGATGTATTGGAAGAGGGAAAGATAGGAAGGAGACAGACCAATTAAGAGACCACTGTTCCTCTGATCTAAAATCTTGAATGGTTTCCCAGTGCTTCCTGAATTATGCATGGCCTGGTATTAAAGCCCTCCCGTGTGGTTATAATATATTTTGGTATTCTCTCCCACTTCTCCACCGTAAGAGGCTCAGGCTAAATTGACGAACTCCAGGTTCCAAAAGTAAAAAAAATAGTATATTTACCAACTTCTTGGCTGATGTTATATTTTTTTGTTTGCCTAAAATGGCCCCCATATCTACCTATCAAATATTCATTTATTCATTTGTGAGTTGTAACTATTTTAAGGTTTGAGAATCTACCGGTAAGTAAAGCTGTTAACTTATGCAGAATCAGTTGCACAGATGAAGAATTATGATCCCATGTATAAGTATAGCGGCAGAGAAAGACCTGTTATTGGAGAAATCTCAGGAGATATGCCCTAACCTGCCCTTAGGGAATTGATAGAAGGGAAGGTTCCTGAAGAGGCAGTGCCTGTCCTAGGTCTCAGGATGTATCAGCGTTGACCTGGCAGGTATGGAATAGAGAAGAAACTGAGAAAAAAATCTTTCAGACTGAGACAACAAACTCAGCAAAGGCACTGAACTACAGCACAGGGAAGATGTTAAGGAAACACAAGCAAATCGGTGTTCCTAGAATGTAAAGTGCGAAGCTGGATACCCAAACAGTGGCCAGATTGTGGAAAACCTGGTGTACTATATCAGGAACCTTGCGCTTACTCTGTAAGATAGTAGTTTTAACACACTTTTAGCAGAACAACCCTTTCATTGTAGAAAAGCTTACATAGAAGCCCTGTACAGCAGGTAAACTCCAGATGAGAGTGTGATTGAAGCAGAGATGAACTGACTTATTTGAAAAGACCCTGATGCTGGGAAAGATTGAGGGCAGGAGGAACAGGGGACGACAGAGGATGAGATGACTGGATGGCATCACCAACTCAATGGACATGAGTTTGAGTAAACCCCGGGAGTTGGTGATGGACAGGGAGACCTGGTGTGCCGCGGACTGTGGGGTCGCAAAGAGTCGGACACGACTGAGTGGCTGAACTGAACTGAAGCAGAGAGGTGCCCTCCTTGTCACATCCACATAAGAGTGAGCATACTGTCTCTTCTTTGAAAATCACTGCAAAGGAGAGCGACTGAAGGCCGTTAAGCCTCAGAATGACATGGTTCCGATTGCATTTATGAAATACTCTGGGGCAGAATATCACCAACAAAGAGACCACACTAGTAGTTTGGAGAAGAGAGAATCGGAGGCTTTGGGCACCAGCTGTGATGGAGGAACTGGTGCAAGGCTAGCCCTCCCATTGCAGACAACACAAGAGTGGACCAAGAAATACACAGAGCAACTGCTTTTCAGACCCTGGACAATAGGCAGCCAAAGACATGGTGGCCACCACTCTCCTTGAAGAAGAAGTGTCAGAAGATGCACAGCGTAAGCCGAAAGAGGTGGAAAGAAAGATGGAAACTGCTCTCATGCTACAGAACCTGAAAGGTACACAATTCTTAGAGTAATTCAGTATACAAGTACATGTGAACCAGTAAGCTAAATTAGGACAATTGGAATGTAAAAAATTGTTTTATTAAAGCTGCCTTTTTAAAAACTCATTTTCTTTGGCTGTATGGCTGACATTTGTAAAACTCTTGCTTAGTTCACTTGAAGATACTTGAAATATTATACCTCTAACTTTTAAGAAGCAGGTCAATATCTTTAAAAGGATAATTTATGTAAGGAGCAAATCAATGGTGTTGTAAAAGGAAATGATTCTTAAGAAACACGTTTAGAATAAAAGTAAACAGTATTCTCCCTTATATTGACTCAGAAATAAAATGCCCTAAACTTAAGAGTGATGCTGTGAATAAAATCATTCATCATATTTTAAGTTTCAACTGTGAACAAAAAAAGCCTGCATTGAAACTTTGAGAATTTAATTGTGAGTGACATTTAGGTGCAAATAAGATGCTTGATATATTTTATTTATTCTCTTAGATATGATACAGATAAAGTATGTGATAATGGAAAGCGTGTCTTTCTTTTTCCTGGTTATAACCTTTATGAATTTTCACAGAAAGGATTGTAGGTCATTCCCTCCTAAAATATTTAAAAAAAACAACAACAACAAAAAAAACCCTTTTTGTCTCTGTGGCTTAGGTCTTCATTAATTCAGATAATAGGCATTTGGGGGGAACTATTGCAAAAATAGTTATTTTTATTCAGGTTTATCTGTTTGTTCAAAAATCCAAACTACTCCCCCCACCCCAAATTTACCTCCATTCTGTCCTAAGTCAGGTAGAGGATACATTTTTACCTTCCCTACTAGGAGGGGTTATTTAACCTCTGGGCGCTACTCTTTTAATTATTTAAGTAGATATCATTTCCATCCTCAAAGGGTCAGATGACTTAGATTACTGTTCGTAAAGTTTTCTATTACAGAGCTTTTGGAAGAGTTAATGTCTTTACTGATGCTATTATTTGATATCCCATTATGTTTTAGAATTTTACTTTTCTTAATTCCACTAGCAGTAACTGTAGTTATAGCAATGAGGAAAGGGGGAATTTTTAGTCTTATAAAGTGTGAAAATTTTCAGTCCTTATGAAGACATGAGAATTTTGCTCTTCAGACTCTCAGTAACGCAGAGAAAACCTCCTTTGGTATCGTCCCCTTGACCCAGTCTTAGGACTTGAATTACTGAGGCAAAGCAGGAAGCAGATACACTTAAGCTTGTATTTGTCCCAGTTTTGCTGGATCAGTTGATGTGCCCATGGTAATCACCTGGAGAAATAAATTATTCCTCATCTGTAAAAAGGGGATAACAATAATAGCTCCCTGATAATGGCACACATGTAAATCCCTAGCTTTGTGCATGGTAGGAACCTAATGCTAGTGATTATTGAAATTTGTTTAAAAATGTCTATATTGGAGCCATAAGAATTAGAGACTATGATTAATTCTTGCTGAATTGGTTGCCTGCACCCACACCGGGGTCCTAATCTAGGCCGAGGGGTCTTGGTCGAGGAGGTTCTTTTTTCCACTCAGATTCACACAACCAATAATAGCGAAACTGGTGCTGAGAATAGAATGGCACATAGTTTATTCAGTGACCAAAGAAATAGAAACTTGTGAAAATTTAGTTCGCAAATCGGCTTCTCAGCCTCATTCAGGTGGAGACACCGTTTATATAGAAGGGCTAGGGTAAAAAGGACAGAATTTCGTAAAGAGAAGGAGGATATTCATGAGCTGAGAACAAGGGTGTGGTTTGTACACAGGACTGAGGGGCACCCCTTTTCAGTCCTTATGTGGACTTTTCCAGTTGTCATGGCAATTGCCAGTTGTCATGGCGCTCGTGGGTGTGTCATTTAGCATGCTAATATATTAACAGTGAACGTATAATGAAGATCAGAGTCCACTGGAGGTCAGGTCTTCCGCCATCTTGGGCCTACTTGGCCCTAGCCAGTTCTTGTTTTTCTCTCTGTAACTTCCTCTTTTTGTGATTGAGCCTGAAACTCAGATAAAGGCAGTTAGTGCCCATTTGAGTGAGGGGCAGGGGCATGATTCTGAGGCCTTGGTACCATAATTCCTGACATAGTTTGCCAAACTATTTAAGGTGCTGTGAACACTATTCTTAATTCCTGTAGAGGTTACTAATAAAATCTCATTGTGAGAAGTTTTTGCCCTTCTCCCAAAGTAAGGTGACTTGGTCTTGTGCAATTACCAAAAACTGAGGGAAGAAAAAGGAACTAAGAGCCATCTCATTAATTCAGTGATCACCAGTGTGTAAATTACAAAACAGCTAATGGCATCAGACATCAATCATACCATTTTTAGTTCTCATTCCACGTGTACAATCAGAAAGAAAAATTATGCCAGAAAAAAGTATTTTTTAGGATTTCAAAAACTAATCTCACTTGTGGAAGAATATATGCCATTTTATGCATGTATCTGTATGTTTTGACTGAAACCATGTATAAATAGTATTTTATTAACTATGTCTTAAGTGCTTACTTCTAAAATTGGAGAAAATTTGGGTGATTTTACGACTTTTATCTAACAAAACCTTCTTTTACGAGAATTTTGGAGTGAAATCTTCCTGGCTGGTTGTATTTGCATTACCTTACTGAACGGTGGACAGAATTCTAACTCGTGCACAGGTTTCTGATGTGAAAGAATCTTAACTTGCGTGGGTGTCTTGTTTTTGGTTCCAAGCTCCTCAAGCAGATACACACCTGGATGTGATTTGAACATACTTCATGAAAGCTCATTTACATACTCACCTTTCCTGATCTTTCAGTTTTCTTTTTTAAAGAAAAGCTTCCTGAAAGGGGTTCGTAATACTTTAACCATTGTGTAGACCTTTATTTCTCCATTTCTTCTGTTTTGCTCTGATGATGGCACACTCCTACCTTTATCACCTAAAAATGTTATTCGGTCAGAAGGTACTCATGGCCCAATTAAGCTTCATCTCTTTTTTGGTTTGCTAGATACCTGTGGAGGGAGGACAAGAGCAGCAGGCAGATTCCACCAAAGGGCGATGCCTGCGGAGGACTGTCAGTGTTCCTTCCGAGGGTCAGTTTCCTGAATACCCACCAGAGGGCGCCGCTAAACTGGGTAAGCTACTATGCAAAAGGAAAGAAATTACTAATTTTTATCCGGTAATTTATGGACTTGTTATTGAGAGTGTTACAATAAAAGAAAACATCTTGCATTTACTGTTAAGTAAGTACTCTAAAATAGAGTCAGAGGTCATTAGAAAGTTTTATTCTTTATAAACAAGCGATAGCAAAGTTGTTTTACAGAGATAAAATTTATCTGAGCACTAGTGTGGTTGTAGAAAAATCTTAGGCATGTCGATTGATGTGTTGTTTCTGGTTTCACTGCTTGGCTTTAAATTTTTAAAGAGTGTCAGATGGTCCTGTTGAGGCACTAGGGAGTCAGTTTTGGTTGAAAACTTAGTGTTGAAAGGCTTGTGTCCTGTGCACATAACTACTGGTGTTGTCTTGCATAGAGTAAAGTCGGGTTAGGCTAATTTACCTGAGCCAATTTTATATGGCCCGTGTAAGTTATTTTCAGGCTTGTGTTTAGAGTGGCTGACACAAGAGAGACATCAAAAAACCCCACTTGAGTTGTTACATACTAAAGGAAGTAATGTCAGTATCAAAGCAGTTCTTTCTCAGTGTCTCACCAAATGAATCTGTTTGGCCTTTGCATACTTACAGTGGATATTCAGATAATTAAAACATCAGGTAATTTTAAGGGAATATAAATAATACTAAATGAAATAATGAAAGAGTTTGAAACAGGAGTTGTTTTGGTGTTTTTACATTAGTGCACCGAGACGTTTAGTCATAGATACTTTCTAGGAGGTAAAACAATTACTTATTGTCTCTTGTTTCATTAGCATGGATAATTCTGTGATTTGGTTGTAGCTTTTAAAATCAGGATTTGTTTGTTTGTTTTTGCCTTTCTCTTCATATCTTTTCACTTTCTAAATGGAACTTTGTCAGAATTTGAATCCTTTGGTTTCCTTTTTATCCCGTGACATTTGTGCTTTTCTAGACATTAGTCAGGTTAGCAAACACTTCTTCAAGGGGTCCTGCTTGGTAGAATCAAGTTTTCCTCTGATCCTGTTTCCATTTGTCCTTCTTTAAAATGTGTTGAAACCAGTTTAGGTGTGGGCTTAAGTTGTATTACAAACCTGTCTGGGTGTGACCATTTTATAGCCTGTTTGTATTTCATATATAAGTTTTGTGTGAACTGGACTAGCTCAAAGTTGCCTTCCTTCAACTCCTTTGCTGTCATTATTTGTAATGCTATGTTGATGACTCTTTCTCACCTTCTCTAGGATTCTCTGACTATTCATGCTTTGATCCACAAAAATCAGTTGTGAGGAAATGCAATTATAGTCTGAGTGATTATTGTGATTTTATAGAAAGGGAATATATAGTACAATTGTTAAATTTATGGCCAACATTCCAGGTACAGGTCCCAAAGACAAACTAAGATGAAGTGACTAAGATGTGTAGTCCAGAGCCAGCCCTCTACCTTCTGTTCTTGAAAACAGATTTGGCATCCTTCTTGATTCATGCTCGTCTATCATCATTTTTGGAGTGGATTTCCTAAATTTAGCACTGGGAGCTATCACTCATAAATTTTAGAGAGGAAAAGATTCTTTTAGAGCCTTTCTTCCTTACATGCCAATCTAATGTTGAATTAGATAATTATTCTTCTGTTCTATTTTTACTTCCCAGTGATTTGTCTTGAGGCAGTATTTCCCACTGTCAGATATTTAATTGAGTAATTGCTGTATCTCTCTCTATATATATACACACACACACACACAGATATACATATACATATATATATATATTTAATGCCAGTCCCTAAGAATGAAAAGAGGTACAAGATAAAATCTCTGCCTTTAGAAAATTCTTTTAGGAAGATAGATTATCGATGACTGTTCACAGTATATGCTGTTATTGTGGTAGATTGTGTGTGGTTTGGAGATGTAGTTGGAGATGACAGCATTCAGCTCTTTGGCAAGCAGATCATAAAGGTCTTATAGGTAGTTGTGGGAGCTTCGACTTTTTCTCTGGGAGAGGGAAGCTGTAGACTTCAATATTGAAACTACAGAAGCAAGAATGGAAGTTTAGAAACCAATTAGTATGTTACTGCAGTAGTCTAGAAAAGAGAGGAAAGCACTTGGGCCATAATGGTAGTAGCAGAAGGGCTGAGAAGTGACCAGATTATATTTGAAGGTGTAGCCAACAAGCCAGTTTGCTCGTTGGACTGGACGTGAGAAGTGAGAAATGGAAGAGTGAAGGACTTGACTAGAGCAGCCAGGAGAATGAAGGTGTCATTTTTTAAGACTGGGAGGAACAAGTTTGAAAGTGGGACTGACTAGGAGCTCAGTCTGGACCTCTTAAGTCTGAGAATCTTATTAGATACACAAGTAGAAATGTGAGTCTGGAAATTAAGGGAGGAGTGCAGACTGGAGATACAGGTCACAAGCTTTTAGCAAATTAATGGTGTCTGAAGCCATGAGATTGAATGACATCGACAGGGAAGGGTATTTAGGTAGAAGGGAAAAGTTAAAGACTAAGCTTGGAAACATTTAGAGGTTAGGAAGATGAGGAAACACTAGTAAGGGACGGGCCAGAGAAGAAGAATGAAAATACAAGAATTTTGTTTGCCAGTGAGTCAGTCAAGTGTGTCGGGAAGCCCTTCTGTTTTGGCAGGGTTCTTTCTCTTTGCAAGCTCTCTCTTTCTTCCTCTCCAGTAGAGTAACTCCAGGGAGGACAGATCAGTTTTTGCGGATTTGAAACCATGGCATGCATTTTGATTTCAGGTGTGAGGCAGTCAGCTATGAAGAACCCACTCATGAAAAACATGCACCTTTTATTCTACCTCAGAGAATTGGTAACAGAAAAGAGCTCTATGAATGTAAAGGATCTGTGAAGAACTTTCGTTAGTGGCTACCAATTTACTGTACTTGGGAGATTTCAAACTGGTAAAGAAACTTAAATGTAAAAAAGATGAGAAGGCCTGTATTTCTGCCTCTCACATTGTTCAGCGTGAGCAAATGCACAGTTTTGAGGAACCTAAAGTACTCTTGCCTAGAAAATCCCATGGACGGAGGAGCCTGGTAGGCTGCAGTCCATGGGGTCCTGAAGAGTCAGACACGACTGAGCGACTTCACTTTCACTTTCATGCATTGGAGAAGGAAATGGCAACCCACTCCAGTGTTCTTGCCTGGAGAATCCCAGGGATGGCAGAGGCTGGTGGGCTGCCGTCTATGGAGTCGCACAGAGTCGGACATGACTGAACCGACTTAGCATTAGCATTAATAAATGTCAAGAACTCAGAAGAAGAAAGTGTGCGTGAGGAGGCAGGTGGAGAATAGATAAGCATAGAATGTCCTTCTCACTTACTGGTTCCCAGTCTCTTGCATTCAGGAGTTTACCCCAGACACACAAAATTTATATTTACCGTGGCATTTGACACAGTATTTTGATGCAGCAAATTCTTTTCTCTTGAAAGTGAGATATTTTCTTAAGGTGTATGAACATCTTGCCTAAAGTACCCATTTCCAAATTTAGTAAACCAAGAAAAAAGCTACTTTCCCCTGGTGACAGTATCCAGATTTTAATTTATTCATCAGAAAAAAAAGATTTTTCAAACCATGCAAAAGCACAATTTGCTGAATTTTCAAAAGCAGATCACTTCTTCAGATGGTAGAGTCTTTACATAAAAACAATACAGCAAGTTAAATCAGTTGACCACATGAATTGGTAAATATTCATTTGCAAAGTAAATGTAACCTATATGAATTCAGCTTTTTAAAAAGCCATTGGATACCTTTTAAGAACATTATTAAATGGGAGAAAGTGAAAGCTGAACTGTAGGCAACATTTTTGTGATGCATAGATATGTAGAAGAAAATGTGTCTCTACTACTGTGTATTGTCTGCTGCCTGGCTGGGGGATTGCACAAAGAGGAACTGAGAACCTTGCCTGGTCTGGCTGTTGCACTTCTTTGACATTCCAGTAAGGCTAATGCTTTGATGCTCCGTGGGCAGAGCAAAGTCAGAGCCTGATATGAGCAAGAATCTTGCTTGTAGGTAACATCAGAAGTGTGATCATAAAGCTGGTTTGATTAGAAAGTGCAAACACTCATTACTGCTCCTTTTCTCAGTTCTCAAAAATGAAGTTGAACTGACATATTTAAAACCAAATATCTAGTAACTCAAAGCTGCAGAGATCTTCATGCCTCTGTTTTATTACATTGTGATAAAATCTCAAAAGTACTCCATGATCTTACTTACAAAATCTCTGGATTAAAAAAAAAAACCAAACAAACTGTGCTTGTGACATTAAATTTGTTTCATTATCATGGAGTCCTCAAAACCTGGAAATACCTGGTAAGTATACTTAAAAATTACAATTTCACATAGGATGTGCTTGATACATATTATTAAGCATAGGAAAAAAATATCAAAAGTCTTTGAGAGTCAGTGTTAGCCAATGGACAGTTTTCATGTTTGTGTAAATAAAGTTGAACAGAAGATCTAAAATAACACCACCAAAAAAGAGGGAAACTAAATTGGAAAAACCTTGAAGAAAAACTAACCTTGCACTGATGTTTTCCTATTTATTGACCCATGTGATAAAAATTTGAGGAAATTCTGAAGCAAATGAATATTAAAATATAGAATATACTCTCTAAGACATTAATGAAATTATTGGAAAGGATAACTCATTTAATCAAAATTATAGAGGATATTGATTATTCAGATCTTAGCTTTGACTCTGTCTATTAAATTAACCTGAGATCTGATTTTGTGTATAAAATAATGACTCTCTTTTTATTCCCAAGACATTCACTATTAGGAGTATCTAGATAACTTATAGGGGACTGGAATGCTAAAGTAGGAAGTCAAGAAACACCTGGAGTAACAGGCAAATTTGGTCTTGGAATGCGGAATGAAGCAGGGCAAAGACTAATAGAGTTTTGCCAAGAAAATGCACTGGTCATAGCAAACACCCTCTTCCAGCAACACAAGAGAAGACTCTACACATGGACATCACCAGATGGTCAACACCGAAATCAGATTGATTATATTCTTTGCAGCCAAAGATGGAGAAGCTCTATACAGTCAACAAAAACAAGACCAGGAGCTGACTGTGGCTCAGATCATGAACTCCTTATTTCCAAATTCAGGCTTAAATTGAAGAAAGTAGGGAAAACCGCTAGACCATTCAGGTATGACCTAAATCAAATCCCTTATGATTATACAGTGGAAGTGAGAAATAGATTTAAGGGCNCTCAATGGACGTGCGTCTGAGTGAACTCCAGGAGTTGGTGATGGACAGGGAGGCCTGGCGTGCTGTGATTCATGGGGTGGCAAAGAGTCAGACACGACTGAGCGACTGAACTGAACTGAACTGAACTGAACTTTGCTTCATGTTGGTATCATCTAAGAATCCCATGTTTGGGATCTTCACTTTGGGATCATCTAAGAATGACTAATGCCTGGCTTCTACCCACAGACATTGTGATTTCATTGATATAGGATGCAATGTGGAAATCAGAAATTTTTAGAACGTTCCCACATGATTCTAATGTATAGCAGAAATTTGGAGACATTAATACAGGTGATGTGTGATGTGCTGTGGAACTGAAATAATCCACACTCCATTTTGTCCATCCAGGTTTTTTGATGTCTCAGTGCGTTGGGCTGATTTATAGGTCTTGGGAGGAACATAATGTTTACATATAGAAAACAAGCTTCATGCCTTATCAGGGGAAGAAATGCAGCAAGTGTTAATGGGGAGAGAGCAGGCTTTAGTCAGACTGTTTCTCTGAGCCTCGGCTTCCTGGTCCCCAGCATGGCGCCCATCTAGTAGGTTTGTTGTAAGAATTAATTCCAATGAAATTCCTTTTATCTATTGATATCAGGGTCTTTGGGCTTACCAGGTGGTGCTAGTGGTAAAGAACCCACCTGCCAATGCAGGAGACAAAAGAGACACAGGTTTAATCCTTGAGTCAGGAAGATCCCCTGGGGAAGGGCATGGCAACCTGGGGGAGGGGCACAGAGTCGGACACAACTGAAGTGACTTAGCTTGCTGCATCAGGATTCTTAGCCGGTAATCAGGAAAAAAAGATAAGAAGTTAAAACAGGTATAGCAGACAGTATTTTCCAAAGATGGCCAACTATTCTCATCCCATGTGGTCTACATGGAATGTCCATCTGAGGCAGGATGCATGCTGTTTGCTCTTAACATGGGTGCATATTTGTAAATGCTCAGATGGTAGGTTCCAGTGGAAAGGACACGTGTGAGTTTAGATTGTAAAAGGCAGTACAACTTTTACTAGGCTTACTCTTTTTACTGATCCCTCGGGAGTCCAGAGCTGATTTGTAAGAACTCTGACTCCTCTGAAGCCACCATGCTAGAGAGACCATGGAGAGAAGCCACGCTGCTGCTGCTGCTGCTAAGTCACTTCAGTCGTGTCCGACTCTGTGTGACCCCATAGACGGCAGCCCACCAGGCTCCCCCATCCCTGGGATTCTCCAGGCAAGAATACTGGAGTGGGTTGCCATTTCCTTCTCCAATGCATGAAAGAGAAAAGTGAAAGTGAAGTCGCTCAGTCTGTCCGACTGTTAGCGACCGCATGGACTGCAGCCCACCAAGCTACTCTGTCCATTGGATTTTCCAGGCAAGAGTACTGGGGTGGGGCGCCATTGCCTTCCCCGGAGAAGCCACGCAGAGAGAGGAAAAGATGCCCAAACATCCCCTGTTGTGCCAGCTGAAAGCTGTTAGCATCTTCTCACCTTCCCTTGCCAGGTGTGAATGCACAGTCCTACACATGACTCCCGCCCCTGACCTTCCAGCTGCCGCAGCTTCACGGAGTGCAGCAGAGGTGAGCTGTCCCACCCAGAAGGGCCCCAGATGCAGATTCATTAGGAAAAATGGGTACCAGTGCTACTTTCAGGGCGTCCCTGATGGCTCAGACAGTAAAGAATCTGCCTGCAGTGCGGGAGGCCTTGGTTCAATCCCTGGGTTGGGAAGATCACCTGAATAAGAAAATAACTACCCACTCTAGTATTCTGGCCTGGAGAATTCCATGGACAGAGGAGCCTGGAAGGCCCATGGGGTCACAAAGAGTTGGACACGAATAAACATAATCTGTACAGACATGCTAAAGTAGGAAGTCAAGAAACACCAGGAGTAACAGGCAAATTTGGCCTTGGAATGAGGAATGAAGCAGGGCAAAGACTAATAGAGTTTTGCCAAGAAAATGCACTGGTCATAGCAAACACCCTCTTCCAGCAACACAAGAGAAGACTCTACACATGGACATCACCAGATGGTCAACACCGAAATCAGATTGATTATATTCTTTGCAGCCAAAGATGGAGAAGCTCTATACCTGTCTCTTATACACATCTAGATGTGTATAAGAGACAGCCTGCTGCGATTCATGGGGTCGCAAAGAGTCGGACACGACTGAGCGACTGAACTGAACTGAACTGAATACCAATCTAAGGAGTTTTAACTTACTGTCCCCTGAGGGCTCGGCCCAGAGGAGACAGACAAAACGTTCATTTCCCAGTCTTCTCCTGAAAAGACCTCATCTGAGTTGCTGCCAAAGTGTCAGCCTTCTAATTTATCACTTATCTAGGGGCTGGCTTTGATCCTCTCAAAGGATCAGGGAAGCTGGTGGACATCTCCTCTGCAGTCTTCCGGTGGTCTGACCCAGATTGCCAGTATCTCACTGAAAAGAGTGTGTACATACCTCCAGGCTCTACTTTTTGCAGGTGCTACCCAATGGATGGGTTCCTGCATTGCCCGAGTCTAATAGCCAAAGAGGTTTCCATTCATGAGCTCCATAGAGCTGTAGCAATCAAAGAAGCAGAGGCAAGTGGAGCACCGGCACCACAGCCCAGTACAGAGGGAGCAGACAAAACTGCCTGTTTTCCAGTTTCTCCCTGGAAGGGGCTTAAGTTCACACTCTCCCAGCTGCCGCCTGAGAATCTAACTTCTCACCAGCCTGAATCTAGGCATTAAATGCAGTCCTCTCCTCTGGGACACAGACAGGTCTTGGCACAGCCACTCTACTGCTGGGAGAACAAAGATGGTAGCCTGGACAGTCAGAGAGGTCTGAGAGACAAGCATGAGCTCAGCCCACGCTGACTGATGGAATTTATCTCCTATAGGAGACCACTCTGTCAAGACTGGGAGAGGTGGCTGAAACCAAAACAGAGAGGCAAAGAAAATGAAGAATACAGGATATGTTCCAAACAAAATAAGATAAATCTCCAGACATAGATCTTAATGAAATGGAGATAAGAGATTTACCTGATAGTTCAAAATAATGGTCATAAAGACATTCACTGTGGTCATAAAAGCAAAGTGGGAATTTTAAAAAAAGTGTGAAAATGAAAGTCACTCAGTTGTGTTCAACACTTTGTGACCCCATGGACTGTATAGTCCATGGAATTCTCTGGGCCAGAATGCTGGAGTGGGTAGCCGTTCCCTTCTCCAGGGATCTTCCTAACTCAGGGATTGAATCCAGGTCTCCAGCATTGCAGGCTGAACCACCAGGGAAGCCCGAGAGAAAGGATAAAAAAGTATAGAGCATACATTCACACAGCTGAAGAATATAATACCCCAATGAAAAGTTCAATAGAGAGGGTTCAACAGTAGACTAGATCAAGTGGAAAAAAAGATCAGTGGAATTTATCCCATCAGAAGAGCAAAAAGAAAGAATGAAAAGAGTAATGATAGCTTAAAGAACTTGTAAGACACATCATCAAGTGGACCAATTTATATCTTATAGATGTTCCAGAAGGAGAACAGAAAGGGAAGAGGGCAGAAGGCTTACCAAAAGAAATACTGACTGCAAACTTCTCTCATTTGGGGAAAGAGACATTAAGACCCAGGAAATACCATAAAGTATGAAAAAAGATGAATCCAAAGAGACTCACACCACATTACATTATCACTATATAATCAAAAGTTAAAGACAAGAAGAGAATCTTATAAGCAGCAAGAGAAATACAACTTGTTATGTACTAGGGAATCCTCATAAAACTATCAGCAGATCTTTAGATAAACTTTGTAGGACAGAAGATAATGGGAAAATATAATCAAGGTGCTGATAGAAAAAGGAAAAAAAAAACCCTGGTAACCGAGAATATTCTATCTGGCAAAACTGGCAAAACTTCAATTCCTTCAGAATTGAAGGCAAGATAAAGAGTTTTCCACACAATCAAAAGCTGAGGCTATTGATCACAACCAGACCAATTTTGCAAGAAATGCTAAGATGAAATAAACGGGCATAGTTAGTAACATGAAAACATATGAAAATATAAAACTCACTGATAGGAGAAAACATAGTTAAATTTAGAATATTCTAATGTTGCTGTTCAGTTGCTAAGTCTTGTCCAACTCTTTGCGATCCCATGGACTGCAGCACGCCAAGCTTCCCTGTCCTTCACTATCTTCCAGAGTTTGCTCAAACTCATGTTCATTGAGTAAATGATGTTAGTGTCGTAATGGGGTGGGTAAATCATACTAAGTCTAACTCTGCAGTCCATGGGGTCGCAAAGAGTCAGACACGATTGAGCGTCTTCACTTTCACTTTTCACTTTCATGCATTGGAGAAGGCAATGGCAACCCACTCCAGTGTTCTTGCCTGGAGAATCCCAGGGACGGGGGAGCCCAGTGGGCTGCCATCTATGGGGTCGCACAGAGTCAGACACGACTGAAGCGATAGCAGCAGCAGCACACTAGTTAAAAGATGCAACTGTGACATCAAAAACACCGAATGAGAGAGGGTTAAAAATGTAGACCTTTTATATGTTAAGTTGTTATCAGCTTAAAATAGACTTTATAAATACAAGATGTTTTATGTAAACCTCCATGTAATTACAAAGCAAAAACTCATATTGGATACATAAAAAAATAAAGAGAAAGGAATCAAAGCATACCACAGCAGCAAATCATCAATTCACAAAAGAAGAGAAAGAAAAGAGGAAAAAAGGAACAAAGGAATTACAAAATGCCAGAAATGAACAAAGTGGCAATAGTAAGTCAATGCATATCAATAATCAATTTAAATGTAAATAGACTAAATTCTTCTATCAAAAAACACAGAGTGGCCAAGCAAAGAAAATAATAAGACCAAAACACGTGCTGCTTACACAACACTCGTTTTAGCTTAAGGGACACAGTGGACTGAACATGACAACAGTATTCCACGCAAATGGAGACCAGAAGAAAGCAGAATTAGCTATACTGATATTAGACAAAACAGACTCTAAGCCAAAGACAGTAAAGAGAAATAAAGAAGACCATCATATAATAATAAAGGGGCTAATTCACCAAGAAGACAGAACATTAGTAAGTATTTATGCACTCAACAGAGGAGCACTTACATACATAGATATTAAATGACCCAAAGAAAGAAATAGACATATAATAACAGTAGGAAATTTCAATATCTCACTTTCACCAATGAGTAGATCATCTGAGAGAAAACTAATAAGGAAATATTGGACTTAAACAACATGTTAGATCAGATGAACTTAAGAAACATGTACAGGACATCCCATCCAAAAGCAACAGAATACACATTTGTCTCATGCACACACGGAACATTCTCCAGTATAGATCACATATTAGAGCACAAGAAAGGCTTAATAAATTCTAGTATGAAACTAGAAACCAATTATAAGAACAAAATTTAAAAATTCACAAGTATGTGGAGATTAAACAACATGCTCCTCAATACCCAATGCATCAAAGATGAAAACAAAAGAGAAATGAAATATCTTGATGTTAGCTGAAACTATTGTGATAATCATTTCATGATACATATAAAGCAAATCATCAAGCTGTATGCCTTAAACATATACAATGATATATGTTAATTATTCTTAAGAAAACTGGAAAAAAAGAAAAGCGACTGTAAAACAAATTAAAATGGAAACACAACATACCAAAAGTAGTGAGATACAGCAAGAGCAGTTCTAAGAGGGAAATATATAGTGATAAATATCCACATTAAGAAGGAAGAAAGATCCCAAATAAGCAAACTAAGTTTGTACCTTAAGGAATTAGAAAAGGAAGAACAAACTAAGCCTAAAGTTAGGAGAAGGAAGAAAAGAAAAAAAGACCAGAGTGCAAATAAATAAAATAGAGTGGAAATAAATGAAATAGAGAGTAAAAAGACAATAGAAAAGATCACTGAAACTAAAATCTATTGTTTGGAAAAGATAAAATTGACAAAACTTTAAGTAGACTTACCAAGAAATAAAAGAGGACTAGAAAAAAACTTTAAATGAAAGAGGAGATATTACAACTGATACCACAGAAATACAAAGGAGTATAAGAGACAACTATGAATAATTATATGCCAACAAATTGAAAAACCTAGGAGAAATTGATAAATTCCAGAAACATAAACCTTTCTAAGGTTTAATCATGATAGAAATAAAAGAGGACTAGAAAAAACTTTAAATGAAAGAGGAGATATTACAACTGATACCACAGAAATACAAAGGAGTATAAGAGACAACTATGAATAATTATATGCCAACAAATTGAAAAACCTAGGAGAAATTGATAAATTCCAGAAACATAAAACTTTCTAAGGTTTAATCATGAACAAATAAGATATATGAACAGATCAATTATAAGTAAGGAGGTTGAATCGGTAATCAAAACCTCCCAACAAACAAAAGTCCAGGGCCAAATGGCTTCACCAGTGAATTCTACCATTTAAAGAATACCAACCCCAACCAGTAACACTGAAGAAGCTGAACGGTTCTATGAAGACCTACAAGACCTTGTAGAACTAACACCCAAAAAAGATGTCCTTTTCATTATAGGGGACTGGAATGCTAATGTAGAAGTCAAGAAACACCTGGGGTAACAGGCAAATTTGGCCTTGGAATATGGAATGAAGCAGGGTAAAGACTAATAGAGTTTTGCCAAGAGAACGCACTGGTCATAGCAAACACCCTCTTCCAACAACACAAGAGAAGACTCTACACATGGACATCACCAGATGGTCAACACTGAAATCAGATTGATTATATTCTTTGCAGCCAAAGATGGAGAAGCTCTATACAGTCAACAAAAACAAGACCGGTAGCTGACTGTGGCTCAGATCATGAACTCCTTATTGCCAAATTCAGACTTTAACTGAAGAAAGTAGGGAAAACCACTAGACCATTCAGGTATGACCTAAATCAAATCCTTTATGATTATACAGTGGAAGTGAGAAATGGATTTAAGGGACTAGATCTGATAGATAGAGTGCCTGATGAACTATGGACTAGGTTCATGACATTGTATAGGAGACAAAGATCAAGACCATCCCCAAGGAAAAGAAATGCAAAAAAGCAAAATGGCTGTCTGGGGAGGCCTTACAAATAGCTGTGAAAAGAAGAGAGGCGAAAAGGAAAGATATAGGCATCTGAATGCAGAGTTCCAAAGAATAGCAAGAAGAGATAAGAAAGTCTTCTTCAGCAATCAATGCAAAGAGATAGAGGAAAACAACAGAATGGGAAAGACTAGAGATCTCTTCAAGAGAATTGGAGATACCAAGGGAACATTTCATGCAAAGATGGGCTCNTTGAACTGTGGTGTTGGAGAAGACTCTTGAGAGTCCCTTGGACTGCAAGGAGATCCAACCAGTCCATTCTGAAGGAGATCAGCCCTGGGTGTTCTTTGGAAGGACTGATGCTAAAGCTGAAACTCCAGTACTTTGGCCACCTCATGCGAAGAGTTGACTCATTGTAAAAGACTCTGATGCTGTGAGGGATTGGGGGCAGGAGGAGAAGGGGACAACCGAGGATGAGATGGCTGGATGGCATCACGGACTCAATGGACGTTGAGTGAACTCCGGGAGATGGTGATGGACAGGCAGGCCTGGCATGCTGTGATTCACGGGGTCTCAGAGAGTCAGACATAACTGAGCGACTGAACTGAACTGAGTCCTCACTATCTTTCGAAAAACAGAAGAAAAGGGAACATTTCCAAACTCATTTACAAGGCCAGCATTAAAATGTAAACATAGATTATCTCTGAATGGTGATGTTATGAATAATTTTCATTTTCTTTTACAGTCATTTCCAAATCATTCATAAAGCATGGAAGGAAGATATTTTAAAACCATTTTTGCCACTATGAAAAACACTATGGTAGATCCTCAAAAATTTAAATATAAAATTATCATATGATCCAGTAATTTCATTCTAGGTACATGCTCAAAAGAATTGAAAGCAAGGCCTCAAGCAGAAGTTAGCCCACCCATATTCACAGGATTATTTGACAACAGCCAAAAGTGGAAGCAACCCAAGTATCTATTGATGGAAGAATGGATAAACAGAATGTAGTATAAACAACTGANTGAGATGGCTGGATGGCATCACGGACTCAATGGACGTTGAGTGAACTCCGGGAGATGGTGATGGACAGGCAGGCCTGGCATGCTGTGATTCACGGGGTCTCAGAGAGTCAGACATAACTGAGCGACTGAACTGAACTGAGTCCTCACTATCTTTCGAAAAACAGAAGAAAAGGGAACATTTCCAAACTCATTTACAAGGCCAGCATTAAAATGTAAACATAGATTATCTCTGAATGGTGATGTTATGAATAATTTTCATTTTCTTTTAGTCATTTCCAAATCATTCATAAAGCATGGAAGGAGGATATTTTAAAACCATTTTGCCACTATGAAAAACAATATGGTAGATCCTCAAAAATTTAAATATAAAATTACCATATGATCCAGTAATTTCATTCTAGGTATATGCCCAAAAGAATGGAAAGCAAGGCCTCAAGCAGAAGCTAGCACACCCATATTCACAGGATTATTTGACAACAGTCAAAAGTGGAAGCAACCCAAGTATCTATTGATGGAAGAATGGATAAACAGAATGTAGTATAAACAACTGAATAGTATTCATCCTTAAAAGGAAGGAAATCTGTCACTTGTTACAACTTGAATGAACCTTGACGACATCGTGCTAAGTGAAATAAGCCAGTCACAAGAGGACAGATACTGTACATTTCCACGGATATGAGGAAACTCGACTAGTGAAATTCACAGAAACAGAAAACAAAATGCTGTTACCTAGAACTAGGGGAGAGGGCTCTGGGGACTTGCTCTTTAATGGGCACAGAGTTGCAGTTCTGCAAGATGAAAGAGCTCTGGAGTTGGATGGTGGCGATAGTTGCATAGTCATGTGAACGTATGCAACATCACCGAATTGCATACTTAAAATGGTAAATTTCACTTTGCATTTTGCTGGTTAGTCGCTAAGTCGTGTCTGACTCTTTTGGAACCCCATGGGTTGTAGCCCACTAGGCTCTTCTGTCCATGGGATTTCCCAGGCAAGAGTACTGGAGTGGGTTGCCATTTCCTTCTCCAGGGGATCTTCTCGACCCAGGGATCTAAACTGTGTCTCCTACACTGGCAGGCAGATTCTTTACTACTGAGCCACCAGGGAAGCCCCCATGTTATATATATATATATTTGATATATTTATATATATATTTTTAAAGTTTATTTTCATCTGACTTGAATTAAAATCCAGATAATGCCAGGTCCTAGATAAAGTGATAAAGTTGATGATTAAGTTGGAAGGCAGTGGGCCACATGGGCCTCGATATCCCAGCTGAGCTGTGATGTCAGAGGAGTCATGGAAAGGAGACATGGAGAGTATGGACTGCAGGAGAGCCAGTCTGGCAGTCACGCTCAGGATGAACTAAGTGGGAGGAGGAGGTGGAGGAGGAAAGAAGTAAGCCAAAAGTCATCCAAAGCCTTATGTTCTGGATGCTCTGCATATGCCTCCGCATTGATCTAAAGAGAGAAAGGCCAAGAGAGACTCACCCAGGGTCCCAAAGGCAGCAGGTGGCAGATCCCTGCCTTGAGCTCAGATGTCATGGATTCTACATCTCACCTTTTTTCTTTACACCACGCTACTTCTTACATATATTATAAGTGAAAGAAATGATAAGGAATGGTGGGAGAGGAGAAGAGGACATGGGGAAGAAGAAGAAAGTAGGGAAAAAGAGAGAAAAGGAAGGAAATGCCAGGAGAAAGCAAGAGGAACATCAAAGCTGCAAACAAGAACAAACTTTCAAATAAGGCCCTGAGTCTGCATTGAACTTTTGACAATTATGGTTTGTCAGCATGGTGACTGATTCGTAATTATTTTATGGGATTTTAGCAACTCTCTGTGTAACTGTCTCAGAGAAGTTGCAGAGCTGTTAATCCCGAATGTTTATTACCCACCATTCAATAAATAGCTTAATAAATCTAAAGAAGTCCAATTTATGGGGATGGTTATAGCATGCTATTCAAATTACAAACAGTTATAATAAAACCACATCTATTGATGGTAATGCACTTTTAAAAATTTGATATTGGAGGATGCTGGAGCTTGACATCCCTTTGAGCTATGCCTTGCTCTGTGTTTGAGCCATGAGGGTTGGAGCAGGACACAGGTCGGAGGCTGTCGCTGGGTTGCTGTCTGCCAAGGCAATGGAGTAAGATGGGTCATAGGCTTATCAATGTCCATAAGATCTAGGGATCTGGGTTCTGAGTGACAGTGACATGTCAAGGCTGTGTGGCTGTGTGAGCTATTCAGGGCTCACCTCTGACCCTGCTGTGGTAGAGAGTGCCAGAGACCAGGTTGGGTGGGCTTTGGGTATCTTCTAGAAGGTGAGTGATTTGGGAAGAGCCAGGAGTGACGACTTCTCTCCTCACAGATCCTGTTAAGATCAGAGACTTCTCTGCCCATTTCCTGGAGCCCGATGCAGCCACACAGAGAGCTATACATAGAGTATAAAGGAGGGAAACACACACACACACACACACACGCACACACACACGATGGGCCCCACAGCCTATGGATTTCCTTTCACTCCCTGACACTTTCCCTTACACCGTCCCCCATTAGGGAGGCATCTGAAAGAACGTGGTATAAAGAGGGAGCAGACAGACAGAGTCAAGTGGGAAAGACACTGTCCTTAAGAAAGTGGATCTGGCCCTGGCCTTGGCTCTTTGCCATATGGCCTTAGACAAGTCACTCCAACTGTGGGGCCTCAGTTTCCCCTTTCAGTTCTGACATTCTGTGGCTCTATACTTCAATAAAATGGAATGGCACGTGAACTAAAGAGACAGACAGAAGAAGTGCTCCACAGAGGAGGAGCCCTGTGTGAATGGGGGACAAGATTTTATATCATTTATAACCTCACGCCTGTTAGAATAGCTATCATCAAGAAAGACAAGGGATAACCAATGCTGGCAAGGATGTGGAGAAAAGGAAACCCTTGTGCGCTGTGGGTGGGATTGTAAACTGGTCCAGCCACTGTGGAAAATAGCATGGATGAGCCTCAAAAAATTTTCCGTCTGTCCCCATAGGAATGGATGAAGCCATTCAGAAGAGAATGAAGATGACGACCAAGCTACACAGATGAAACTTGTTTAGAAGCAGCTAAGTGAAGCAATTTAAAATATATGCTTAGAGAGAATGCTGCCCTACAACCAAAGGAGGGAAGCAAAAAGATGAAGGGGTTTTACAGGAGAAATGCTACTTGAAGGCCAAACAAAACCTGGGGAAAAGGAAGGTCACTGAATAATTCAGTAGCAAGAAGGCTGTTGGAGATTTTGGGTTAAGCCATTCTATTGAAATGACGGGAGCAGAATGTGTTATGTAAAAGATTATGAGGAATCAAATGTACAGAAAGCAGAAAAAGCAAATATATAAAACACTGTGATAGAGTATTCCAGCAAACAAGGACTTTGAATGATTGGATATTACAGCCACGGCTTTCATTGACTCATTCAATAAATAGTTTTCAATCTGATAATACATTCCAGGTACTGAACTGGGAGCCATTAGAGAACCCAGTAAAATAAATTACTGCCTTCAAGGTGCTCATAGTCTTATAAGAGAGACAGATGCAACCACTCAGAAGAAGCTCATCCTACCGAGATGCCATAAAGCTGGATTTTGAAAGATTAAAAGGAGCTTGCCAGGTGGAAGAAGATGGGAAGTTCATTCCACAGAACTGGGATAAAATACAATAAAATAAAGGCAAGGAAGAGAATGCATTTTGGGAATTCAAGCAACTAGGAATTGTTGAAGCATGAATTGTGTTGGAGAGTGCCAACTGATGGGGCTAAGAGATAAATAGGTACTAGATGATAAGTGACTTTAGGTGCCATGCTTTGTGCTAAGAAGCTGGTCTTATCTCTTCCTCCTTGTAGGTAGAGATAAAACATATAAGCAAGGAAGAACCAGAACTGAAAGATCTCTTTGATTTTAACTTTTCTCTGTATTGATTCTTTTTTTCCTGATTGCTTGGTTTATTTCACTGTTATAGTTTAAAGTGAGCCCTTGGTTCCTTTATTTTTTCAGTGTTCTTTAATAACTAAGTACTGCTTTTATAGTGTCTTATATTATTTTGTATGAAGTGTTATATTTTTCACTAGTATATAGCTAGGAAGTGATTTCTTTTAAAATTTCCTCTTTGAAATCAGTGAAATGGAAATTTTAAAATGGAAAGGATAAATAAATCCAAAATCTAATTTTTTTAAAAGAAAAACAATAAAACAGATATACCTCTTGCAAGTCTCATTAACGGGGAAAAAAGAAAGCATAAACATAGACAAGATTGGAAATAAAAAGGAGACGTGGCACTGCTACATCCTTGAACTTTACACCAGCAATATTTAAAACAGAGTAAATGTATTAATTCTAGGTAAATCATTCCCCATGAGAATTGATTTAAGAGGAAACAAAAATCTTTTTTTTTTTTTAAGTAATTAAAAAAAAATTTTTTTTTGTATTTATTTATTTTTTTACACGAACTCCCAAACANTCTTTCAGAATTTTCCACAGTTGATTGTGATCCACACAGTCAAAGGCTTTGGCATAGTCAATAAAACCTCATTTGATGAGGTTCAAATGTTAACCTCATCCAAAAATCTCTCACAGACACACTCTGTATAACATTTGACCAAATATCTAGGCACCCTATGGCCCAGTCAAGTTGACACACAAAATTAGTCATTACACCTTGGTTTACAATCTCAGCTGTAGACTAGAATCAATTGAGAGCTAATCTCACACTCTGTAAAATATGGGGAAGTAACCAAACCACAGCCAGAGGCCATGGGAAAACCGTGCCACAGGGTCTTGGCATGCATCCCTCATTCCTGCAGAGCAGAGATGGAGCAGGCTGCGTTTTCTAAAGATGCCCACAGTATCTTCCATACATTTGGCCCTCTTTCAGTGACATTTTGACACTCTTCCCATCAAGAGATGGGTCTATGTTGCCTCCACTTAATTTGGGCAGTCTTGTGACAAGGGCTCCCATGACCCAATGTGACCTCTGAGGCCAGATCATGAAAGATGATCTATCTACTGCCTGGCCCCCACAGGGTACTCGCTGTTGGACCCAGGCCCCATGCTGTGAGGATGCTCAAACAGCCACATGGAGAATCAATATCTAGGTATTCTACTCACTGGCCCCAGATGAGATCCCAGCTGAAACCAGTGCTAGCTGCCAGTCATGTTAGCAAATCAGCCTTCAGATAATGCCAGTTCCCCAGTCATCAAGTCTTCCCAACTGAAGCCCCAGATATCATACAACAGAGACAACATATTCCCAGATGCTCTTTCCAAATATCAAGCCAACAATATATTAGCTTAATAAAATGGTGGCTTTCTGTCTTTAAGTTTCCAGTAATTTGTTACAGTACAATAGTATCTAGGGGCTTCCCAGTTGGCACTAGTGGTAAAGACTCCACCTGCCAGTGCAGGAGATATAACAGACATGGGTTTGATCCCCAGGTTGGGAAGATCCTCTAGAGGAGGGCATGGCAACCCACTCCAGTATTCTTGCCTGGAGAATCCTATGGACAGAGGAGCCTGGCAGGCTACAATCCATGGAGCTACAAAGAGTCAGACATGACTGAAGCTACCTAGCAATAGTAACTAGACAGGATGCCAGGCCATCATTTTCTTCAGTGATTTCCATCCACAGGAATCTGTAATTATTGCTGTTATTCTCAAAATNATGGCAACCCACTCCAGTATTCTTGCCTGGAGAATCCTATGGACAGAGGAGCCTGGCAGGCTACAATCCATGGAGCTGCAAAGAGTCAGACATGACTGAAGCTACCTAGCAATAGTAACTAGACAGGATGCCAGGCCATCATTTTCTTCAGTGATTTCCATCCACAGGAATCTGTAATTATTGCTGTTATTCTCAAAATTACTGTGAGGATACTTTCATTAGGGGGAAGACTCAAAACAACACATTCTACAGCAAGTTTCTGAAGAGGTCATGACCATGAGATCTATTGACAAGACTGTGACTTCAATATATTGATGCTATGACAATGAATAACAAAAAACCAAACTGGATGCTTACCATTACAAATTCAAAACCACACAATCTTTTAATGAGGAATCCCTAAAGTGAATTAATTAGTGAAGCTAATATTTTTGGACCCATATGAACATTTTTTTATCAGTACCCTTATTTTATTAATTGGAATGCTAAAGTAGGAAGTCAAGAAACACCTGGAGTAACAGGCAAATTTGGCCTTGGAATGCGGAATGAAGCAGGGCAAAGACTAATAGAGTTTTGCCAAGAAAATGCACTGGTCATAGCAAACACCCTCTTCCAACAACACAAGAGAAGACTCTACACATGGACATCACCAGATTGTCAACACTGAAATCAGATTGATTATATTCTTTGCAGCCAAAGATGGAGAAGCTCTATACAGTCAGCAAAAACAAGACCAGGAGCTGACTGTGGCTCAGATCATGAACTCCTTATTGCCAAATTCAGACTTAAATTGAAGAAAGTAGGGAAAACCACTAGACCATTCAGGTATGAACTAAATCAAATCCCTTATGANAGAAGCTCTATATAGTCAACAAAAACAAGACCAGGAGCTAACTGTGGCTCAGATCATGAACTCCTTATTGCCAAATAAGACTTAAATTGAAGAAAGTAGGGAAGACCACTAGACCATTCAGGTATGACTTATAGCTTTAAATGTTTATATTATAAAAGACGAATGGAATAAAAACAGTAGCCACATGTTCAACCTTAGGAAGCTAGATAAGTGCAAAGTGAAAAAGTAAATAGGCAGAAGGAAATAATAAAGAGCCCAAATCAAAGAAGTAGGAAACAAAAATAGAAAAATTAGCAAAACCAAAAGTTGATTCTTTGGAAAGATTAATAAAATTGATAAACAGCTATTTAGAATGATAGAGATTGACAGAGAAAGACAGAAGACACAAATGACCAATATCAGAAATAAAACAGGGACTATCATTATGAATCCTACAGACATTAAAAGGATAATAAAATATTAAGACTGATTTCATAGCAACAAATTTTTGAAACTGATTCAATAGACAAATTCCTTGAAAAATACAACTTGTCAATGTTGGCACACCCCAAGAACCCTGTCTTTTGAAGGGCTACTGAACTGGCTACCGAAACCTCACAAAAAAAATTTTAAACATGGCTAGTTTTAGGGGTTAAGTCTATTAAACATTTATAATGTCAAGTGTTCTCTGTTAGAAAGTAGAGAAGAAAAGAATACTTCCAAAATTTTTTTATGAGGCCAGATTAACCTGGATACAAAAACTAACAAAAGATGTTAACAAAAAGAAAATCATAGACCAACATCCCCCATGAACACAGATAGAAAAATCCTTAACAAAATATTAGTAAGTTGACAACATGTAAAAAGGATGATATATCATGACCAAGTGGGGTTTATTCCAAACATTCAAGATTGGCTTTAACCCTCTAGGAACTTGTGGCAGACAAAGATGAAACATCAGATTAAGGAAAACATTTTTCTACAATTGCTCTCTTTTACTAATAGGGGGGAAAAGTGGTCAGATATAGCTAGAAACACCAGACTAAGAATCAAGACCAGGATTTTAATCCTGGTTGTGCTTCCAACTCAGAGTATCTTAGAAAGGTCACTTTGCCTCTCTTGGTCTTAGTTTCCCCATGTGTCCAATAATGACCTCTTAGGGCCTGTCCTGCTTTAATATTCTAAGAGCATATGAGGCCAAGTCCTAAACTTTTTCTCACAGCTGCTTAAACTTCCTGCTTCAGCACCTCAGAAGGAAGAAGGAGAAAACGTGCAAGACTTGCTTTCCTGCACAAATGAAGACGCCATCTGTGTGAGACTTGAAGTGTCGAGGACTCAAGGGGGACCCCTCACTTGAGAGCACCCGTGTGTCCTCAGGAAGTAGTTTCAATTTACTCTCTAAAGTCATCCAGTATGTCCTTATGCCATGGAAAAGACCATGGACTTTGGGTTTAGAATCAGTTGGATTTGAATCATAGTTATGCTAACTGAGTGACCCTGGAAAAACCAGCATCTCTGAATCTTAGTTTCTTTATCTCTGACGTTGTGATTCAGAGTTATTTTGAGGGATGATTATAAGATAGTATAAGAAAATTCATGAATTATAGGTGATGCTCAATAAATGTTAGCGTCCATTCCCATTTCAATAAAGAATTAAGTTTGGTTACGTATAGCAGAATACACAAATAATCATGGCTCTAGCAAGACAGAGACATGTTTATCTCTCCTTCATGTAAAAGAATTTGAAGGTGGGAAGGCTAGAGTTTGTATGAGAGCTCCATGATCAGTAAGGAACCAGATTCTGTCCACCTTTGTTCTCTGCTCTCCTTAGTGTGTGACTTCCATTCACATGGTCACCTTGAAATCTAACAGAGCTGTCAGCTCTCCAGCCACCCATTCACATTCCAAGTAGGCGCTAAAAGAGAGAAAAAGGCAAAAGGAGTATCTGGCAGCAGAGTTAAGTACATAATACAGAACTTTTTGGATCCCCCAGCTAATGACTTTCACTTACTTCTTAGCCTCCTCTAAGTTGGGGAATGAAGTCTTTTAGTGGGGGCACATTACTGTCTCCAAATAAAGGGGTGATTGTGTTACTAAGGACAACAGATATTGGGTATGCAGTCAGTGATCTCTACAGCACTCCTTTTTTCTGTTATTATAGTCACTTTGGGTTTGGAGACCGTGGAACTGGCATGGAATAGCTGGAGTGGCTTCTGAGTCACAATTCATGACAAGAGAGTCAGCTCTTGCATAGCACATGGATTTGAATTCAAAATCTAGTTTTGATCCTTCTAAATACGTGACCATGGATCAGGCAGATTACCTTTTTGGAGCCTTCGTTTCTTCCCCTGTGAAACAGGAGGATAATAACATGCCTACCTCACAGGTTTCAGGTAAAGATTCATGCAAGCTGAATAAGTGATAGCACTCTGAGCAGAGCTGGCCACATAGCAGATGTCCAACAATTTGTTTCTCTGAACTGGAGGTCCAACCTGGAAATGGCCTCTGCCATTGCTCAAAATGCCCCAAGGAGTCAAGTGGCAGAAACTTCATGGCGAGTGGCCATTTTGGTAGGTAAGGAAGGAAACTCAAAAGAGGGCTAGGTTCTTAGGCTTTGTCTAAAAAGCTGCTTGTATTGCAGAAAATGATCTATATAAGTTCTCCAAATGAACTGTACAGAGTTGTGACAGTGCATTGATAGGGGGCTTGGGGTGGGTAGGAGGTATGGCTGGCAGGGTGTGGAGGCCAGAGAAATCCTGAACATGAGGAATAGCTATCACGTATAGCAGGTAGTAAGCTTATCTCCTCTTTCAGAATTCCAGGTCTGTGGTAGGCAGAATAATGCCCCGTCCCCCAGAGATGTCCACATCCTAACCCCTAGAACCTGTGAATATACTGTTACATGGCAAAGAATTAAGGTTGTAGACGATAAGAAGGTTGCTAGTCTGCTGACCTTAAAAGAGGGAGATTTTCCTGGATTATCTGTGTGGGACCAAGGTAACTGCTAGGCCCTTAAAAGTGAAAGGCAGAGGAAATACAGAAATATGTGATGAGGGAAGCAGGGTCAGAAAGATGTCATGTTACTGGATTTGAAGACTGAGGGGGGCATGAATCAAGAAATGTGTGTAATTTCCTCTAGAAGCTGAAAAAGGCAAGGAAATGCATTCTCTTCTAGAGACTCCAGAAAGAAACCAAAACCTGCCAACACCTTGATTTTAGCCTGGTGTGGCTCATGTTGGACTTCTGAAATATAGAAGAGTAAGATAATCAGTCAGTTCAGTCATTCAGTAATGTCTAACTCTTTGTGAACCCATGGATGGCAGGATGTCAGGCTTCCCTGTCCATCACGAACTCCTGAAGCTTGCTCAAACTCATGTCCATGAGTTGGATGGCATGAGTTGGTCATGCCATCTAACCATCTCATCCTCTGTTGTTCCCTTCTCCTGCCTTCAGTCTTTCCCAGCATCAGGGTCTTTTCCAATGATTCATTTCTTCAAATCAGGTGGCCAAAGTATTGGAACTTCAGCTTCAGCATCAGTCCTTCCAATGAATATTCAGGATTGATTTCCTTTAGGATTGACTAGTTGGATCTCCTAGCAATCCAAGGGACTCTCAAGAGTCTTCTTCAACACCACAGTTCAAAAGCATCAATTCTTTGGCGCTCAGCTTTCCTTATAGCCCAACTCACATCCGTACATGGCTACTGGAAAAACCATAGCTTTGACTAGACCGACCTTTGTTGGCAAAGTAATGTCTCTGCTTTTTAATATACTGTCTAGGTTTGTTATAGCTTTTCTTCCAAGGAGCAAGCATCTTCTGATTTCACGACTGCATCTCTTAATTTCATATCTTATTCGTGTGAGATAATAAATTTTATTTAAGGCCATTGAATTTGTAGTAATCTGTTATGGCAACAGTAGAAAACTAGTTCTTGAACTGAACCTTGATATTTCCACTTTAAAATGTCTTTCATTTCTTTCCACTTGCACAGAAAACCTATCTCTCTGTCATCTCTGCTCTCTGGACATCACTGAGGACTGCACAGCTCCGTTCAGATCCACTCCAGGAGCGGCAAAGGGAGGAGGATAAGACGTGGCAGGCGAGTGCGAGGGTTAAGGGAGAGCTCTAGCTCTGGTCTCAAACAGGCGTGGCATCTGCTCTCTGTGGGAGTCTGAGCAAGAGATCTGGCTTCTTTCTTCAGCGCTAACTTGAAGGCCACGTTAGGTGCTACCTCAAAGGCACAGAAGGCAATGAGGACGATACAATGCATTTGACGTATGAGGTTATCATTAACGCTCTTGTGCCGTCTGGAGATCAGGAATTACAGGAAGGTCACTGGAGGGTAATCAAGGGCAACACCAATCACCAGGGCCAGGTGCCAGAGAAGATGCCTCTTCCCCTTCTTGCCCCCTCCCCTTCCTGCCCGGGCAGCGCTCAGGGAGAAAGCCCCAGGGAATGGGGAGATGGCTGGGCCACCTGTGCACACTGGCAGCCCCCGCCCCAGATGGCAGAGGCCGGGAAGCTAACACTTGTGCCTCCCTCCTCTCCCAACGCTCCCCCAACTCGGGCTGCCCTTTGGCGGCCGACCCGACGGATTTCACGGGGCGCGGGGCGCACGAAGCCCCCCTGCCTCCTCCCTACCCTGAGTGAGCGATGAGGGGAACGAGCGGAGCCGGCCGGCTGCGGGCCGCTGGGGGCAGTTCTCACTTCCCCTCCCCAACCGCCGGGGGAGCAGGTGCCGGGGGCCGAGCCCGGCCGGCGAGGCGGGCCTTGGGGACACGCCCTCGCGGCGAGTCCTCGCGGCGCGCCCGGAGGAAGCGCCAGAGCCGCGGCGGGTGCTGCGCGGAGCCGGGCGCCGCTCCCGTCCTGCCAGGGCCGCCGCCGAGCCCGCCCCGGCCCCGGGCCCCGCGCGCAGCGAGCCGGGCGCGGAGGAGCGCGGCCGGCGGCATGGCAGCCTCAGGTGCGTAGGCCGTGCGCCCGTCCCTCTCCCGCGCCTCCCTTCCGCGCACCCGCTCGCCGCCGCCGCCCGCCGCCCGCCGTGCCCTCTCGCCGTCCCCGGCTGCTCCCGCGGCTCGGCGCGGGATCTGTGTTCCTCCCCTTCTTTCCTCTCTTCTTCGCAGACTGCCCAACTTTCTCACGGTGCCCTTCCCAAGCTGTCGCGCGATTCCCGGCCTTCCCCTGCCCTTCATCTTCCGAGTCTCCTTTTCTCGCCCCAGCACTGGCCCTGGCGCTTCTGAGGGTCGATCTGTCTGTTGAACTAACTCTGCGAGCCGAGAGTAAGTTTAAAGAATGTGGAGAGCCCACGGGCCTCTCCGCCGGCGAAATGCTTCTCTTCGGATCCTGTGGGGCCAATAGGGGGCGCTCAGACAGTCCGAATTTGGAGATGGGCTTTGGGCCGCCTTCCTTAACCCGCTTCCTCTTCCCTCCTGGGCTTTTTTTTTTTTTTTTTTTTTGGTCTAGAATTTCAGTAGGACTCTAGGAACACCACTCCTTTAGCTTTACTTTTCTTATGTCCTTGTCAGAACTCTGGGGACTGGGGAGAGGTGAGGCTAACTGGGTAATCTACCCAGCAAAAGGTGCCAGGAGTCTCTTCTAATTAGCCCCGGGCTCCCTTCTGGTCCATGGCGTGTACACTTGGCAAGCCTCTCACTCACTGAGATCCAGAACAAGCACAGTAATGATGATGAGAATAGAGACACCCAACCAGCACTAACTATGCAATGTACTGGATATTGTGCGCCTGGTCCTCACTGGTGACCAGGACACCCTAATCTCTGCTCTCAAGGAGTTTATAGTCTGTGAAGGCAAGCCATAAGTAAAACAGGGAATTATTAAATGAGATTAGAGTTACCATGTTTGCAAGTGCGTTTACTAGTATTTTTCCATCACATCTTACGATGTTTTAGTAGAGGTAACATGTGAAAACAGGATGTAAAATCTTCTTAAAAAATAATATCTAGTTGGCTGGGAGGACGTGCTGTTTTTAGAGAAATTGTGGGCAGATGCTAGAATGAAGAACCAGCTCTCCCCATGTCCCCTGCGATACAGTCTTCTAATTGTGACTCGAAAGAAAAGACAAATTAACGGTGACAGTTCCCTTAGATTTGGTAATGCAGACTTCGTATTTAAGGGAATTGGGAAGGTAGCTAACCTTAGCCTCCTGACTCTCCAGCTGGGCACTAGAGGTTAGAAGAACTTGTACTATGAATATGGTAATAGTAGGTTCATAGTCCACACATTCCATTCGAAAGCCCACGCGGAGTTAGCTAGAGGGAATCAATTTATTCAACATATATTTATTGCAGGCGCAGTTCTAGGTGTCCGGTGTATATTTAATAAAACAGACATAAGCCATGACTCCTTGAAGCTATGGAACAGCGAGGGAAGGCAGGCAATACACTGAATAAGGAAAGTGTGATGTGCCTGCGTGCTTAGTTGTGTCTGATTCTTTGTGACCCCATGGACCATAGCCCTCCAGGCTCCTCTGTCCACAGCTCAGTGAGAAAATCACACATTCAGAAAGTGAAGCCACAATTCTCCAGCTTAGTTCAACATAAGTTTATTGAGTGCCCACTAGAAGACATCAGTGGAATGGCTCCATTTTCTCCGGCCACGTTCACTTGGCCACAGACAGCCTAACAGTGTTCCCCTGCACTGATAGATCTGACTGGCTATGTTGGAATTACAGAAATTCATTACTCTCCATACCTATCAGGCCATAAGATGAATAGTTCCATTTTCATTTATGCAGCTCCCCAAGCTAACACGAAGTGCATCACAGTTCTTAAAACTGTCTATGCCAAGAGGCATAAATGAATTTTTCAATATCATTTTTTTCTGGCAAAAAAAAAAAAAAAGCCATGTGCTAAAAAGAACACTTTAACGAGACAGTTAACATCTGGCTGAGTCATGTCATGGTCATTAACGAGCTCTATGACTGAAGAGAAGTCCACCTCTTTCTCGTTTTTGTTGTGAATCCATGATTCTAACATACTTAACGGTGCCACTTTGGCTCAATAAACGAGCCATTGCCTAAGTTTTAACAAATATTAGAAAATATCAAGTTACAGTTAAGATTTTTGTTAGGAGAATCCAAGTCCCAGGATTTTAATTTCTGATCCAAGTAATAGAATATCTGGGCTAAACAAATGTGCTTTTAGACTTTCCAGCTCCAGAGAAGCTGTGTACATTTGGGGAATCATGGAAGCTACATCAGAGAGCTAATTAAACACCCAGAGCTAGCTTTCGCTTTACTGCTTTGACTACTGAGACCCTGGCTCTTTTGTCTCTCTGATTCTTCATCAATTTGGATCACATTTCTTGTCTTTTATGATTTTGTTTAAAAGAATAGAAGAGGAAATAAGCTAATATTTACCAAATGAATAACATTTGTTGAGCACCTAATCTGTTTTTGGAGAGAAAAAAGTTAGAGCAAGGTTTCAAAATAATTCTGTGGGACAGAGGTCATTTCCCCACAGTCATTTGAGTCATAACGGGCAGAACTGAGACCTCAGCATAGGTGTCTCTGGCCAGAGAGTTCATTTTCTACCTTCAATGCAGAAGGACATTGGAAAATACTGAAACTGGTATTGACTTCAATATCACATCCTCCCTTCAAAATATCTCACCAAGAAGCTTATTTCTGGAGCCCAAAATTCCACCACTGATTGATCATATCAACTCATTGATATGATACACTAATGCCCATTAAAATACTAATAGCTATAGATGGCTCAGCAGTAATGAAACCGTCTGCAATGACTCCATCTGCAATGCAAGAGACATGAGAGACATGGGTTCGATCCTTGGGTCCGGAAGATATCCTCTGGAGGAAAAAATGGCAACCACTCCAGTATTTTTGCCAGAATGATCCCATGGATAGAGGAGCCTGGCAGGCTACAGTCCATGGGGTCACAAGGAGTTGGATACTGAATTTATATGTTGAACACCCCAATTTCACATAATACTGTAAGTCAACTATATTTCAATAAAAGTCAAAATAAAATTTAAATAAAAGAAAGTATTCAGAAAGGGGAATAGGAACATAATTTGTCTACATCCTATATAAAGAGGGAATAGAGCAGAGCCTTAGGAAGAAAAGTTTGGCCCTAACCCTAGGTTGAAGCTGTTTAGAGCAACATGTTGATTGAAAACACAATGAGCCAAGATATGGCACTTTTGACAGTATGCTTGAAGCCAACCATCTTATCTGCACAGCTCATGAACAAGACTTCATCTTTTTGAGGATACAGTGAAGTGGAAATAATGACCCACTTGTATTTGGAGACAGAACAAGAATATATTTTAAAGTCCTTTATCGAATGGAAAAAAAGAACAATTCATCAGAAAGTTATGTTCCCACCATCTACATACACATAGACAGAATAACTGCCAACCGAATTACAGGGCTGAAAAGAATTTGTGCAATCATTACATTTTTTCAAAGCTAAAAATACACTTTCCCCAGAAACAAAAATAATAATTGAGTAAAAACTTAAAGCAAAGAATCAGACTTTAGACATTGTACCAGTGTCAGATGATGTCAGATTTAAAGATTTTACAGTTTCAGGGAATTAATTAGAATCATTCAGTTTTATATGCAATCTGAAGCTCTTACATAATGTTTCACTTGTGAAGGGTCTTCTTGCTTGTTATTTAAAAATTTTTTCCATATTAATGTCCTTGTAGAAATTTTGATGATTTAAGAAACGACTAGAGTTCTTCATTTACAAAATTTGAGAAGTTTAATTCTTAGACAACAGATAGCATCTCTTCCTATTTAGGGCCACACCACCTAATCAGTGACCAATACTATTATGGGAGCTCAATTGCCTAGGAAGGAAACTTCACTTATGTCTCAGAAGACAGAGTCAGAAATTCATTTTCTTTCACAGAAGCCTGATCAGTCATGCTGCAACAGGTATCAGTTCAGTTCAGTTCAGTAACTCAAGTTGTGTCTGACTCTGCAACTCCAAGGACTGCATCACACCAGGCTTCCATCTCCATCACCAACTCCCAGAGTTTGCTCAAACTCATGTCCATCAAGTTGGTGATGTCATCCAACCATCTCATCTGCTATCATCCCTTATCCTCCTGCCTTCAATATTTCCCAGCATCAGGGTCTTTTCCAAGGAGTCAGTTCTTTGCATCAGGTGGCTAAAGTATTGGAGCTTCAGCTACAGCATCAGTCCTTCCATTGAATATTCAGGACTGATTTCCTGTAGGATTGACTGGTTGGATCTCCTTGCAGTCCAAGAGATTCTCAAGAGTTTTCTCCAACACCACAGTTCAAAAGCATCAACTCTTTGGCACTCAGCTTTCTTTGTGGTCCAATTCTCACGTCTATACATGACTATTGGAGAAACCATAGCTTTGATTAGATGGACCTTTGTCAGCAAAGTAAGTCTCTGCTTTTTAATACTCTGTCTAGGTTTCTCATAGCTTTCTTCCAAGAAGCAAGCATCTTTTAATTTCTTGACTGCAGGTATAGCCCCATGTGATCGCCAACAAGATAGATCAGACTATTCCCCCAACCCCGAACTCAGCTGAATCAGGAAGTCCCCCTCCAGTAAAGTGTAAGTCAGATAAGACTACAGATGCTTCACGAATGTGAAAAGAACCAGAAGAGTTTAGTCAATGTCATAGAATAGCAGGGCTCACTTAACTCACAAACAGGAAACAACTTGATTTCTCTTCTTCACTCTAAGATGCTCTGATGGCTCTCCCTTCCCCACCACGATGTGGGAAGAATCTATAATTTCTTCTAGGTACCCTAGAGCCTAATAAACAAATGAATGTTAACAAATAGTCTATAACCATGCATTAAAATTTTCCATTTGTCATCCCACCTATAGCTCCTTCCATTCCCCATAGCTCAGAGCTTATCCACATTCAAAAACCTAGAGTAGGAGTATTTTTCCTCCTCTTTCAACACCCTCCCCAATCAAGAGCTGCTAGTGGTTTCTCTAAGGTTGGGGTGAGAGGAATCCAAAAAAACTAAGGGGACAAAAGTTATTTGCAGAATGGTCCTGGAGTGGTATATGTTAGTGTTCTCTGTGTGTAAGATGCTCAAGTGGCAACTTTTCACCCACATGGCTGCAGGTGGCTGTGGGGCTATGACTATGTCTCAGCCACCTATTAGGAAGCCCTGCCCATGGAGATGCCAACACTGGTCTTTAGAATGTGTTCTTCTTAGCTAAAAATCCAAGACCAGAACAGTCTCATTTAATATTCTTTTATATCTTTAAAGCTGCCTGGATGCTGAGGATAGGGGGAAGGTATGGAAATTGCCAGGTGACAGGATGCAAAGACAGCAGCCTTTCCCTTGGCATCAGAACACCTGGACTCCTTCTCCGGAAGAGTCAGTGGCTGTATCAGCCTGATCAAGCCAGAATAATTAACTTATCTTGGCCTCAGTTGCTTCCTCTATATTCTGTACTTGGTTGGATAAGGAGATCTCAAAGTCCTTTCCCATATCTAGTATACCACCTTCCTATGGAATTGCTGCTGCAAATACTATATAGCCCCCAAATATCAGAAATTTTCCAACACATACAAGAGATTTCCACAGAGTATCTGTATCTCTAGCATGTCAGAACCCTTGTCCAGGTGAATGTAGGCCACTGGAATCCAGATTTCTTATTGTTTTCTGAAATCTGTCTACCTACCCCATTCTGCCTCGCCTTCATGAACATCTTTAATCATCAGTATTCTCTTTGCCCATGCTCTGCCATATTTACATTGCTTTCTACATGCTATTCTTTTTTAAAAGCATGTTTAAAAACTATCCAACCGGATTCAGAGAGTAAAAATCTCCTGTGGATTCAGGCTGTCAGAAAACATAAAACTTTGCAATGCACAGACCCCAGGATTTTCTGACTTGAAACTGTCAATCAGTCCATTTCCCTCTGCCTTTATCCAGTTTTACCTTTATCCTACTGTAATTCATTAATTATCAAAATAGGAGAAACTGACAATAGGAGAAACTAGCACTCATTTTTTTTAATTGCTTATCTGAAGAGTTTCATATAAGAAGCCAAGAACTCAAAAAAGAGTAAATGAAAACAGATACTCTTCAATGGCATTAAGATAGTGCTAGGTAAAAACAACCCTTGAGAGACAAGATTCTCGCTGTTAGGATTTTTTATTAAATCAGACTATATGCAATGTAGCCAGCTGGGTATGTACCATCCTGGGAGGACACCTATTGCTAAATCTCAATAATCCTAAGTAATGAACTAGATATCAGAAACCATACTGGAGATATTACCTAGCCACATAAATTCAGGCTACATTTTATACAAACTAAAATGTACCAAGCTATTTTCAAAATATGTGTAGTAGGCAATAGAAACTGCCCCCAGCCATCAAATTAGGTGTCACGACCCATCTGCATCATATTGAGTAATTATTTAACTCCTCTGCCACCTTTTTCCAGTTTTCTCAACAGTTCATCCAGTTTATCCAATAGGTCCAGCATGGGTTGGTTCCTGTTGAAGTACTGCAGCACATTTATCAAAATCAGTTGACCGTGTAAGTGTAGGGCTAATTTCTAAACTTTATTCTATTCCATTGTCTATAGGATGCCATTATTATGTCTTTGTTGCCATAATTTTAAGTCTTAAATAGGTAGTGTAAGTCTTCCAGCTTTATTATTTTGCAATATTGGCTTGACTATTCTAGGTCCTTTGCATTTTCATGCAAATTTAGAATCAGCTTGTCAATTTAGAATTCAGCTTGTCAAATGCTGTATTTTGAATAAATGCCATGTCTAGATGAAATTGGGGAGGATTAATGCCTCAACATAGATTGAGTTTTCCAACTCATGAACAGCAATATTTCATGGTTTTCAGTAAACTTGCACGTCTTTTGTTAAATTTATCCCTAAGAATTTTAAGATTCATGCTATTGCAAATGATTAAATTTTTTCCATGTATTTGTTATTATTTATAGAAATCTGTTTGATTTTTGTATATTGACCTTGTTTTCTGAGAACTTGTTCATTCTAGTTGCTCTTTTGCGTCTTCCTGAGGGTTTTTGTCATATGTAAACATCATCTGCAAATAAAGGTAGTTTCAGTTCTTTTCTAATATTTATGCCTTTTATTTCTTTTTCTTACTTTATTGGACTATAATCTTCAAAACAACATAAAGTAGAAGTGGTGACAGCAAGCATCCTTGTCCCATTCTAGACCTTAGAAAAAAGTATTCAAGTTTCCCTTTTAAGTTTTTGGTGGATGCCCTTTTCCAGACTGAGAACATTTCTTTGTATTTCTACTTTGCTGAAAGTTTTTGATTTTAAATAGGTTTTGATTCTTTCTAATGCCTTTTCTAAACCTATTTGAAATCATATGACCTTTTTCTTTATTCTACTAATTTTTGGTTTTGATGCATAGTGGTTTTTCCAGGGTGGACATAACAAAGTGCCATCAACTAGCTGGCTTAAGCAACAGAAATTTATTTCCTCAAGCTCTGGAGACTTCAAGGCCCAGATCAAGGTGGAACTTTCTTCTGAAGTTCACGAGGTAAGGATTTGCTCCAGGATTCTCTTCTTGGCTTATAGATGGTCATCTTCTTCCTGTGTCATGACAAGATCTTCCGTCTATGTCTGAATTATATCCTCTTACCAGGACCCCAGTCATACTGGATTAGGGTCCCCTTAATGACTACACTGTAATTTAATTCCCTCTTTAAAGACCCTACTTCCAAACAGAGTTACATCCTGAGGTCCTGGGTATTAGAATCTTAGAACTACAATGTATGATTTTGGCAGGGAGACATAACCAGCTCCTAGACATGATGCATTATCCTTTGGCATGTTGCCAAATTCTATTCACTAATATTTTGTTAAAGATTTTTGTATTCGTATCCATAAGAAATAGTAGCCTGTAATTTTAATTTCTTGATGTCCTCCTTAGATGATCAGTCTCCTTTCAACTCCAAACAAGTTTTGATAACACAGTGCTGAGAATAACAGAGCTAGAGAATGCTCAATTTCTAGAAGATACGCACCAAGAGAGGTTTAATATGCAAAATGGCATGACCAGGTCAGCTGCACTATTGCACATGGAACGGCCATGTTTTACTCAGTAAACTGTTATTAATAACAACTGTGTGGCAGGATCTGGAATTCAAAAGCAAATTAGGCAAATTCTTCACCCTCGATGTGTTTACAACAAGACACAGAGCAAACTATAGATTCAAAACAGCATCTAATAAAAGTTGTGAAGTCGAACACACAATTGAGGACCAGTGCAGACTGTACAAATGTGAGAATAAAGACACTAATATGATTCTAACTACGAAAATAGAAATGGAGGAGAAATCTTGAGGCTCCAAAAGTGAGACTCAAATGAGACAGACACAATGATGACACAGAAGTAGAAACTTTGCCACCTTGCATGTAAGTGATTACACACTTCATGTCCAGTGTTTCCCCATCTGAATGTCTCCCCAGCTCCATATCCAAACCCATCCATTCTCTAAGCTAGCCTTCCTTCTTTTCAAAGAAAAAATTTTTGTTTTTTTAAGATTTTTTTTTAATGTGGATCATTTTTAAAGTCTTTATTGAATTTGTTACAATATCGTGTCTGCTTTATGTTTTGTTTTTTGGTTTTTTTTTTTTTTTTTGTTTTTTTTTTTTGCCCTGAGGCATATGGGATCTTAGCTCTGGAACCAGGGCTTGAACCTGTATACCCTGCACTGGAAGGTGAAGTCTCACCCACTGGACCATCAAGGAAGTCCTTATCCCTCCTTCTTTATGAAGGCNTTTTTTGTTTTTTTTTTTTTTTTTTTTTTTTTTGCCCTGAGGCATATGGGATCTTAGCTCTGGAACCAGGGCTTGAACCTGTATACCCTGCACTGGAAGGTGAAGTCTCACCCACTGGACCATCAAGGAAGTCCTTATCCCTCCTTCTTTATGAAGGCTCCCCTACAGTCCTCAAGAGGAAGTAACTCTTAAACTTCTCACTCCCTACCTTTCATTGTGTACATGTGGTTTCATCATTATTGGAAATACTAAATTCTTTTAAGGGAGAAAAACCTCCATCAAGTTTACCTATGTGTCTCTCAGCATCCAGTACATAGTCCTACATTTGGGCACAGTTCACTCACTCTTGTGTTCTATCAAGTCAACAGTTTCCATGTCATTACAAGTCCCATATTCTCAGTATGAGACAACCTAAACCTGACAGCAAAGACACATGAATCGCTTCTCTTTACATTTCAAAATCTCTTTTTGAATAGACTACAGAGCCTACATCAAAGACATTTAATGAAATTGCCACTTGTGGCAAAAACACATTTGCAAAACTACATTTTTCATAAATTTTAATATATTCTAATGTTTGCTTGTGACATATAGATGTAAGTCAATATTTTATTATGGTCATAAGCACCTGCCTTTTGATTTATGAGCTTTCAGCACTAGATAATCAAATTGGTTGGAGTTAACAGTGCTTCAAAGTTCTGTGCAGTCCTGAACCTCAGTAAGGGAGCAGGATACTGGTAATGCAAACCACCCTCCAGGAAATCGCTGCATAATGCATGGCATCTGTCTGCCAAGTGTGAGATGGCAGGAATGGGATACACAGAATAGAAACAGATTCTCAAATCTCAATGTGCCATCCTATGAGATGGGCATCTGGCTTATTGTGTCTTCTTTGAAGTGTGATTACTTTGAGAACACAGCTGAAGAAAACTCAAAGTAATTCTGTTTTGAAACAGAGTCTTAGGTAACTTGATTTGATATCAAGAGTCATTATCCAGAGACTGGTTTCCCAGGTGACCTTTCTCTGTCCACTAGATTATGATACTTCAAGTGACTGACTTAATATGCCACAGTGTCCGTCTTGCTTCTGTAGACTCCTGTGGTCTAGGTGGTGGCTGCATCTTCCAAATGTCTGTAATCTCCAGCCAGGAAGATTCGGAGCTACCATGGCCTAATCTGTGTGAACAACTGTAGTAAGAATTATAGAACATCTGATTCTCCTATCAGCCTCCTCACTAACCAGATATCTCACCTTGGGACAAACATTTAAACTCTCTATTAAATGGATTTCCTTTCTAGAGGAATTCTCATACTATACACACCTTCTAGAGAGGTATAGTGGTGTTTACAGTGTACTATTCTTGCCAGATATATTTGATCAGAGATGGCTTCTCATGTAATTTTGCCTGAGATGATACCAATTCCTTAGGATACTGGTTTCAGTTCAGTTCAGTTCAGTCACTCAGGCGTGTCTGACTGTGACCCCATGGACTGCAGCATGCGAGGCTTCCCTGTCCATCACCAGCTCCCAGGTCTTGCTCAAATTCATGTCATCATCTAGTCAGTGATGACATCTAACCATCTCATCCTCTGTCATCCCCTTCTCCCGCCTTCAGTCTTTCTTAGTATCAGGGCTTTTTCCAATTAGTCAGTTCTTCACATCAGGTGGCCAAAGTATTTGAGCTTCAGCTTCAGCATCAGTCCTTCCAATGAATATTCAGGACTGATTTCCTTCAGGATTGACTGGTTTGATCTCCTTGCAGTCCAAGGGACTCTCAAGAGTCTTCTCCAATACCACAGTTCAAAAGCATCAGCTCTTCAGCACTCAGCTTTCTTTATTGTCCAACTTTCACATCCATATATGACTCCTGGAAAAACCATAGCTTTGACAAGATGGACCTTTGTCAGCAAAGTAATGTCTCTTCTTTTTAATATACTATCTAGGTTTGTCTTAGCTTTCCTCCAAGGAGCAAGCATCTTTTAATTTCATGGCTGCAGTCACCATCTGTAGTGATTTTGGAGCCCAAGAAAATAAAATCTCTCATTGTTTCCATTGTTCCCCCATCTATCTGCCATGAAGTGATGGGACCAGATGCCATGATCTTCAGATACTGGTTTGGGAAACAACCACCTAGCCAGATGCCACAAACAATAGGCCTAACTCATGGGATACACATAAGTCATAATATTAGTATTTACTAAGCAAGATGGTGATGCTGGGAAAGATTGAGGGCAGGAGGAGCGGGAGGCAACAGAGGATGAGATGATTGTATGGCATCACTGACTCAATGGACATGAGTTTGAGCAAACTCTGGGAGATAGTGAAGGACAGGGAAGTCTGATGTGCTGCAGTTCATGGGGTCACAAAGAGTGAGACATGACTGAGTGACTGAACTGAATTGAAGAAAGATTGGGTCATGAAGTGCTCAGCCATCACAACTTCAAGGGCCAGCCTACTGATCCTTTGGTTTGTAGAGCACACAAGGGATTCTGTGAATGCCAACCTTCCAGATGCATAAGGAACTGGGGTCACCATGAGTAAGAGTGAGCAGACAGAATAGGATTGCATTAAGACTTATTTCCATGGCCATTGTTGTAGAAGGCAATCAAAGGAAAGACTCTGCCAGGATTGAGACAAGTAAAATTTTCTGTCCTCCTTGGGCAAGCTCTGTACAGGATGAAGCCCAAGGCCAGACTTCTTTGGAGAGACAGAAGGACACATTGGATGAAACAAGGACATCAGGTTCACACAGAGCTGGGAAGAGGAGGGTTCTGTCATGTGGTCCAGCTGGATGATGACAGCACGCTTGTGTGTGAGGGCAGGATTTACGGGGCAAGGGTCGGCTAAGGAGCAAGGCCTAAAAGATTCGTACCCACACAGCAGGAGGAGAGAGCTGAGCAAGGAGAGGTTGACAGATGATCAGGGCCGATGAAGACTGGACTTCATCCAAAAGACAATAGATTTCGGCAGAGAGAAATGATACAAGTAAGATGTGATTAGGGAAAGAAAGGACTAGCTTCTCCATGAGAAAATTCAATGCAGGGGAAAAGGGGGCGCCACAAATCCAGAATGGTGTCCGGTTTTCTGGATTAGGCAACTGGGTGGATACAGCAAAGGTGAGAAGACAGAGAAGAAGAAGAAGAAAAAAGAATCCAAGAAGCAAAGTTGTGATCAAAGTCCAACATAGCTCTCAGATTCCAAAGCAGCAGCTGCCCATGGCAGTAGCCACAGAAAGAATGGCCAAAAATAATCATGTGTTTTGCAGCTTTATGAACACATCGGCAGCTCATCAATGACTTCTTTTTTTTAACTTTACAATATTGTATTGGTCTTGCCATACATCAACATGAATCCACCACGGGTGTACACATGTTCCCCATCCTGAACCCCCCTCCCACCTCCCTTCCCATACCATCCCTCTGGGTCATCCCAGTGCACCAGCCCCAAGCATCCTGTATCATGCCTCGAACCTGGACTGCTCACGAACAGTGCTGCATTGAGTGTTCTTCAAACGAAATCATTTGGATAATGGGGTGAGGTTGAAATCCCTCTAAAAGACTCTGGCCAGGCCAGGCATGTAGAAAATATTTGAGGTGTTACAGGATATTTTAAAAGTCAGCTGTCTGCTTTGCCTTCTCCACACAAGATATTCGATGAGCCTGGAAAAGTTCAGCTTCACAGGCCAGAGTGCTGCAAGACCCACAGGGTGGAAGTTACTGAAGGTAAAAGAAAATTTCAGGCAGTGATTGTTAGGTTTAGTAATAAATAGTTCAGTGAAGGACACTGAGACCTTCAAAATAGCACACTGTGGTGGAACTGGCAGTGACTACAGTTTCTACAGAGTGCTATTGGTTTTAACAAAAAATAGTTTCTTAAAGCCAGCACTTAATGTCTGTAAGTGGCTATTTAAACAATGCTGTTTTTAAGAGCCTTTGCCCCTCCTATGCAGAAATCCTGGGCTGTGTGTTTCAGGGAGGGAGCCCCACCCATGGAAAGTTAGAAAGAAAGAAGGCTGGCTCACTTCCTCCCACTTTGACTGTTTTGGGACAAAATGGAATCAGGCTAGATAGACGTGTTGTAGTCTTATTCAGAAGCCCTAAACAATTCCTCAAATGTATTGTTTATTTCTTTCCCTTTCCCCATACGTCTACTGTATGTTTTGACTTTTGATTCCTTGAGGTTTTGTTATGTTTCTTGTTTCTCTCACTCAGGGACCTAAGATGCCATCAGGATGTTTTAAACTGGTGGGCTCCTTTTCTCGCCATTCCGTATCATCAAGCCACTGGAGCATCACACCCGAACCAGTTCTGTGTGCTTTCCTCCTCTCCGAATCTGCCAACCAAATGCCCTCCAGCTAAAGTCACGTCACACCACACAAGTTAACAGAACAAAGTCAAGTAAGTCCCAGGTCAGAACCCCTTCAGTGGAGACGTTGGATGTATTTACCAAGCACTAACCAGACATCACGTCATACTGAAGGAAACGTTCCTTCTGTATCATGGCTAGCAATATTATGAGAAAATGGACTTATACATTACATTGTTTTTTGGAAAACTAAGTGTGACAGCCTAATTGAAATGCAATATTTAATATAAATATTTACAGCTTCATACAGGAACTTTCAACCAATGCTCTTAGAGATTTCTCTCCCTTATTACCCACCTCCATGAAAGTTGTCTCTAATGCATCTGATAATCAGACACGCGCGCGCGCACGCGCACGCACAGACACACACACTTCTAATTGTAGGACATGAGGACATAGGGTTATTCCTAATGCCTCAGCAGTAAACCCCAATGAAACAACCAACACGTTATTTCTAATTCCCTGAAAAACATAAAGCTGGCAATAAATCTATAAGCAAAAGCCAGATCTACATTAGCACAATGAAGCATAGAAATAAAGCAATTATTTAAAAAACTTATCATGAGCCTGAGGTAGGTAGCTGAATTACTTAAATGAATATTTCAGGGAGAAAATGCATTTTTGTATAAAAAGAAAAAAAAAGGTTTTGAAGACTCTCTCTTGGCTCATTGCACATAGAACAAGAAAATCATTACAATGATGAAGTCTATGTGTACATGGAAATACTCCTGCTGGAGCTTTGCTTTGAAAATGTTCAAAATGTTACTGTGATTTAGAATTTGGGGCATTTGGCTAAACAAATAAATTAAAACCTGGGAGTACAAAACAATGGTACCAAAAACCTGGGCTTCGGTTCTTTCCTCCATCCTTTCCTGGGTCCTACAATGTAAAGACTCAAGAACCTTCCAGGTCTAATTCCCCCCCCCCGCCCCCGTACTCATCTCTAGGTGAGTCCAAAGTCAACGTTTGGTCTCTAGGCGAGTCCAAAGTTAAACACTTACATTGACTGAAGGAGACAGAGGCAAATTTTGAGTTTCTCAGGATGAGATACTTCTTCCCTTCCTTCAGCGCTCAGCCCATCTCAGAAGGTAGGTTTTTTTTGCTCTGACTTGGCCTCAGTCAGTTCCTCTATTCCTGCCACACAAGAGCCTTGGGTCAGGCCCTCTGAACTGGCTGGGAGGATGCAGGGCAGGGTACCAGGCTCTCTTGCCAAGCAGGGGGATTTTAGAGCCTTGCCACAAAAATGTAGCTCATAGACCAGCAGCAGCAGCCACACCTGGATGCTTGTTAGGAAAGAGGAGACTCAGGCCCCACCTACACCTGCCAATTCAGAATCTGAACCAGCCCCCGGGACATTGATCTTGAGGATATTGTGGAACTGGGAGAGGAAGGGGGAGATGTCGAGTAAACTGGCAAAGGTGGAAGAAAAAGGAAAGAAGGATCACACAGGGCTGCCTGAGTCCAGAGCTCAGAGGTCTGAAAAAAGCAAAAGGACTGTGAACAAACCAGATCATTGAATCACGAGCCCAGAGCCTGCTGACTGTTACTACAAGCTGACAGTCAGCCCTCAGGACTGCAGGGGTGAATTATGGCCACAGAGTGCTCAGAGGCCTGGCTATAAATCCTCCCCTGCATCCTTGTTAACCGTGTCCTTCCCTGGAGGCAGCTAATGTACACATAAGATGTCCAGTCCCTTGGTCTTCATTAGAAGCTGGGGGATGTGGGCTGGGAGTGATGTGAGTATAGACAAGAATGCCCAGTTTATACTCTTTCTCACCTGAGTTGAATATAATGCAAACATGCTATTTCCACAGTAGAGATTGTGTTAGCTTCTATTTGAACATATTATTGCTGCCATTAATTTGATTATTTTATTAACTGGTTTTGCAAAGCTTTGCATCCTGAGGGCTTTATTTTTCTAAGGAGAAAGCTCACTTGAAGATGAATGTACAGATCGCACACGTGGCTGAAACCAATTTCCTCTTTATTTGTTCTCAGAAAAGATGGAAAGCAGCTGGCAGGCTTCTTCCACATGTCCTTAAAGAGCACAACTGAGTCCTAAGAATTCTCTTCCTTCTGAAACCCAGCAGGACTCTGTGGGGCTTCTGGGCATGGAAGCCTTTCTGCGCCCACCCTACCCCACCCCCAACCCTTCCCCAATCCCTAACCCTAACCC
>SJYX01009815.1:703771-732637 GCA_006410675.1 Oreotragus oreotragus
AACCCTTCCCCAATGCCCCCACCCCCCACCTTCCCTGTTTATAGGGAATAGGCTTCAGCATCCATGACCTTCCCTGAGTTTCAAAGGACAGGCTCAAACAGTAGCTAATCAGGGAAGGGAAGGGATTCGGAGATAAGGGAAGAGTAGCCAAGAAACAATAGTCTGCTTCTTGGGACAGGAACCTGGTTCTTCCTCAAGACATAGCAATATCTTGAGCTCTTCTGCAGAACTAGAATCCATAACAAATGGAAGATGTTAACTACTTGATGGAGAATTCTTCATTCCAGAGAGAAGGTTACAGTTTGATAACCTCCTGAGCCACAGAAATTCATCAGGAGACCACCTGAGGCCAGATTAGAGGAAAGCAGACCCTGCTGCAAACCCTGATCCTTATCAGCAGTCCCACCCTTGAACCACTGCTGTAAAAACTCCTCACCAAATCCCTCTGGGTTGGAACACACAGTTTTGAGGCATTAGCCTCTTTTGCCCAGTGAAGCGATGAAGCTATTCTTCTCTACTTCACTCAAACCTCTATCTCCAGGATTCCAATTGGCACCGGTGCACAGAGGCTGGGTTTAAGCATCATTTTCAGGCTAAAGAACCCCAGGCCTAATCCCCTTGTCAGTAACATCAATAAGACCATTTACTGCCAACAGCTATGTGTGAAGCGCCATGCTGTTGTCTCCTAATTTCATAATAGACCCAAGTTCCCGCTGAGTTCTAGTCTCTGCTTCAAAAGCTCAGCCATTTAACTTCTCTTTTCCTGACCAGACTACCTGCCTTGGCGGCAAACCAGGGTTGTAATAAGTATCAGATGAGAACACCCTGTGGGAGGGAGCAGTTCATCGTGTAAAGGCTCACTGCTCCTGTGGAGCTTCTGTTTCCGCCTGGAACTTCTTCCATAAAAATTCCCACGCAGGATTCAGAGGCAGCTGGTACAATGACTAGTGCAGGCCCGCTGGGCTACCACTATCAGTAACTACCTCTCTGTGCAAACAAGGCAGCCCTCCCATATCAGACAACTTTCCCTCTCAGAAAGCATTATGCTCTCCTGCTGATGATACTCGTCAAACTTTAACTCCAACACTGCCCTTCACACTATTAGCCACACTCGCCCCAACTGGAGCCATCAGCGGGTCCTCCCCAGAGCCCCCCTGGGTCACAGTCGCCTAAACACCATCAGTTACTTCTTTCAGCTAGCAAGGGCAAGGGAAGTTAATTCATTTGAACGTCGGATGTCCTGGAGAAGTCTGACTGCACTTTACCATGTCTAATCCATACTTGAAATGCTGTAGAATGAGATTCGGGATTCCAGATAACCAATCTGGGGATGTAAGACTCAGATTCAACATTTGCTATTGTTCAGTTGTTAAGTCACGTCCAGCTGTTTGTGACCCTACAGACTGCAGCACACCAGGCCTCCCTGTCCCTCACCATCTTCTGGAGTTCACCCAAGTTCATATCCATTGAGTTGGTGATGCTATCCAACCATCTCATCCTCTGTTGCCCCTTTCTCCTCTTGCCTTCAATCTTTCCCAGCATCCGGGTCTTTTCCAATGAGTCAATTCTTTGCATCAGGTGGCCAAAGTATTGGAATTTCAGCTTCAGCATCAGTCCTTATAATGCATATTCAGGGTTGATTTGCTTTAGGATTGACTGGTTTGATCTCCTTGCAGTCCAAGGGACCCTCAAGAGTTCTCCAGCACCACAATTTGAAAGCACTGTCTATGTTTGTCATAGCTTTCCTTTCAAGAAGCAAGCATCTTCTAACTTCATTCAACATAATGCTTATTCACCAAGGCAGATTCAACATCCCAAATAGGATGCTTCTCTCCACTGAGTCCTGTGGCAGATATTTCACCTGTATTGGATACTTCATCCTTACAAATAGCCTTATAAGATAAAGAGTATTATCCCATTTCTACAGTTAAGGCTCAGGGATGCTAAATGTCTTGTCCAGAGTCATGCTGCTACTTGGAAAAACTGATGTTCAAGTCCAGGAATCCCAATTCCCATCCAGATGGCTGCCTACAATGCCACACTTGCCATCAGAATCATGTGGAAGAAACATTCACAGCACTCTTCACGTAAAGCCTTACCTTTATTACATCTGGGAGCTTTGTAGAAGTATCTTGAGATGCTTAAAAAGGAATGTCACTTGCTTGATTTAGCTGAATATCTATTTTCCTGTCACTACTTACCTCATAAGGGTGCAAAACACATGAAGTCCCGACTGCAATGCTTTATAGTGTTCATCTAAAATGACTAAGAGTTATTTCATATTTGGCAGCGATTAGTACATGCTGTCAGCCTGAAAGAATTTTTGGCCAACAGGTTTTATTTGGCTCCACAGTTGTTAACTATTAGAGATGTCTGAAGAAACGCTCAGATCGGGCTGGTTGAAACATTTGACTAATGGCCGGAGCCGACTGAAACTGAGCTGGCTCTATCATGTCACTGGCAACCAAAAGCAAAGAATTTAATTTTCTCTCATCATTCAGGACATAGATTTTGGGAAGCAGATTAAACCTTTCTGTTCTAAGATGTGCTAAGTGGATGATACTGTTGTGCAGATTTAGACTCTCCATCCTGTTGAAGGACTTGTTGTTTATGAGAAAAAGCCCAGTGAGTTGTATTACTTAGAAATTTCACTTAACTCCTGGCAACAAAGATCAGAAAGACAGTGATTTCTTTATTTTCATAAAAGAAACCTCTAGGCAGGCAGTTTAGGGCTTGTGTGGCCGTTCTACCATGTCATCAACAGCCCAAGGTCCTCCTATCTTTCTATCAACCATTTCAGTAGCTTCTACTATCAACATGGTTTCTTGGTCCTTGCTAGCTGCTGGGGCTCCAGCTAGTGTTTCTACATTCCAATGAAGCAGGAGGAAGGAAGCAGGGCAAAAGAGGACCTAAGAGCTGTCTGTTGCCTCCTTACAAAGCCTTCTCGGACTTACACAAAGCTTCCTATCTTCAAGGGAAGCCAAGTTTCTTTCTTTTTGTTCTTAGCCAATAAAAACTGAGCTTTCTTACTAAAGAAAAAAAGAGTGAATGGGTATTGAATAGTTGACTAAGTGTCTCTTGTAGTTACCAGAGATAAAAGACTCCCTGTTCATTTGGAACCATCTTTGGGTGGATTCCAACCATGGACTCATAAACTTTTAGAAAGATCAGCTAGTCCAACATCTGCCTTTTAAAGTTTAAGAAATGGAGGGCCAGAAAAGTCACTGGACCTGGCAAAGACAGTAAAGGCAGTATGCATTAGAGCTTGGACTAGAAATGAGGCCAGAGATTAGGGTGCAGAGGTCAGGTACTTGGTGAAGGCTCTCTTCCTATACTTCCTTAATGGCCATTCCTTGCTGTAGTGTAGGCACAAGGAGAGAGAAATGGTCCTATTTTTATAAATGCATTAATCCCATTTTAGGGGTTCTACCCTCATGACCTTATTTAACTTTAATTACCTCCCAGAGGTCCCACCTAAAAATTCCATCACATGGGGGATGAGGGTTTCAACATAAAAATTAGGGGTAGGGGAACTAGACACAAATATTTGGTCCATAGCACCCACTCACCACTAACTGCTCCAGGCTTCTACCTCAAGGCAGCCCCCTGGTATCGAGGGCTGGCTGGCAGATGGTGTGGAAGGACACACTAGGTGCCACGCCCCCTGAAGTGAGATAGGTTACAAAGAGAAGGGGCGGGGCTGACCATGCTCAGTGCCTCCCCCAGGAGAGGACTCTTTTCTCCGCCCCCTGCAGGTACAAGAGGAAGCAAAGTAAGGAAAGACCAGAGGCTGTCATCTAACAGGCTACTCCAAACGAAGTGTCTTCCACATGAGACTAGAGAAGAAGATCCTCCCCCTCAACACCTGTGTTTATCTGTATTTTTCATGCTTCCTTCATGGTGTTCTACACAGCAACCCAAGGGCACCCTCCCTGACCTACTGTGAGACTCACTATGCTGTTGAGTGTGAAAGAGTCTGGAAAGTAAGACCCTGAAAAGTAAGGGGACTTGTTCCACATCACACAGCAAGTTGGGGGCCAGCTGAAAGTGGCCCCACTTTTGGAGTTTTCTCTACTCTTGGCTGCCTGTCTGACAAAGCAACTGCACACCACCCAGCTAGAGACCTCCTGGAGCACGGGAAGAGCTGGCAAGATTTTGCTGGATTTAGATGGCTGCCCTTGCAGTTAACAAAAGTCTCTGAGGGTACAGGATACTCAGGACAGGATACTTTGTGACAATGGCTGGTGAGTTGGAGAATTAACTGGTCAACAAACATTTTCAGTCACCTTCTGGGTGCCAGACTATTAGTGGGATAAAGTGGTTACAACAAACAAACAAACATACTACTAATAGTTGAAAGTTGTCTGAGCCTAGTAAGGAAGGCAGAGAAGAAGACAGACCCTACTGTGACTAGTGCGATGACAGCTATGCACTAAATTGGGGGGCAGAGGGGACAGGCTTTTGGAGCAGAAAGCAAGCAGGGGTGGGAGAGCATGTCTCCTTCTGATCATTGCAAGTCACTTAGAATGACAGGATCACACGATGCAAGGCGGGGATGGAAGGGACAGAAATTTCCTAGGACACACAGAGATTGATGTGCATCTATTCAGGCCAGGCGTGAAGGGCCCATCAAGGTCTGAGGTCATCAGAGGTCACCTGTCACAATAAGAATAAACCTAGAAACACCCATTCGAACATGATTCTTCTAAACCTCCTTTCCACTACTCCTGCTCCTGTGGTAAAGTGCTACTGCCAACGTCAAAACAGAGCCACTGGTATGACTGGTTCCCCACTGAAGAGTTTCTTTTATGCGGATGCCGATGTGCACTTAGCAATGCAGCTTGTGTGCTTCCTCAGATGGACTCCTATTTGCGCTCAGTGTTTTCACTTACACTTTGTTCATAGCTCTGGCTCCTTTCTGAAGGAGGCAGTCTGTAAGCTGGAAGTAAATTCAGATCAACTTGGCACGTTCGTGAGCAGCCAACTGAACAGGTTGAATGGGAATCCATGTTGCTTCATTCTTAGTCTCCACTTGGGATTTCAAGTCCTCAAAATTACTTTCTACACGTAGATTTTCAAAAAGTTCAAGCCTCTCATCCTTTTCCAAAATTTATACCACCCAGAACTTCACAGAAGAAACTGATTCCTGTCCTGCCTCACCCCCGTAGCAGCACCCGAGACATCTTCACAGACCCTCACAACCCCCTGGGAGACATGGTGAAAACTGCTGATCTCTGAGTGGTCTGATCTGGGCAGAGATGAGGGTTAGGGTCAGGGGCAGGGCCCCTGTACATAACGGTCCTCTCAGGGCTCACTCCTCACCCAGGCTGTGGGTGTGCCGGCCACTTCAACTCCCTCCTAAACCTTCAAGTTTCCTGGTTAAGAGCACTAGCTCTGGCTTCCAGGCCTGCTGTGGATAAGCCAGTTCCAAACGAAACTACAGGATCCCACTTATCTGAGATTCCCAAGATCCAAAGACATACTTCCCTTAAAAATAGCAAATGCAACACAACTTCTGTAATTAACTGTTCCCTGTATCACGCAGTTTCCAGGCCTGCTCACTACCTTGAGAATTTTCTCCTGGATAGGATCCAGTTTTCCAGAGTCTAAGAAAAACAGAAATTTAAGAGGACAATTAAACTCTCCAGAACTGGAGAGCAGAACTATAAAGTTTGTTTTGTGTGTGTGTTTTTGTTTGTTAGTTTTTTTTGTGTGTGTTTTTTTGTTTGTTTGTTTTTTGTGGGAAAGACATATGAAGACAAAAATATTAGAGGTGGCTTACAGTGTCTGGGCATTTCACATACGTTACATCTTCTAGTCTTTAGGTAACACCTAGAAGCGAGTTAGATCACTAGTAAGACAGAAAGTCTCTTTGGTGATTTTTCTGTCTTATAGCAAAGTCAAAAAACAGCAACAAAACAGAAAAACAAGCTTCGGGCCTGGGGATCTTCTTGGATTCCTCAGGGATCAAACACCTTCTCACTCACAATTCCATCATTTCTAAGAGGTAGCCCTCGACTTCATGATTCAAGGAAGCATTTCCTTCCAGGTGGCGATATTGAAAGAGAGAAGGAAAAAGAGAGGTGCCCAGCAGGCGCCAGGTCTTAAGGAAGGTTTGTGGACACCAGAACTCAGTTCTTCTATTGGGTCCCATCGGTTAGAACCTTGCTACATGACCGTATCTGAGTACCAACAGCCCAGGAAATGAATTCTTTCATTTGATGGCCGTCAGCTCAGCCAAAATTTATTTTATTCTAGAGGAAGGGGAAAATAAATATTTGGAGATGAATGGTGCCCAATATACTACTGGAGATCAGTGGAGAAATAACTCCAGAAAGAATGAAGGGATGGAGCCAAAGTAAAAACAATACCCAGTTGTTTTTGATGTGACTGGTGATAGAAGCAAGGTCCGATGCTGTAAAGAGCAATATTGCATAGGAACCTGGAATGTCAGGTAAGACTCAGATGCTGGGAGGGGTTGGGGGCAGGAGGAGAAGGGGACGACAGAGGATGAGTGGCTGGATGGCATCACGGATTCGATGGACGTGAGTCTGAGTGGACTCCGGGAGTTGGTGATGGACAGGGAGGCCTGGCGTGCTGTGACTCATGGGATCGTAAAGAGTCGGACACGACTGAGCGACTGCACTGAACTGAGCAGTGCCTACCACAAGTCCAACAGCTCCACACACAGGTATTAGTAAACTCATGGAGCATATGGGGAAACCAGGGTTCATGATGTTCAAATACCTTGCCTGCAATCATCCATCTAGAACATGCTACATCCACTACCTAAATTAGAAGATTTTATAACAAGACTGTTGTATTTCCCTTCTACACTCCTGTAACAAGAGTAGAATGGCATTTATATAAAAACTTGTCCAATCTTCCAGCAGCAGTATCATAGCCTTGGTTTTCAGGATGCTCTGGTGAACTCAAGTCAACTTTCTCTTCTATTTCTTTTGCTCCTGCCACCAGCCTCGTACAACCACATTGCCCGATTATTGCCACTGCCTCCTAATCAGGTTCTCTCTTCTTCTCTGCCACCCTCTCCGATTTATTCTCCACACAGCAGAAGGATGGGCTTTTAAAATCTCATATGTAATCCTTTTATTTCACTGCTTAAAAACCATTAGTAACTTGTCATGGCTCTTTGGATAAAGACCAATGCCATCCAGGAGGTTCTAAGGCCTTGTGTGCTCCAGCCACCCACCTTCCCGGTTGATTCATTCATGACTCTCCTGCTTTCCTCTCCAGGTTACTCTGGGCTTCTGTGGACACTCCATGGGTCCTCCTACCTTGGGGCCTTACACAGGCCATTCCCACTGTCCTCAGTCTCTTCCCCTGTATCTTTGTCAAGTCCAAAATAAGAAATTCCTCACGAATTTGTTAAGATCTATTAAACTTGTAATTACTTATGGAAGAAATAACACATTTATGATGTCTGATTGTTTCATTCAGGAAGAAATTCAGGAATAAGGTTATCCATTTATTCATACTTTTATATCACTTAGCCAAATTCTATCATTTTCTTCTTATAAATCCATTCATTTCTTGTAGAATTATTCTTAGAATTTGTTGTGCTTTGTGTCTGGAGGCTTTCTTCCCATGCAGAAGGAGGAGATATCCAGTTTCCTAGTTTTATAGAATCCATGTTCCTAAAGCAGAGACTAAGGAGAGGAGGAGAAAAGAACAGGTCTTTCTACCTACATGGAGGCAACTATTTATAGATTATTGATTGCCATCTTCATTAGCCTTGAATTTAGTAAAATGAGCACATTGATCCTGGCATCTAATGTGGTAGGCAGTCCTAGTTTCAGTTTTCTTTTTCAGCGTTCATAGGGCCTTCAGAAAGAATTTGCAAGAGTCAGCGGGGGAATTCACCAAATGTCATTGTGTGGCAAATTTTTTCTTCTTATGTTGTGAGCACAGTTTTCAAACAAGTCCCAGCCATCCAAGAGTACTTTTAATTACTCTGTGTATTTTGCCATATTATCCACAGTGATATCATGACCGATTTTTGTCAAACATTTTTCTAAAACTAAGAAGCACTAGGTCTATGTTACTCCCCTGATCTCTCAGCTCAGTAAAAAATACTTTCATAAAAGATGAGGTTAGTTTGGCATGATTTGTTCCTGGTGACTCCATAGTTTTCTAGCAGTCAACACATTCCTTTCAAAGTGTTCATATGACATCTGCTTTAAATTCATTCTATAATTTGACCAAACATTGACCAAAGTTAATAGTCTGTAATTCTGGGGGTCCACCCCTTTTCATAACTTATGACATTTACTTGTCATTAGCTTTCTGATTCTTCTCTTTTTGTACATGATTTTTAAAAGATTACCAGTGGTGACTCCCTGATTGCATATTTGAATTCCTCCAGCACTCTGGGAGGAAACTTGGCTGTACCTGAAGACATGAACTTATGACATGAATCAAGGCTTGCTCTCTATTTCCAGCCATTTGGGACTGCAATTCCTTTATTATATAGGTTGTTCTACTCTGCTAGAAATCAGGGACTCTCCAGACAACAAGCAGCTGTGGGGATGTTCTTGTCCTTACCAGGAAAATTGTCTTAAGCCAGCACAAAAAGCAAAGTGTTTCCTGACTTGTGATCAATCCCATCCAGACTCGTGGTGGCATGGTTTACTCTCTGATCTTCATGCTGTTGTGCAGTCGCTCAGTCATGTCCGGCTCTTTGTGTCCCCATGGACTGCAGCACATCAGGCTTCCCTGTCCATCACCAACTCCTGGAGCTTGCTCAAACTCATGTCCATAGAGTCTGTGATGCCATCCAACTATCTCATCCTCTGTCATCCCTTCTCCTGCCTACAATCTTTCCCAACATCAGGGTCTTTTCTAAAGGCTCAGCTCTTCACATCAGGTGGCCAAAGTATTGGAGCTTTAGCTTCAGCATCAGTCCTTCCAATGAATATTCAAGACTGATTTCCTTTAGGATGGACTGGTTGGATCTCTTTGCTGTCTAAGTGACTCTCAAGAGTCTTCTCCAACACCACAGTTCAAAAGCATCAATTCTTTGGCACTCAGTCTTCTTTATGGTCCAGCTCTCACATCCATACATGACTACTTGAAAAACCATAGTTTTGACTAGATAGACCTTTGTCAGCAAAGTAATGACTCTGCTTTTTAATACTGTCTAGCTTTGTCATAGCTTTTCTTCCAAGGAGCAAGCATTCTTTTCATTTCATGGCTGCAGTCACTATCTGTAGTGATTTTGGAGCCCAAGAAAATAAAGTCTGTCACTGTCTTCATTGTTTCCCCATCTATTTGCTGTTCCTGGTTTCTCAGTTTCTGAGCTTTGTTACCTCCTTATTTCCTCTCATTGGAAACCCCATGCACTATGTGCATTTGGATATTTTGAATGTCTGGCTCATTTGTATTTGGTCCTCCTGCCTGAATTGGACATGCAGGAGGACCTTAGGCCACACAGTCCTGCCCTGTTGTTTCTAGGTGAACAGTCAGTCCCTGAGTCTCCGTGCTACTCCCGCTCTGACCTGCATTCCCTTACGACCAGTACTGGTTCACTGTATTTTCTCCCCATGAATTCATACACACTGTGCACCGGGGTCTTGGGTATCTTTCCCCAGGCTCCATTAGTATTGTTACAAATTTGTCAGTATGCACTGCAGAATGCACTGCAGCATAAACTATTGACCCCATGGGCATACAGCATCCTATTTCCTTACTACTACCCCTTCCCTGATCAGTTCTTGTCAGAAAAGCCTGGGTAGCTTCTTTGCACCTGCATGAACTGGACCTGGACACAGGTAGAAAGTTAACAAATGCTTATTGAAGTGATTTAAGTAACAATGATCCATTTACATTCACTTTGCTTAAAACTCTTTTGAGTTTTGCAGCTGCCCATTTTCACAAACCAGGTTGATCCTTCCAAAACCACAATGGAAGCACAAGAGATCCATCCCACCTCTATCCCTGATCTATAGTGAGACACAACCCTGTCCTCTGCTGTCCTCAGGCAACTGCCCAAGCCCCTTAATCTGGATGTAATTCAGGCCTGAAACATCCTAGGCATTCTCAGGGCCCTTTGGCTCAGGCACATTATCCTCGTGCCCAGGATCTCTCTGAGCCCGAGGAAGGGACACCCAGAGGTCACACCACTGCTCTCCAGGTATCATGCAGGATATTTACACATTGTGGGTTCAAAGATGACAAACAAAAGTACCAGAAGCAAGCCAACCTCCAAGATCCATGAGAAAACATGGAGGCTGAGATAGTCCTGTCCAGCCCCACAGGACTGCTAAACTCTGGTGTACCAGACACACGTTTCATTCCAACACACAGGCTTCCTGTGGGGACCAGGTTGTGCCTTGGCTTATAAGCCCCTGCCTCCGTCTTCCCACCTCATCCTCAGATCAGCCAAATGATCTTTTAGCATCACTAGCAAGTTGTGTGTCAATGTAGTAACTACCGATAATCAGGAGGATGCTAGTTCCATTATTACTTGTCAGTCTTTACTTGCCAATAAGGATTCGAGCGGTAGGAAGAATTAAATTATTTATAAATAAAGTAAATTTATGACATTTATGTAATAAGTTTATGAAAGATAATTTCCTATCATACTGATTATACACATATTCAATTTTAGCCTAATCTATTGTAGCAAAAGGTATTCAGAAACAGTACACAGCTGCCCTCTTGTGTCACTTTCATATAATTAAATCTATTAGTGTCTAAATGCCAGGATTCAATTAGCTATGCATTTTTAAAGGTCACCGCGTACCACTACTTTTCTACTTCTGAAATTAATAACCTAAATGTTAATTTACAAGGTACAGTATGTAAAAATATGCCAGATATTTCTATCAACTAAACAACTTATTGGCAAAAACATCTAAATATTTTAAAAGTAATATAATTACTGTATCCAGGTTCTCTTGTAATCCCATATTGGAAGTCTTTACCTGCATTTGTATTTTCTCATTATACTTAGTTAGTGCTCGATTAGTATTTAATCAGCTCCCACTCAGTGCATGGATTTGCACTAATGTTTTGCTACTGGCCACTCAATGGCCACCTAGAAGATGAGATGGAAATGAGTTCTATTTTATAACAACTGACAAGGGCATCTCCCAGAGAAGACCACTATGGTCTCTGTTGCCTTTCACTAAGCATCTAGTATGAGCTAAGTCTGTACAAAGTTCTTTACAACTGGGATGTGAAGAACCTGCATGAAAGGGAAACCTTATCTCTGTTGAACAGATCAGGAAACTCAGGCGCAGGTGTCAGGCAGTGCCTTCCAAGAAGCTTAACGTGGTGTCATTCTTCAGCCTGTAACGCTGTCAACCCAGACGACTGCTCTTTGCTTTGGCATCCCTCCATCATAATAAGCCATCTCCATGAGTTCGTGGTCTGCCAGCCATACAGCATCCTGAAAACAATCTGATTAAAGTGAGAGGGAGCTTAGATGAAGACGTGTTTATCATCAGTGTTGACAAAAACGGATGCTCTGTTTCTTTATTAAGCTGTTGTGTTTTCTTACTAAGTACTATATACTTCTAACTCTGAATAGTGTTTTCTATATTAAGCAAGAATGAATATAAAAGATGGAAAACAAGCATGTTGTTACAGGACAGTTAGGAAGCAGGCTTTTGCACAGGTCAACACTGAATTGGTGGCTACATACAATAACCAGGTAGAGAGAGGATCTGTGGTGATGCGAGAGAACCGATCAGCTGGGAGGTCTCAGTTCTTAACCTCCTGGGAGATGGAGCGTCTAGAACTTATGAGAGACAGAAATGAGATGCAGTTAAGCAAACATAAACTGAGGTCTAGCGTTCTGTGACTATAACCAGGTATGCAAGGAGGTGGGAAGGGGAAATTCTGGAGAAGACTTGGAGGCGAGGAAAGGGTGAGGGAAGTGGGATGTAGGGTACGGAGGAACATGCACCTCCACATTGTATCAATACAGAAACCCAGCTCCTCTGGTGGAGCAGCGGAGCAGGAGGCAAGCTCCCTCCAGAGAGGGCTTCAAGTGAAATTGATCCTGCTACATTGATTCTACCCAAGAGAGAAGGGAGAAGTGGGAAATCATCTTTCTGCAGAGTGTAATTTAGCAACAGGGATTTGGAGCCTATTTGCAGTGAATTTCTTGGCTCAAGATCACTGCCAGGGGTTCGAGTCAGAGCAGGAGGGGCCCAAGGGCACAGCCACACTGCAGAGCTGAGCTTCCTGAGGGAGTGTGGGGCAACGGGAAAATCAGGAGAGTTGAAATCCCGAGTCCTGGGCTCCTGTCCTAGTCTATAACTAACTTGCTGTGACTTGGGTCAGTAGGCTCACCTCCTTCCTAGTTTCTTTATCTTTCAAATGCCTTCCTTGGGCACAGTCCTATTTCTGAAGTTTTCTAAACTCAATCCCTTCCAAGATACACCTGTTTGCATGTGGCTGCCCACAAGTATGGATTTTTTTCATTCTTATTATGGGTTGAATAATACCATAATCCCACTTCCCTTTGTCTCCTCAAAATTTATATGTTGGATTCCTAACCCCCTGATATCTCAAAATGTGACTGTATTTAGACACAAGGTCTCTAAAGAGTAAGTAATTTAAAATGAGGTGATGAGAATGGGCCCTAATCCAGTATGACTGGCATCCTTACAAGAAGAGGAAATTTGGACAAAGACCCAGAGGGAAGAGCATGTGAGGACACAGGGGGAAGAAGGCCATCTGCAGGCCAAAAAGAGAAGCCTCTGAAGAAATCTGAGCAGAGAAGCCTCTGCTCAGAGCTGGATCTTGGACTTCCAGTCCCCAGAAAATAAAATTTTTGATGTATTGAGAGTCCCTTGGACTGCAAGGAGATCCAACCAGCCCATTCTGAAGGAGATTAGCCCTGGGATTTCTTTGGAGGGAATGATGCTGAAGCTGAAACTCCAGTACTTTGGCCACCTCATGCGAAGAGTTGACTCATTGGAAAAGACTCTGATGCTGGGAGGGATTGGGGGCAGGAGGAGAAGGGGACGACCGAGGATGAGATGGCTGGATGGCATCACTGACTCAATGGATGTGAGTCTGAGTGAACTCTGGGAGTTAGTGATGGACAGGGAGGCCTGGCATGCTGCAATTCATGGGGTTGCAAAGAGTCGGACATGACAGAGACTGAACCTGAACTGAACTGAATGTATCTCACAGGTTACTAACTTAAAATCTATGCTTAATCCTGTCTCTCACAGCTAGTTTTATACTTATTGCCTATATTTAATAGTTCTCATGAGTTTCATTGATTCCATTTGCTCTCCTTGTCTTCCATAGAAGAATTGAATATTCTTAAATAATACACTAAACATACCTAGCAAACACACCTTACAGGAATCAATCAAAGGTTATATTGAGGGAAGACAGCATTTGTGGAGATTATTTCCTCCTCAGTTTGGTATGGCTCTGCAGGAGCTGGCAAAGGAATAGGTATTCCTGTTTCTTGTGGGTGATTCCTATATTTCCTCTCAGCTCAAATACTCTGAACTCTTCTCTATACCGGTTTTCATGGATGACTTATACATAGTCACTGAAGGAGACGCTACATAGCTTAGACTTTTGAACCATTCCTTTTATAAACTGTTTTATGTTATTTCTTCTTCTACCATGTCTTAACTATAACTAATGAATTATTTACTTCCAGTTGATAAGTCTTAACTGGAAAAACATGGCGGAAAATCAGAGTGTCAGGGGATAGAAGAAAGTATGTTCACACAGACTTTTCATGCAGATGATTCCTAAATTATTCAAGGTAGAATTAAGACTTGCACACAGAATTTGATAATGAGTAATGTGTAAAGCTCGGATTCATCCAGGATCCTGGTCTGTAACTAACTCAATGCAGTTGACTTCTGTTTGTAATTCAAATCATGTGTTTGATTTTGACCATTGAGTACTGTAAATTCCAGCTGGACTTTAATTAGTGGAGTTTTAATATAAAGGAGAAAAATCCCCACTATCATTTACAGTATCAGACTTTCTTATTTGTTTTTCATCTTGGATCATGGAAATCACCAAAGTTTTACTGTTGTGTCTTGAGATACTGATCTGAGGGGGTAGTGCTAATCCAGCATTTGGCAATATTTGTTTGCTCAGGCAGTTACTCTGTACTATGTTTGTCACACTAAGACAAATAAATTAAAAAAGTAAATATTTAACAATTTGCAGTTCCTTATCCAGGTAATTTAATAATCATATGGAGACTGTTATTAAGGCCAGAACTGCTAATGTCCAAAAGCTAAGTGACAAAATACTTCCATGAAAACAGGTGCCAGTTTCATCACAGGGAATCCTGACAGAGCCAAAAGCTGCACTATCAGAGCTCTCATATGGTTTTAATTCTAAAAGCTGGCTTTAAACAAGGTTCTTTTTATTTTTAATTTTTATTAAAAACAGTTTGCTATGTTTTAACTGGGTTTTCTATTCAAAGATTATGACAAAATATTCAAAATGATTTTAAAGTTTAAGGATTATATCTCACAATTGTTTGATAATAAAACTGGCTTTGTAAGCCTATGCAAAATAGATGTTAATAATGTGTTATGTGATAATATATTTTAGTATTTTTATACTAAATATATTAAGTATTTTTATACTAAATATATTATGTGATAATATATTTTAGTATTTTTATACTAAATATATTACATGGGAGGAAGCTGTGTGTTTCCGGGGTGGTGGAACTACAGAGTAATAGATATTTCAACACAAGAAAGAATAAGTAAGCATAAGTATACATAAATTGCATTATGTGTAATTTAAATTCAGAGATGTCAAACAGTTTTTATCTGTTTCCCCTACAAAATTTAACACAGTGTTTCATATGAGGTACTGCTGGGCATTTATTGAATAAATAAATGCAGTATTTTATCTTTATCCATATTTTTACAGAGGATTTTCAGAGAAACAGGAGGTTTTCTTTGTCTTTACAGTTCTACCAAAAAAAAAAAAGCAAATGAGCACAATCTTTCAGAATTTCTCCAAGAACAGCAAGGGTGGGAGGAGGATTATCTATGAGCATAACATGACTGGAATCTCCCCAGAACTAGAACTAGAAATTCCCTGTATTATTGTACTCGGAGAAAAATGCCAATTGTGATACTCAGATATTATTCTACCCTACTCTCTTCTACTGACATTTATCTCCATTACTGACCCCAGCAATTTTTCTTTCTTCTTGATATTGCTTCTTGCCAATAAAAGATTTGGAGGAGTGCTCATGTTCAAATAATTAGCCCATGGGGAGAGAGCTTAGATAACTGGAGAAAGGCTCATGGAGAAGCTGGAATTGAACTGGACCTTGAAGGGAGACAGGGATCCAGATAGGTGAAGGAAAAAGAAGATTATGAGTTGGGGTGAGCATCAGTTGATCAGGATAGGGAGGTCCCACAGCTTAGGGTTTGTGATTTCAGCTTCTGCAAAATTTGGCTGAATATTTATAGAGTAAGGCTATATTGTGGAGAGTCTTTACAAACAGCTGAGTTAGTTAACATTCAAAAAATCAGTAAATGTAAATAACCATGTTGACAAGCTGAAAAAAAAAAATCTGATCATGTCAATAGATGAGGTAAAGATGTTTGAAAAAGACAAGAACCATTATGAGGGCACTCTTAGCAAATGTGGAACAGAAGGGAATTTCCTCAAGTTGATAAAGAGTATAAATATAAATGTCTACAGCTCATAACTTACTTAATAGTGAAAGACAAATGCCTTCGCCCAAGAGTTGGAAACAGCAAAGTGCATATTCTCATTATTCAACATTGTTCTGAAGTTCCAAGCCAGTACAGTTGGGTAGATAAATAAATTAAAGCCATACAAATTAGAAAGGAAGAAATACTATCTTTATTTATAGGTGACATGATTGCCTAAATGGAAAATCACAAAAAATCTAAAAAAGTGCAAAAACTAAGAAGTAAGTTTAGAAAAGTCATAGGATAAAAGGTGAATGTACAAAAATCAATTGCATATTTCTAGACTGAGAATGAAAAATTAAAACCTAATTTAAAAAATCTTTAAAATTGAATTAAAATATAAAATGTATAGGGATAAAAAGTCTACAAGCAATAAATGCTGGAGAGGGTGTGGAGAAAAGGGAACCCTCTTACACTGTTGCTGGGAATGCAAACTAGTACAGCCACTATGGAGAACAGTGTGGAGATTCCTTCAAAATCTGGAAATAGAACTGCCTTATGACCCAGCAATTCCACTTCTGGACATACACACTGAGGAAGCCAGAATTGAAAGAGACACGTGTACCCCAGTGTTCATTGCAGCACTGTTTATGGTAGCCAGGACATGGAAGCAACCTAGATGTCCATCAGCAGATGAATGGATAAGAAAGCTGTGGTATATATACACAATGGAGTATTACTCAGCCATTAAAAAGAATACATTTGAATCAGTTCTAATGAGGTGAGTGAAACTGGAGCCTATTATACAGAGTGAAGTAAGCCAGAAAGAAAAACACCAATACAGTATACTAACGCATATATATGGAATTAAAAAAGATGGTAACGATAACTCTGTATGTGAGAGAGCAAAAGAGACACAGATATATAGATCAGTCTTTTGGACTCTGTGGGAGAGGGAGAGGGTGGGATGATTTGGGAGAATGACATTAGAACATGTATAATATCATATATGAAACGAATCACCAGTCCAGGTTCAATGCATGATACAGGATGCTTGGGGCTGGTGCACTGGGATGACCCAGAGGGATGGTATGGGGAAGGAGGTGGGAGGGGGGTTCAGGATGGGGAACACGTGTATACCCGTGGCAGATTCATGTTGATGTATGCAAAACCAATAGAATATTGTAATTAACCTCCAATTAAAATAAATTTATAATAAATTTTTAAATTGCATAGGGATAAATCTAATAAAATATGTGTAGGATTTTTATTTTGAAAAATAAAAATCATTGAGAAAAATCAAAGACAAAGGAGGTGGGAGGGGGGTTCAGGATGGGGAACACGTGTATACCCGTGGCAGATTCATGTTGATGTATGCAAAACCAATAGAATATTGTAATTAACCTCCAATTAAAATAAATTTATAATAAATTTTTAAATTGCATAGGGATAAATCTAATAAAATATGTGTAGGATTTTTATTTTGAAAAATAAAAATCATTGAGAAAAATCAAAGACCATCTAAATAAGTGGAGAGATGTATATAGTTCACGTACTAGAGGAATCAAGATTGTAAAGATTTCAATTCACCCCACATTGATTAATAGAGTCCTGATTAAAACTTCATCGGGCTTTTTTACAGAAACTGAAAAATGTATGTTATAAAATTCACCTGGAAAACAAAGTACTAAAAATAGCCAAAGAACTTTTGATAAAGAAAAACAAAGTTGGAAAATCCATAGTGATTTCAAGATTTATACTCTAAAGCTGCTGCTGCTGCTAAGTCACTTCAGTCGTGTCCGACTCTGTGTGACCCCATAGACGGCAGCCCACCAGGCTCCCCCATCCCTGGGATTCTCCAGGCAAGAATACTGGAGTGGGTTGCCATTTCCTTCTCCAATACATGAAAGAGAAAAGTGAAAGTGAAGTCGCTCAGTCTGTCCGNTCACTTCAGTCGTGTCCGACTCTGTGTGACCCCATAGACGGCAGCCCACCAGGCTCCCCCATCCCTGGGATTCTCCAGGCAAGAATACTGGAGTGGGTTGCCATTTCCTTCTCCAATACATGAAAGAGAAAAGTGAAAGTGAAGTCGCTCAGTCTGTCCGACTGTTAGCAACCCCATGGACTGCAGCCCACCAGGCTCCTCCATCCATTGGATTTTCCAGGCAAGAGTACTGGGGTGTGGTGCCATTGCCTTCCCCGACTCTAAAGCTAGAGTAATAAAATATTGGTAAAGGATATACAAATAGACCAACAAAATAGAATAGAGACTAGAAATAGAACCACATCCATGTATGGTTGACCCTAGAACAACATTTGGATTTGAACTGCTCAGGTCCACTTATACATAGACTTTTTTCCGTAGTAAATACTGTAGTGTTTCATGATCCATGATTGGTTGAATATGCAGATACCGAATCACAGACAAGGAGGAATCATGCACAATGAGGGCTGACTATAAATTATGCCCAAATTTTGGACTGTGCAACTGAACAGTTCCCATAACCCCTGCATTGTTTGAGAGTCTACTGCAATCAATTGATTATTTTTTTTTTTTTTACAAAGATACCAAATTTATTTAAGGGATAAAGAATAGTCTTTCTAAGAAATGTTGCTAGAATAATTAGACTGAAAAAAATGAGCACTGTATTTTTTAAGAATTTAAAAATGGGTTGTATATATAAAAGTAAGACCTACATTTATGAAAATTCCAGAAAGAAATATGAGAAAACTGCTTTGACCTTTCATAGGGTGATTTCTTAGCTATGACACCAAAAACATGAACCACAAAATAAAAATGTAGACAAATTAGGCTTCATCAAAATATGAAATTTATTTTCTTGAAAGAGTCTCTTAAGAAAATGAAAGAAAGCAAGCCAAAATGCTGGGAGAAAACATTTGATAAACACCTATCTTAAAAAGGATTTACACCCAAAGGATATATATAAAGAAATCTTTTATCTCATTAACAAGAAGACAGCCCATTAAAAACAATAGACTGAAGGCATAAACATGCATTTTACCAAAGAAAAGATATAGGAATGGTGTGTTAATTATCTATTATCACATAATAATTTACTAAATAACTTGATTTCTTAAAATAATAATAAAAAATTGTCTCACAGCTTTTGTAGATCAAGGAGTTAGTTTAACTGGTGGTGTTTAACTGGTGTTTCATTGGCGCAGTTTAACTAGTGGTGTTCTTTTTTTTTTTTTTTTGACTGGGGCTGCAGTTATCAGAATCCTTAACTGGGTTTTGAGGATCTGCCTTCAGAATCGCTCACATGGCTGGCAAATTGGTGCTAGGTAATTTAGTGTCTGCAGGCCTGAATTCTTTATCAGGTGGGTCTCTCCATAGGGTTTTCTCTTTAAGCTTTCTTTTTTCTTTTTTTAATTTAGCCTGTATGTCCACTGTGTGGGAACTTAGTTTCACCACCAAGGATTGAACCTTTGGCATCTGCAGTGGAAGTAAAGTCCCTCCATAGGGTTTTCTGAATGTCCTCATTATATGGCAGCTGGCTTACCTCAAAGTCTGTTAGCCAAGAGCAGTCAAGGAGGAGGCAACAGTGACTTCTGACTTAGCCTCAGAAGTCACCTTGAATCATTTTCATGATACCCTATTTGCTACAAAGCCCTATTGAATTTAGGAGAAAAGTACATAGAGATGTGAATACCAGTATCTCAGGATCATGTGGTGGGGGCGGGGCGACTTGGGTGCAGATAGCAAAGAAGCACTTGGAAAGAAGTTCTGCACCTTTAAACATTAGGGAAATACAAATTAAAACCACCAAGATAGAGCAGTATACAACTACTAGAAGGGTTTTGAAAAACTTGACACTTGCCAACATTGTGTAGTTTTGCCTCCTTTGTCATAGATTATTTAACGATAGGTGCATGGGCTTATTTCTGGGTTTTCTAGTTTTCTATCCTGTTCCTTTGGTCTATATTTTTATTTTTGTGCCAGTACCATAGTTTTGATGACTGCAGCTTTGTAGTATATTTGGAAGTCAGGGAGCCTGATTCCTCTAGCTCCGTTTTTCTTGCTAAAGAATGCTTTGACTATTTTGGGTCTTTTGTGTCTCCATACAAACTTTTAGATTTTTTGCTATCCTAGTTCTGTGAAAAAATGCCATTTGTAATTTGATAGGGATTGCATTGAATCTATAGATTGCCTTGTGTAGTATAGTCATTTTGCTAATATTGATTCTTCCAGTTCACAAACATGGTATATCTTTCCATCTGTGTATGTCTTCTATATCGTTCATCAGCATCTTACAGTTTTCAATGGACAGTTCTTTTGTCTCTTAGGTAGGCTTATTCCTCGATATTTTATTTTCTTAATGTGTTATTAAATGGAATTGCTTCTTGAATTTCTTCTGATCTTTTGTTGTTTGTGTATAGAAATGCAATAGATTTCTGTGTATTAATTTTATAACCTGCAACTTTACCAAATTCATTGATGAGTTCTAGTAGTTTTCTGGTTGCATTGTTAGGATCTTCTATGTATAGTATCATGTCATATGCAAACAGTGAGTTTAACTTCTTTTTTTTTCCATTTTGAATTTCCTTTATTTATTTTTCTTCTCTGATTGCTGTAGCTAGAACTTCAAAAACTATGTTGATAAAAGTGTTGAGAGTGGAAATCCTTGTCTTGTTCCTAATCTTAGAGGGAATACTTGCAGCTTTTCACTATTGAGTATGATGCTGCTGCTGCTGCTAAGTCACTTCAGTCGTGTCCAACTCTGTGTGACCCCATAGATGGCAGCCCACCAGGCTCCCCCATCCCTGGGATTCTCCAGGCAAGAATACTGGAGTGGGTTGCCATTTCCTTCTCCAATGCATGAAAGAGAAAAGTGAAAGTGAAGTCGCTCAGTCTGTCCGACTGTTAGCGACCCCATGGACTGCAGCCCACCAGGCTACTCCGTCCATTGGATTCTCCAGGCAAGAGTACTGGGGTGGGGTGCCGTTGCCTTCCCCAATGATGCTAGCTGTATGTTTATCTTTTATGGCCTTTATTATGTTGAGGTGTGTACCCTCTATGCCCATTTTGTGGAGAGTGTTTATTATCAGTAGGTGCTGAATTTTGTCAAAAGCTTTTTTAATGCATCTATTGAGATGATCATGTGGTTTTTATCCTTCAGTTTGTTGATATGGTATATCACATTGATTGAATTGGGGATGTCGAAAAATCCTTGCATCCCTGGGATGAATCCCACTTGATCATGGTATATTTTAATGTATTGTTGGATGCAGATTGCTAGTGTTTTGTTGAGGATTTTTGCTTCTATATTCATCAGTCATACTGGCCTGTAGTTTTCTTTTTATGTGATATCTTTGTCTGGTTTTGGTAACAGGGTGATAATGGCCTCATTAACATGAGTTTGGAAGTTTTCCTTCATCTGCATCTTTTTGGAATAGTTTCAGAAGGATAGATGTTAACTCTTCTTTAAATGTTTGATGAAATTCACCTGTGAAGCCATCAGACCCTGGACTTTTATTTGTTGGGATATTTTTAATCATGGTTTCAATTTCAGTACTTGTGATTGGTCTTTTCATATTTTCTATTTCTTTCCTATTCAATCTAAGGAGACTATAAGAATTTTGCCTATTTCTTCAAGGTTGTCCATTTTATTGGCGTACAGTTTTTCATAGTAGTCTCTTATGATCCTTGGTATTTGTATGGAGTCAGTTGTAACTTCTCTTATTTCATTTCTAATTTTATTGATTTGAGTCCTCTCCCTTTTTTCCTTGATGAGTCTGGCTAAAGGTTTATCAATTTTGTTTATTTTTCCAAAGAACCAGCTTTTAGTTTCATTGATCTTTTTTTAAATTAATGAATTTTTTGTTGAAGGATAATTGCTTCACAGAATTCTGTTGTTTTCTGTCAATAGTTTCATTGATCTTTGTGATTGATTTCTTTGTCTTTATTTTATTTATTTCTGTTATATTATTTATGATTTTCTTCCTTCTAGTAACTTTAGGTTTTATTTGTTCTTCTTTCGCTAGTTGTTTTAAGTGTAAAGTTAAGTTGTTTGAGGTTTTTCTTGTTTCTTGAGGTAAGATTATATTGCTATAAACTTCCCTCTTAGAACTGCTTTTTATGCATCCTGTAAGTTTTGGATCATTGTACTTTTGTTTTCATTTGTCTCTAGCTATTTTTTAATTTCCTCTTTGATTTCGTTAGTGATCCAGTGGCTGTTTAGTAGCATATTGTTTAGCTGCCACATATTTGTGTTTCTTAGAGTTTTTTTTTTCTTATTTATTTTTAATCTCATAGCATTTATTTCTAATCTCATAGCCTTGTAATCAGAAAAGATGCTTGATATGATTTCAGTTTTCTTAAATTTGCCATGGCTTGCCTTGTGGCCCAGAATGTGGTCAGTCCTGGAGAATGTTCTGTGTGCACTTGAGAAGGATAGGTGTACAGTCTGCTGCTTTTCGATGTAATGCTCTATAAAATATCAGTTAAGTCCAACTCATCTAAAGTGTTGTTTAAGGCCTGTGTTATATGTAAAAAAATGAAATTAGATCATTCCTTAACTCTGTGTGCAAAAATAAGGTCAAAGTGGATTAAAGGCTTAAATGTGACACCAATAATTAAAAACTCCTAGAGGAAAACACAGACAGAACACTCTCTGACATAAACCACAGCAACATCTTTTTTTGACCCATCTTCCAGAATAATGGAAATAGAAACAAAAACAAACAAATGGGTCCTATTTAAACTCAAAAGCTTTTGCATAGCAAAGGAAACAATAATCAAAATGAAAAGACAATCCAAAGATTGAGAGAAAATATTTGCAAATAATGTGATTGATAAAGGATTAGTCTCCAAAATTTACAAATAGCTTATCATGCTTAATAGCATCAGAGAACCCACTCACCAAATGGGCAGAAGACCTGAATAGACATTGCTCCAAAGAGGACATACAGATGGCAAATAGGCACATGAAAAGATGTTCAACATCACTAGTTATTAGAGAAATGCAAATCAAAGCTATGGTGAGATATCACCTTACACTGATCAGAATCATTAAAAAGTCCATGGACAACAAATGCTGAAGAGGGTGTGGGGAAAAGGGACCCCTCCTACACTGTTGGTGGAAATGTAAATTGGTACAACCACTATCTAGGACAGTATGGAGGTTCCTTAGAAAACTAAAACTAGAGCTATGTATGACCCTGCAATCCCACTCCTGGGCATATATCCAGGGAAAAAACATGATCCAAAAGGATACGTGCGCCCCAGTGTTCATTACAGCACTGTGTGCAATAGCTAAGACATGGAAGCAACCTAAATGTCCACTGACAGAAAAATGGATAAAGAAGGTGTGGTACATGTATACAATGGAATATTACTCAGCCATTTAAAAGAATGAAATAATGCCGTTTGCAGCAACATGGGTGATCTAGAGTGTCATACCAAGTGAAGTAAGTCAGACAGAGAAGGAGAAATATTGTATGACATTCCTTATATATGGAATCTTAAAAGAAATTATACAAATGAGCTTACAAAACAGAAAGAGACAGATTTGGAAGACAAACAAGATTTTTTGGGGGAAAGGACAGTTAGGGACTTTGGGAAGGTCACGTATGCACTGCAATATTTAAAATGGATAACCAACAAGGACCTATTATATAGCACATGGAACTCTGCTCAATGTTACATGCTGGCCTGGATGGAAGGAGGGTTTAGAGGAGAGTGGATACATGGATACATGTACATGCAATGCTGAGTCCCTTTGCTGTTCAGCTGAAACAACCTCAGCATTATTAATAGGCTATACTCCAGTACAAAGTGGAAAGTTTTAAGTTTTGAAAAAAAAAAAGAGACACCTGACACTACAAACTCCTAAAATCGTTGCAGAGCAACTGAAATACTCATCTATTGCACCTGGGAATGTAAAGTGGTGTAAAGTGGTATAGTTAGTTAGTTGAGTCACTCAGTCGTGTCCGACTCTTTGAGACCCCATGGACTGTAGCCTACAAGGCACCTCCATCCATGGGATTTTCCATGCAAGAGTACTGGAGTGGGTTGCCATTTCCTTCTCCAGAGGATCTTCCTGACCCAGGGATCAGAGCGGGGTCTCCCACATTGTAAGTGGACACTTTACTGTCTGAGCCACCAGGGAAGTTACAAAGTGGTATAACCACTTTGCAAACCAAATTGGTTGTTTTTGAAAACAACTGTACCACTTTGCAAACCAGATTGATTGTTTCTGAAAGCAACTGTACACTAACCATTTGACCTAAAGTTCTACTCCTAAGTGTGTGTGTGTGTGTGTGTGTGTGTGTGTGTGTGTGTGTGTGTGTAAGGGCTGGTAGGTAAGTGATGGAGATTTTTCCTGCTGTGATTTTTCTTCACCATTTGTCTCTCTTTTATTCTTGAAACACCTACACCCATCATAAAGATTCACTGATATCTTTACCCACCATCATTTAAAAGAATGCATTTACTTTCTCCTCATATCTTTGAAGTGTGTGGGTTTTTTCCTTCTATTGGCTTTTGTTTTCGAATGATTTACTGACTAATTAGGCCATTTTCTACTCATTACCAGAATAGAGAGTTAAGATATATGCTTATTATTACTAACTGACTAAAGAGCTAGGAAGAAGCTTAAACTGCATATATTTCTTTGATTAATAAAGGAAATTTAAAAGCTGACATAAATAGCTACCATTCTAGTTAAACAATTTTGATTTAAAGAGCCCTACATATTTTTCTTTACCCAAATAGAGTCAATGTCATTAAAGGACAAAATAATGAAATCTTGAAGCTTAATAATTGGCCTATTCACAAATTCTCCACGGACAAAAGAGAGAACTGTGGTCTCTAAATGTTGAATAATATTCTGTATTTGTAATTTTGAAGACAATAAAAGCCTTAGTCAAACCAAAGGAAGTGAGAAAATTGCCAAGTGAAAAGTAACCAATATTTGCAAAATCAATTTTAGATTAAGGTGAATATTTTTTATGCACAGTAACCTCATACATATTAAATATCCTAAAAATGAACTCAAATAGTTATAAAATATAATAAACATTATTGCAAATGTTTTCAATACATGTTTTTTTGTTGTTTTCAGATTCTCTGGTCAGGGGAGAGGGAGTTTAAGTCACATATAAAATCATTTTTGAGCAAAGTCCGATAGTATTGTTTTGATATTTGAAAGGAAAGAAAATGGCACTGTTTCAAATTATATATATGAATATATGCATGCATGCATATATATATGTATACACACACACACCTCTAGAGTGAGAATCACACCTTGTTTGAATTAAGACCGACATACCTAGTACTAGTCATTGATCCCCCTCTGATTTCCCTGGCAGGAGATAAGACCCAGGCCATAGCCTTATGTGTTATGAGCACTAATCTATGATGAAGCCTCTTTCTGGCATAAGCCAGGCATTAGACTTGTCTCCCAGGTATAGGGACTACATTTAAAAGGTCCTGAGGGTTCTCTTGAAATCCCACTAGGCTGTTAGTTGGAGGGAGTATGCTATCCTAGCCCCCAAAGAGAGCTGAAGTGGAGATTCAAATACGGGTCTCTCAAAAATTATTTCTAACAATAACCATTTCTTCCTGTCTCTGCCTTTTTTTGTATCCTACCTGGCCTGAGGGGTCCAGAGTCCCAGAATATGTTCTCAGTACCACTTTTTTTATACTTGGGTCTATCTGACTCCTGTATACATGTACATGTGTTTTCTTTCCTTTTGTTTCTCTTCACTGGTACTGTACAGGTTGTTTTCCCTTGCCCAAGTCAATACTAAAGCAGAAATACTACCAAACTAAGTGAAAAATTTAGAGGACTAGAGATAAATTTGAATACATGACTATAAAGCTTCCCTGGTGGCTCAGAGGTTAAAGCCTCTGCCTGCTGGGTTTGATCCCTGGGTTGGGAAGATCCCCTGGAGAAGGAAATGGCAACCCACTCCAGTATTCTTGCCTGGAGAATCCCATGGATGGGGGAGCTTGGTGGGCTACAGTTCACGGGGTCACAAGGAGTTGGACACGACTGAGCGACTTCACTTTCACTTTCAGAGATAAATTTGAACACATGACTATAAAGCTACCTTGTTTTTTTAAAGATGAGATAAAACTTGAAATCGGTAAGGGAGAAAGGAGTGACATAGATGTTTTTCCAGAGTATGCTATGATTCCTCAAAGTAAGAGGGAGCAGAAAGGGTTTTCTACTCCAGTGACCAGGGAGTGGAATGGAAAGGATGCCATACCTAGTTGTCTTTGATAGATAGCCAACAGACCTGGATACTTGCAAGTGTCTCTGGACAAAGAAGGAGAAGAGAAATTGTATACTTTGGTGGACATGAGAATGTGAGGAGAAGATTTAGTCCTCTGACCAAGATGCAACTCTGTAGACCATGTTAGGAATCTTCCAATTAATTAGGGCTATGGTAGAGATTCTCTTGCTATCTTATATACCCACACATATATCTACATGCATTTAACTTTTGAAGAGAATAGAGAGTGTTTGCTGTGCTTAGTCACTCAGTTGTGTCCAACTCTTTGTGACCCCCATGGAATATAGCCTGCCAGGCTCTTCTGTCCACAGGGATTCTCCAGGCAAGAAAACTTGAGTGGGTTGCCATGCCCTCCTCCAGGAGATCTTCCCAACCTAGGGATCTAACCCAGGTCTCCTGCATTGCAAGTGGATTCTTTACCATATGATCCAGCAGGGAAGCCCAAGAATACTGGAGTGGATAGCCTGTCCCTTCTCCAGGAGAACTTCCCAACCCAGGAATCAAACTGGGGTCTCCTGCATTGTGGGCAGGTTCTTTAGCAGGTGAGCTACCAGGAAAGCCCAGCAAGTGTTTAAGTGACAGGAAAAAAAAAAAAAAAGAGAGAGAGAACTATAGATGGATAACAAGAATAGGTAATAAAGATTTCTAATGTGGGCTTCCTCTACATATACTGAATATGTTAGACTTGTTTGAAAGAGTTATTGAGGTCAATTTTGTTTTTTAAACAACATGCCAGACAATATTACTTTGATTTTAACTATTAATGTAACAAATGACAGACAGATTTTAAGCACAGTCTTTTCAAAGGGGCATTTCTGAAGGGCTCAAAGAAAACAGAACATTACTGACTCACTCAGCACTTAATAAGTAAGTACTTGGACTGAGTTTTCAGTATCAGGTACTGACCGCTGTACAAGAGAAAGTATAATTTATAACTTTTGGTTTCCTCATGCTTACTTATACTGTTTATGAAAATTGATTCTTAAACTTTGGCAGGTATCAAGATTATTTACAGAATTTGTTAAAACTCTGGGCCATTTCAGATTCAGAATATTTGGTGTAGAAACTAAAAATCTGCATTTCTAACAAGTTTTCATGTGACACAGATGCTATTGGTCAAGGAACTACTCTTTGAAAATCATGGGCTGATAAAGATTATCCTTGATTTAACAGAATGTTAAAAAAATGTTGTTAATGGAAAATTAAGATTTTCTTTAGTGTATAATTATTATTCATGACTTTAATGATGGTAAGAATGTATTTTGTAGTCGTAACAATGGAAAAATAGCACGAAGTACAACAAAGCCCAATAAAGTGTTTTCCTGTCACTATTATAGACAAACTTTTTTCCTTTTCTTTTTTTTTTCTTTAGCAAACTTTAAGCAATTCATTGGAAAAAGTCTAAACAGCACTGTGCCCTAAACAATGCACCAGTCCAGATAAGTGCTAAAGGATTGCAAAGTTGAAAGTCATGGTGCCATTTGTTTTTCTTGTGCAGCCTAACACTGCTTCTAATTATGATCAAAATATTCGTATATAAATAACAAGATTAGAAGGAAAAATGCCTATATTGCATTTGGGCTTATTATAATACTGAAAGCATTACCATTGACATGGTTTAAAATTTTGCAGCTTTAGTTTTGTCTGGCCAAATATTTTGATAAAGTTAGAATTTAGTCTGAAAGTCATGGAATGGCAAAAACAGTGTGGTTTGTGAGACCAGATTTGGGGTTTTTATCCAGTTTTGGTGGACATCTGTAGTGACTTTTAGACTATACATCAGAATTCTCTTCAACTTAATTCTTTCCTTGTCAGCTGTATCTAGTCAGTCTCCATGTTCTCGCTAAACTTCCTTATAACAGTAGCTCTTGTTCCCTTTTGTCTACTTTTGTCTACACCATTATTTCCTCATGAAAATTCTCCAAGCTCATTTCACTGATCCTCTTTGTCATAATTTGAAATACTCGCCTATTGTACCTTAGACCAATGCAGACCTTCCCAATATAAACATTTCTCTCTTTGTTGGCTCCTTCTCTTCTGCCATTATAAGTGTGGGGATCTCTCACATTCGAAAACAGTTTACTTAACCAATCTCCTCCTATTGAATACTAAAGTTGTTAACCGTTGTTTCATGTTTGGTATCATTTCTTGGTCATTCATTTTCTCATTGAACATAAGAGCTATGATTGTGGCACATTCTTGAATGGGAAAATATCCACCTATTAAAACTATACCCCTCGTCCAAGGTAAGGAGCAGTGGCTGTGCTTTGCTGGAGCAGCCATGAAGAGATACCCCACGCCCAAGGTAAGAGAAACCCAAGTAAGATGGTAGGTGTTGCAAGAGGGCATCAGAGGGCAGACACACTGAAACCATACTCACAGAAAACTAGTCAATCTAATCACACTAGGACCAGGGCCTTGTCTAACTCAATGAAACCAAGCCATGCCTGTGGGGCAACCCAAGACGGGCGGCTCATGGTGAAGAGGACTGACAGAACGTGGTCCACTGGAGAAGGGAATGGCAAGCCACTTCAGTATTCTTGCCTTGAGAACCCCACAAACAGTATGAAAAGGCAAAATAATAGGATGCTGAACGAGGAACTCCCCAGGTCATTAGGTGCCCAATATGCTACTGGAGATCAGTGGAGAAATAACTCCAGAAAGAATGAAGGGATGGAGCCAAAGCAAAAACATACCCAGTTGTGCATGTGACTGGTGATAGAAGCAAGATCCGATGCTGTAAAGAACAATATTGCATAGGAACCTGTAATGTCAGGTCCATGAATCAAGGCAAATTGGAAGTGGTCAAACAAGAGATGGCAAGGGTGAACGTCGACATTCTAGGAATCAGCGAACTAAAATGGACTGGAATGGGTGAATTTAACTCAGATGACCATTATATCTACTACTGCGGGCAGGAATCCCTCAGAAGAAATGGAGTAGCCATCATGGTCAACAA
>SJYX01009815.1:732975-770053 GCA_006410675.1 Oreotragus oreotragus
TTGGAAAAATATTTTAATTTTAATTTTAATGTCTAGGTATTTTTGGATATTTTACAACAAATATGTATTATCTGCAAAATAAGTTATAAAGGGCATAGAAAAATACAATGAAAATATGCCTATGTGTAAGAGTGATTGCTGTTAGGAAGTTGGATTTTCAATTTTTTCACTTTTTATATACTTCAGTTTTAGTACTAAATAGTATTTGAATTGATTATTAAAAAGCATTTAAAAATGGAATAGCATTAAAAAATCAATATTTAATATTATTATGTAGTATTTATATTTAGTATTAGAAGGGATAAATTAATGTTTAATTAAAGATTATATTTAATTTATGTTAGTATATGCCAAACCATGTGTAATTCCAATAATACTACTTCTCTGTGCAAAAGCTTTAGAGCTTGCTTTTTCCTTGTAAACAAATTTTGAATTGCTTAACCAGGGAAGCAAGCTTTCCATAGACCATTACCTGCAGATCATTGTTTTTCATTATCTAATACTGTATCTCAACAAGCTTTCAATGTCCTTGGATAGAATTCCCAGTCTTGTCTACTTTACCATTCCTTTACTGCTCCCTGACTTTGCTTTTCTGCATGTCTACACTCACCTTTTCTGCAAGGCCTTGGCTAAATGCTATCTCCATGGGCCTACGTCAGTCTAATTACAACATCTGAGTGTGCTTAATATTTTGTTTTTCAGTTTTAGATTCCATTCAATTCTTTCTGTGTAGTTTTTCTGCACATATATTAGCTCTTCAGCTTTATTTATTGTACATGTTTTTTGGTTCATAAAGACATAGTTAAACTAATAAAACTAGTTAATTTAGTAAAATCTTTCCTCACAAAGCATATCATCAGTAATTCATGGAGTGAAAAACAAATCTGTTTGTGAATCTGGCCTCGGCCGCCTATAGGCTGTGTACATTTAGGCATGATGCTTAACCTCTTGTGCCTTCATTTGCCTTGAAAAATTGACAGAAATGATATTTAGTATTGCTGAAGAATTAGTGAGGTAGTTTTATAAATAGCACATTATTAGAGTACAAATTATATGCTATAACAGCAAATGCTATGGTTTAGCTGAAAAAGATTGTTTTCCCTACTAGGGTTCAGTTGAGGACAGCAATTGTTGGCTGAAGAGGAAGCTCTGAATATTTCAGTACAGGGTTTCCTTTGCCAAGATAGCTCCAGTTGTCCAGATAACAAACATGAAGTGAGATGAGATGAAGTGAGATCTTAGGTTCCTCTCCCATCTGTCGCACTGGCCAACATTTAGTCCTGTAACCACATTTAGCTGCAAAGGAGTCTGGATGGTTGTCTCAGCTGTGTGCTCTATTCAAACTCAGGGTCCTTTTGCTAAGGAGGGAAGACAAAAATGAGGCCAAATAGCACTCCTAACAAAACCAGTATTCTGAGACTAAAAGACTGTAGCCCAAACCCAAATGAGATGAATACTCAAAAACAAAGGCCTTTGTTAAATCTGATGGCTTCCATTTGATCTCTCCAGTGAAACCTGTCTATCTACGCTACACATGCTTCCCTAGTAGCTCAGCTGGTAAAGGATCTGCCTGCAATGCAGGAGACCTGGGTTTGATCCCTGAGTTGAGAAGATCCCCTGGAGAAGGGAAAGGCTACGCACTTCAGTATTCTGGCTTGGAGAATTCCATGGACTGTATAGTCCATGGGGTCACAAAGAGCTAGACACGACTGAGCGACTTTCACTTTCATGCTACACATACCCTTTTCTTTAAACTCTTACAACTTTTTAAAGATAGGGAATTTGTGTACATAACTTATTTAGCTGTCAGTGTATTCCCTCATCTGCTTTTATTATTTTTTACTTAAAAGATTATTGGAATATAGTTGCTTTACAATGTTGTATTAGTTTTTAGTGTACAGCAAAGTGAATCAACCATACATATACTTATGTCGTTTGGTTGCATCCGGCTTTTTGTGACTCCCTGGAGCGCAGCATGCCACACTTCCCTGTCTCAGTATCTCCCAGAGCTTGCTCAAATTCATGTCCATTGAGTCAATGGTACTGTCCAACCATCTCATCCTCTGTCACCCACTTCTCCTCCTGCCCTCAATCTTTCCCAGCATCAGGGTCTTTTCCAGTGAGTCAGCTTTTCACATCAGGTGGCCAAACTATTGGAGTTTTAGCATCAGTCTTTCCAATGAATAGTCAGGGCTTTCATTTCCTTTTAGGACTGACTGGTTTGATCTCCTTGTAGTCCAACAGACTGTCAAGAGTCTTCTCCAGGAGCATAGTTCAAATGCATCCCCTCTTTTTTGGATTTCTTTCTGATTTAGGGCTTCCCTGGTACTCAGACTTTAAAAAATCTGCCTGCAATGTGGGAGATCTTGGTTTGATCCCTGGGTCAGTAAGAACCCCTGGAGAAGGGAATGGTACCCACTATATTATTCTTGTCTGGAGATTTCCATGGATAGAGGAGCCTGGCGAGCTATAGTCCATAGGGTTGCAAAGAGCTGGACACAACTGAGTGACCAACACTTTTGCTTTCACTAGGTCACCACAGAGCATTGAGTAGAGTTTCCTAGGTTGTACAGTATCATCTCATTGGCTCCCTATTTTATATGTATGCTTAGTCGCTCAGTTGTGTCCAGCTGTTTGTGACCCCATGGACCATAGCCTGCCAGGCTCCTCTATCCATGGGGATTCTCCAGGCAAGAATACTGGAGTGGGTTGCCATGTCCTTCTCCAGAGGATATTCCCAACCCAGGGATCAAACCCAGTTCTCCCTCATTGCAGGTGGATTCTTTACCATCTGAGACCATCTGAGCCACCAGGAAAGTCCATCTATTTTATACATAGTATCAATAATGTATACATGTTAATCACAGTCTCCCAATTCATCCTGTTCCTGTTCCCCCAGTTGGTATCCATAGGTTTCTTCTCTACCTCTGTGACTGTATTTCTGCTTTGTAAGTAAGATCATCTATAGCATTTTTTTTTTTTTCAGATTCTACATATATGTGTTAGTATCTGTTTTTTTTTCTCTTTCTGACTTACTTCACTGTATATGACAGTCTCCAAGTCCATCTGTGTGTCTATAAATGACCCATTTCTTTCCTTTATATGGCTGAGTAATATACCATTCTGGGGCTTCCTAGGTGGCACAGTGGTAAAGTATCCACCTGCCAGTGCGGGAGATGCAAGAGATGTGGATTTGATCTCTGGGTTAGGAAGATCTCCTGGAGAAGGAAATGGCAACCTGTTTCAGTATTCTTACCATGGGGTTCCAAAGAGTTGGACATGACTGAGCAACCAAGCACACATACACCTCCACACACTCAAATATTCCATTGTATATGTACCACATCTTTTTTATTCATTCCTCCGCTGATGGACACTTAGGTTGTTTCCATGTCCTGGCTATTATAAATAGAGCCTTCTCCACCAGATTAAACAAAGAAAACTCACAATACAAGGGTATCCCATAAATTTAACTTGTTTAAATGTGGCTCTGGAGCATGTGCAGTTAAAGATTATGAACATGTTATGTTTGTATCAAGGTGATGGTAAAAGCCTTTGGTTGCTAAAAAAAAAAAAAAAAAAGCCCAATTTGTCTTTTAGCTAATTTTTCAGTTCTTTGTAATTAGGATATTTCTTCTGCTTTCACCATTGGGCAGCTATGGAAGGAAAATAGATCAATGAGAATGACCTTACATCTTTATCATTGACTCTACAGTTTTCCAGCAATAGAAGCTTTTTGGAATTATATAATGTCCTCTCCCGATGACAATGTATGAATGTTACTACATTCGCTTGTGTGACAATGTGCTATTTCCTGGCAGTGCTGAGGGTCATGTAGCACACAATGATAAATAAAGAAACATCCTGTGCATTCTTAGATCTTCACATTTTTATTTTGAAACATAGAATTTCATATTGGTTAACACCTACTTTTAAACAAAATGTTGCATTAATTAAATGCCTTGTCATAACTATTATAAGCTCTGTTAGAAAAATAAACATCTCACAACAAACTACAGTATCAGCTTTTTAATAAATACATAAACCAAAGTTAGTAGTCAATCAGAATTATATGAACAGGCTCATAGTATCTAAGTGAAATTATTGTGTTCCCAATTTTCTATGTCATTTAAGGCAATTTAAAGTTCTGTATAATTCAAAGTCAGAAATAGTAAGAAATTTGTTTAATGAGAATTTGTTTCTTTCTTAGAACTATTTTGATTTCAAATAATTTAAAAATACACTCTATATTAAAATGTTTTCTACAGAGGCAGGAGTTGTTAAAACACATAGGTTATGTTACTGATAATTTTAAAACATTACTAATTTTTTGCAGACTTAAAAAACTTTAATGAAGTAACTGGTAAATGTAAAATAGTTTTAAACTTATGTTAAATATATACAAAATGAATTTCTATATTAATATGTGCAAATTTATATTTTATTATAATTTAGAATTAAAATATTTTATGTTCAGTATTTTAAAGAAAATCTATGTGCCATATTTGTCATTGTATGGAATTGTTATCAAAATCACATTTATCTGTGGTACAGTGTAAAGTTAGTAAAGACTTTTTACACAAATCATACATTTCCATCCTTGATGACGGCAGTTTTTTGTTTTTGTTTTTTTAATTGTTGGATAGATGATTTTAACTGAAATAGGTTATAGGGCTTAGAAGCCTGATTAATAGAGCTAGTTTATGAAGATAAATTTTTGTGGGAAAGTAATCCAGGTAGATAAAGGAGTAGTGTTACTCTCAGGTATTTCATTGACACTTGCCCAGATAGCTGAACAATTGTTTCATGTAAGTCAAATAATTTAAATATGCAGTTTTATGAGTCATTGCATGGGCTTAAGGTGAATTTTTGAAAGCCAGGGAAAAATCAAACAAAAGAACAGAAAGGATATAGAAAAATAAAAATGGAGGAGGACTTTAAGGGAAAATTCCCTTACAACACTGCTTGGTTGTATGATGCTTTTCTCCTGTCAGTTGACATAAGACACATAAAATGCTTCAAAATCTTAAAATTGCAAAAATCTAAATCTAAATGTAATGATTTTATGTAATATTTTTCCAGTTAATTCTGTTTAAGAGTGAGATGATCACATGAAAGTATTCTTTAGAGTAATAGAAAGAATAAACATCTTTTAACAAACCTGGGAGAAACTCACTCATTCTTGTCAGTTAGGTTAAGGTTTGTTGAAACATAAAGTATAAATAGAAGGTTAAAAGAGCTTTTATAACTTAAAGGTCTGCAGGATCTAAACTCATAATCAGATGGTTAGGCTCCATGTTAAGTGGTAATGTGATTCAGATGTACTGAAAACTGACTTCACGTGTATCGTACATGTGTTCTTAAATATTTATATAGAAATGAATGTCTCTATATCCGTGAACATTAGTTAAAGATGAATTCGTGTACTATTTATTTAAGTAAAATTATAAAACTGCATCATAGAGGCCAATAATCGCAAGATATATTTCAGAGATGTTAAACTGAAAAGTAGATATGTTAGACTTAATGAAATATGAACATGTATAATCCATAATAAATTGGCCATTGAAGAATTATAAGAAAAAAGGGGAATGATCTGAAAGAATGCTAGTTTCATATTTATCTGAAAATATGTCTCAGCTTGCATTGCATTAAGTGGAGTTCTTAAGGTCAGTATAAATAAGGATAGTTGTAAATTAAATGTTAAGAGTAAATAAAACAATATATGCACAAGATTGAACTCCCAAGTACCTGTATTTCATTAGATACTTTTATTAAAATATATAGATCTCAAATCCCCTAAAATTGAAATAAGCATGAACAGTTGTAAACATTTAAAATTCTCAGTTTTTAATGGGTCTTTGTTTAGGTACATAGATTCAAATGAGTTTTAAAATCATTAAGAGATGTTTGGAAATGAAGAACTTCATTGTATTTCATTGTATTATTATAGGCAGTAATTTTTCACAATTAGGTTAATAGAACTTGAAGTTTTGGGGCAATCTCTTAGGAAAAGTGAGTAGAAAAAAAATAGGAGTAAGAAAAGGAAGGAAAAGCCATTGAGTTTAACTTACTATAAAGGTATCATAGGAATATAATTCTATGGAGAAAAATTTTCATAATCCATCATAATTATATTTCATCATTGTATGGGTGTCCATTGTCATGCATAAGAATATCTTTTAATAGCAATTAAGTCTATATTCAAAATGTTTGAAATTTATTCTTTAGTGGAGTATTGCATCTGATGCATCCACTAATTTTAATTTTGAGTTTTCACAAATTTTCCTCTAGAGAAATCTATTCTGTGTAATCTTAGATTTTTGTATTTGTTTAAACCAAACTAACTTGAACGTTTAGGACATGATCAGAGTTTTAGTGAATTTTTGAGTCTTTCAGAGAATGTCTGTACATAAATATTAATAAATTAAAAAAAGATGCTTAAAAATCCACACATATTGCAGTATAAAGATATCCTCAGAGAAGTAAAATTCATCCAGTTATATTGTAGTGTATATATGGCCTATTTCTAAATCATGACATACTTTAGGGCACAGAAATGCTGTCGTACCAAAAGAGTTCTTCAAGTTCTTAACTTCATTAACCATTTAAAGTTTCATTACTTGTGTTTAATATCAGTGAATCTCAAAAGGCTCCTGTGCTCATATTAGTTGAAATAGGCTTTGTTTACATAAATTATTTAATCTAAGAATACCCTGTTTTCCCTTAACTTTTCATTAATTCTAACTAATCAAATATTAATTATCTTCTCACAAGGAAAATATCAATTATTCAAGTAAATATAAGCTTAAAATCTTTAAGAATTAGATCTTTAAATAAAAAAAGAAAGGACAAGACATCACAAGCATAACTGCAAACACCATCTAGCATTGAACTGCCTGTCAGGAAGCTTGTCCCTTCCTATGAGAAGAGCCTTGTTTCATTATAAATTAGTGCAAACTAATGAGAGTGTCCAAATATCCATCCTTTTATTTTAAGGATTTCATTTTATTATCCTTTTTTGGATAATTCAGCCCACATAGACATTAGTTAATGAACCTTGTAATGTTTTAAAAATTTTAAATGTGTCAAAGTTTTTAGTATTTCGATGAATGGATATTTTCCAGTTTTTCCTTTGGGGGCTGACAGGTACTCATTTATTTCCTTTTTTAAAAGGAGGCAGTGTGTGACAGGCAAGCTGCTAAAACAATTTTCATGTTATCCTTGGTGATCAAAGGTATTTTATATAAGTGAGTCACAATACTGAATTATGTCAATGCCGCTGATCACTCATTTGGGGAAGGAAATACTGCTCAACTTAGCATCATAATTGCCTGGCTTCAGGGGACAGCTGATGGAACTACTGTGTTTTTTGGCTCTAGAACAACTTATTAAACATTTTTGAATCTTCTTTAGGGTGGATGGGATATAGTCTTCATCGAAATGTAGATATCTGGCACTTCGATTAACTCAAGTGCTGGAAGACAAAATCTGTGAAGCTGATTGTAAAAGGACATTTAAAAGGAATTTAAAATAACTTCCTTTGTTGTCATAGGCAAAGCTCTGTGCTGTACACAGGACTATTTGACTTCTAGCCAATAAAATCAGAGTGAATAAATCTGTAAGGATATGCTAGTTGTGATGAAGTTCCTGTTACGGAAGATAAAAGTTCACCTCTGTATCAAGCTCTTGGACTGAGCACTGCACGACCCCAGGGGAAATGCTGTTCACACAGCCTGTGTGAATGGACTTCCCTCTGCTGCTGCTGCTGCTGCTAAGTCATTTCAGTCATGTCCGACTCTGTGCGACCCCACAGACGACAGACCACCAGGCTCCCCCGTCCCTGGGGTTCTCCAGGCAAGAACACTGGAGTGGGTTGCGAATTTCCTTCTCCAGTGCATGAAAGTGAAAAGTGAAAGTGAAGTCGCTCAGTCGTGTCTGACTCTTAGCGACCCCATGGACTGCAGCCCACCAGGCTCCTCCGTCCGTGGGATTTTCCAGGCAAGAGTACTGGAGTGGGGTGCCATTGCCTTCTCCACTAGTTAGGACATTTTGCAGTCTCTTAGAAGCTGATTAGCAGAAAGACTGTACTCCAACCTTGGACAATTTGGTTTGAATTACTTTTTTCTGCTTTGTTTTAGAATTGTCTCATGCTCATTCACTTAAGACATCAGTAAATCACATTTAAAAATACTTGCCAATTGACTATTTTAAAGATTCAAGAGGTAGTATGACATTGTTCGGTGAGCACTGGCCTGGCAATAAAATAGTTCTCTTTAAGTGCTGCCACTTGGTCACTGAGGGGTTTTTGAAAAATCATTTGAACTTTCTGAGCCTCAGTTCCCCTTTATAACCATAAGGGTGAATTAGCTTATTTCTAAAGATATTGTCTATTCGTCTCTAATTGTGTATTTTTAGAATTCTGGTGAGTTGGATTGAGGTGATTCATGGAAAGAATGTCCTTAGACTGCTTCAAAGGGCAAAGATAATATAGCTTAATTTAGTTTTAATTTGAAAAATATTACTATCTGCTTTGAATAAATATTGGAGAAAACACATTCAAAAGTGTGGCACTTTGCTTGAGGCAGAGTTTCTAAATATTTTGTGAATTTCAACCTGATGATTAGACAAATGAAGTGGTAAAATAATCTATCCAGTTTACCAGGTAAGATCTAAAACTCTACATCAGCAAACAATGAAGATGTTCAGATTTTGATGTTACTTGAAGTATCCCTTATTAAACATTGAACTTTGAAAAATATTCTAATAAAGTGACATTGTATTATTATTTTTTTTTTATGGCAGTAGTAACTTAGCACTTATTAATCCAGTCATCTGTGACATATATAAACTTATCCTGTAAGAAAGAAAACCAAAATATAAAGGCAAAAAGGAAAGAATGTTAGAATTAGTATCCATCTTGTCAAAGAAAACAAACACACATGCATAAAACTACTATTTCAAAAGCAGTATCCCTCAGGATTAAGGTTTTATCTGTTTGTCTCTTGAACGAATGAAACACATCATTTATTCATCTATCTGGTCTTGTCTGTTCACTGCTGCCAGTTGTTGAAGTGTTTGGCAACATTAGTATAACTACATTATTCGTTTGTCTGCATGTTTGGTGCAGGGATTACTGTATCCTTGTAGTGACACAATGCCGAAACTATCTCACAGCATTGTCTCTCCAGGAAGTGTACAAATGGTGGGTACCTGTAAAGTGTAGTCAGTGCTCTTCAGATAATCTACATTCTATGCTGATCTAAATAAGTTATATATTACAGTAAAGTGCTACAATGACACTAGTATCAAACAGTAGTAAGACACATTTTTCTCTGAAAAATTCAGCAGCAGTGTGAGTCACATGATGATGAGGATGCTTGTCAGTCTTCATTTGAGTAGACAACCAGCAACTGGCATGATCTAGCACATTTGTCTCCTCCTGTGACTTCTAAAATAGTAAATTTTAGGAGCAATTATTTAAAATCCAGTTTCCCATAAGGTACTTTTAAAAAAATCATTTTAGAAGTTGCACCTGAAAGTTTCATGAGCATTTAATTTGCTAATGTCCATTTTTATTTCTTCAGGTTTTTCACGTCGGTAGGTTACTGCTCTTGTGCAAACGCTTTGCAGAATCAACTTGTCCTTGATAAGGAAGAAATATTATCATTAATTAAGGACCTAAATATTGAAAGTAGACAATAACACACTGTTAGTAATTCATTTTTAGAATTCACTGACCTTTTTTGAGGCTGACACCCTGTAATCTGCCGAGGACTTAATTTTATTATTATTCCATTGTAGTATCACCTGTCTAATGATCAGGACTTTAAGCAACCCAATCAAGAATGTGACTATGAAAATGATGAAAAATATTCTCAAGTAGCTTGGACTAGAGAAGCATTCTGTAAAGAAGCAAATAAATACATGGCTTAAAAATCTGGAATGAGTAAATCAAAGGATTCTAACAGTAATGTTAGAAATAAATAATTTTTATCATCTCAATTAATAGAATCAGAGATATTTGCAAATATACATTTTCAAAACAAAGGACTTCCATTGTTGTTGACTCAAAAGTAAACTAATTATTATTACACATTTATTATTCAAGTATTTTCACCAAAAATCTCTCCTTCAGAGAATAGCCACAATTAAGGTACTCAATAAGATTATTTCTTTTCAGCTTGATTCTTGTACTAACTAGAATATTTCCAAATCCTTAACTAAATATGATTTCAACCATGACAGAGAGAAGGACAGTTCTTGTGGTATGATGTGGATCACTAAGTGGAAAATAGGATTTAAGAATCATTTAACAGCTCCGTGCATTAACATATGTTTTTCTTGTTATGCTTACTCCTCATTTGTTACACATCAGTAATGGAAAATAAAGTAAACATCTGCAGAAGCTAAAATCAGTACTACTCTAATAGATGAATAAATATTTCCTTTGAAACTGTAGTGTAAGTTTTCATTATTATTATACATAGCTTTTCCAGGAAATGGGAGTGTACAATTTGGGACAATACCCAAATCTCTTTCCTCAATTTTTATTAATTTATTTTTTACTTGTCTGTTAACTAAATCTATCATATTCTGCTTCTAAAAATACCACTTTTTGTTTTTTCAAGAGCAGATAATTACTAGCTGGAAAAGGAAATGCTGTATTAAGAGGGGCATGCTAGGTCTCTGTTTTAGCACTAGACCTTTGGCAAGCTCTAGTTGGAAAGTCTACAGCCTCTGTGGCTGCCAGAGGTATTACCCTAATCTAAGAGGAACATGGTTGCATAATACACAAGTATTCCACAGAATTCATCAGCTGCCCCACACTCACAGAATTACCTCCCAGCCTAAAGTGCCATGTGTTTTTCTGCACATTCTCCAGACTTTGGGGACTTCATCTAACTGTCTGAAAGTCTTCTTGAGAAGGCCTTTCAGGAGGGGACCTGCCAAGACTTAGAAAAGCAGTCACCCAGTCATGAGTGATTTCTGTTTGAATTCCTCTGGATGACCAAGCATGCTCTTAAACAGCCAAGAATTCAGTAAAAAGGGCAAGGGCTCATCTCCAAGTGGGAAGACTTAGAGCTAGTTGTTCTTTTTTGGTTATAATGTTAAGTTTCCTTGAAAGAAATGCTAAAAGGAGACTGGAGGACCACTAACTGGAGTAGAAGCACCAAATCCAAGTGTGAGTCCCCCTGTGTTATAGTCTCAAACATATAGAGAATCCAAGATGCTCTATTAAAAGGTGTTACCTTTGGTAGCGCTCAGGTTCGTGACATGCACGCCTTTCATTTCCCTTGGCCGACTTAGAATAGTAATCAGCTAAGGGGGCGCGTGGCTTGATCTCACTTTCTGGCTTCTTGCCTAGTAGGAGTTTAGCCAGGAAAAGCAAAATAACCCTTTAAGTGTGATCAAGTGGATAGATAATAGAGGTGGTTAACAAATGCCCTTTTTCCTCTCCTTGCACAAGAGTTGTGAAGGGGAGGGGAGCCCTCTAGCTATTAATACTAATACATTTTATAAATATTTCTAATGGTTTAGGATGGAAGACCTTTTCAGGATTCAAATCTGTATGCATTCAAAAATTTTTAATTTTGGAGAACCAAAAATTTAGCTCCAGCCATGCCTCTTTTCTTAGTTTAGGTCAAGCAAGGGATTTCCCTAAGGAGCTTTAAGGGAATACATTTTGTTAGCCACACTTAGGTCAAAATAGGTTTATTTACTTAACATAATAAATTACATGTTGACAATCAGTGCTCTATTTATTAGAAAAGGCACTTGGTTTTTGGGTGTGATTGTTGCAGCCCCATCTGGCAGCACATGGGCTCTTTTCAAATCTAAATTTATTATGGGCTAAAGTTAGTATGGATATGAGGGGAGAGGAAACAAAACTCTGGAGAAAGTTTATTCTTGTGTGCAGTCTCTCTAAGACCTAGAATTATTCTTACAGGTTGGAAGAGAGACCAGAAATAACAGTAGCAGTAGGAATGTTCTCAATGAATACATAATTTCAGGCTTAATTTAGAATTCTTATATAGTTTAACATCTTAAACCTGAATAAAAGGAGGGCACTGGCATTTGGGTTCTAGTGAACTTTTGTCCAAAATGGTCTTTGAAGACAGAGTTCACATGCTCCTTTCATTCATATATCATCTTTTAATTTTTTTTTAATGTTCCCTGGCTTAATTCACACAACTCTTTGAGGTTGACATCATTTCCATTTTATAGATGAGAAAATTGAGGCTCAGGGAAATTTTGTAAGATGGTTAATACTGTTTAGCTACTATTAAGAGTATCAATAAACATGCTTAAGCTAAGGTCTTGAGACTGAAATTTCCATACCATTTCCATTGTGTCATCTTTATATTTATTCACCCTGGAAAAAAAGCTGTGCTCTGCTCTGTTGTGTCTGACCCTCTGCATCCCCATGGACTGTAGCCTACCAGGCTCCTCTGTCCATGGAATTTTTCAGGAAAGAATACTGGAGCAGGTTGCCATTTCTTACTCCAGGGGATCTTCCCAACCTAGGGATGGAACCCATATCTCTTGCATTTCCTGCATTGGCAGGAAGATTCTTTACCACTAGGGCCACCTGGGAAGCTCTCATTCAACTCTAGATTATATTTGCATCAGAATGAAAATTACTGCCTTTTGAAGGAAGGAATTGCCTTTTGAAGTTATGTACTTCTCAAAAGCAGATCATTACTACCTAGAATTTTTTTTTTTTTGCATCACCTGAAAGATGAAAGTAAATGTTAATTTCACATGAGGAAGGTTATGACTGGAAGCAGGTTTGGGTTGTGAAGGATAACTGTGGCTCCATAGACCTTATATTTAAAGGTGAAATGCACTCAACATAGGAAACGCCTATTCTTGGCTCATGAGGTCTCTCAAGAAAATCTCTCTGGTGTAATTCCATGGAGTTGCATAGCATGTGAATTTAGCTGGGTAGTTGAGATGAGAGATCTAACAGTTTAGTCATACCATGGCAAATATCCTCAACCGGTTTTATAGAGTGCCATTTCTGGGAGACTATAAACATTGAAGCAGTTATTTCTTTTTTTAGGATTGAGCTTTTAGGGGGAACATGGTTCTCTACAGATACTCTTCAGGACTTTGATTATTAAACTTTTGTTTACCTGATGTTTGCTCCGCATAATGCTGTTCCTTCAGAGCGCATGAAGTTTTACACCGATCAAGTATAGCTTGAGACAGATTGTGAGGGTGAAGGCATTGCACACAATTCCTGTAAGGGGAAACAGAAGTGAAAACATTTAATTCTTTAAAAGGTTGTAGCTTGTAGTATTTTCTGTAAACAATAAAATGACAAAATAGGGTACTTTTTCAGGACAGCAGACTTGTTAAACTGGGAAAGAAACCTGTGACATTTATTTGTAATCTTGGCTGAATTTAATACCAAGCAAAATTACATTCTAACCGCTTAAAATATTGTAATGTATAAAATCAACATAATGATATTTTTTGTATTGAAAATAAAATTTCTAGGAAATGAATAAGATAGTCTTACTATAAAATCAAAAACAAAACCAGCTAGCACAGCTGTTTTAGAAGATGAATATTATGATACTACTAGAAAAATTATGCAATGAACATACAGTTCAAGTTTTGATTGAGTTGACTAGAAATACCTCTATCATTATCTTCCTAATGAATTACATAACCTCTTATGCATAATTGTGAAAATGGAGAATATCTTTTAAAACATGAATAAAACAAATTGTAAGCCATAGTGATATTTTGAGTAGTTGTCTTTGAGCAGTTAATTACTGGCACAAAACAATGCTGTCATTATTTAATGTAACCTTTTACTTATCCATCACTTCTTTCTAGAGTGCTTCATAGCTACTACTCTTTTATCTTTAAAAGAATAAAAATAAAACAATAATAACAGGTAACATTTATTCTATGATTACTGTGCACCAAGTACAAAAGTTTAGGGCTTTTTTACATGAACATCTAATTTAATTATTTCACAGAATTATAGCACAGCATTATTATTATCTGCACTTTTGATATCATGAAACTATGGTGCAGATAATGTAAACAATTTTGTCCTAGATCAAAAAGCTAATTAATAATAAGCTGGGAAGCAGCCAGCTCCTAAATCATAACATTGTACATCTTAAATTTACACAAGATTATACATCAATTACATCTCAAGAAAGCTGGGAGGACAGCCCCACTGAATCTTTATCGACACTGAATATTATTCTTTAAAAAAAAAACTGTTTCAAAAAGGCAGTGAATACCTAGATAAATTCTCATGCATGACCCAAGATTGGAGGCTAAGTCTTCTAATTCCTAAATTCCTCATTCAGTTCTTTTTTAGCATGATGATAATTTGTCTGGAGAAGATCCAGCAACTTTTTGGTTAAGGTAGGCAAAATAGCGAAGATTCAACATGGCTAAATGAAGGACTGCTTTACATAGGTTTGGAACCAGAAGACACATACCAGTTTTCACTGCAGCCTGTGTGACATGTGGGACAGTGTTCACAGAAACGGCCGATGCTCCTGGGATCCGTGCACTCACACCTGCCACATACACATGTGCCTCTCCCACTACACACTTGGCCCTTTGGACTGACACAGAGCTGGGCAGATGCAGATGGGCACTGGCAGCGATCCCCTTCCCAGCCCCTGAAGCACTGGCATCTGCCCGCCTCACACTCTCCATGCCCTGCAACAAAGATACTCCGAGATCTAAGTTACCGAGATCACTGACTTTGTGAAGCATTTCCAAACATGAATTTCCGTTCCATCCCATGGAAACACACTGACAGTCAAGTGAATGGAAACAGCATCATTTTCTATTTGTCTGACATAAACAATCCCAGGACTTAGGAGTGACTATTTTTAAAGCTGTCCTATTGTAGACATGCTAATCTATTGTGCTGACAATTGTGAATTCTGCCCCGCTGCAGTGGCTGCCCAGCTACTTGAAGGTCACTGGATATTCAGTTCTAAAGTAAAAAGACACAGATATAAAGAAGTAACAGAGGCTGAAGTAATGTTGTTGATTTGAAATTTGAAAGAAAGGAGTATTTTATGAATAGCTTCTATAATTTTCTCTCCTAGTCGTTCATTATTGCTAAGGGCCTGGAATAACTTTGAATGTCCATTGGGCAAAGTCTTCTAAGAGCTTCAGTTGTGCTAGTGCCTTGATTAAAGATGAGATCTCCAGGGAAGTTGAAGTAGTCCTTTCACATCTTCAGCACATTATGTAGCAGGTTAGTGGTACATGTCTTAATAAGGTATGTTGTGAAATGTTATTAGGTGGTAAATGAGAGAAAGCAAGAGAGAAATCAGGGTGGTATGTTTGTGCATGTTGGAGTTCAGGAAGAACACTGATTATACTTAGTTAAGTGAGTTTCAGCCCGTAGAAAGTAGCCAAAATTTAATATGGTAATGTGAACTAGAAATTTTTGAGAGGGTACATTTTTCAGGGCTGTATAATGTTTTTCAAGTTTATCCAAAGACGTTTTCTTCCTTCCTTTTTTCCTTCCTTTCTTCTCCCTCCCTCCTCCTCCCCTTCCTTGTCTTTGTTCCCTCAATTTCTGGCTTATGTCCTCTCTCCGTTTATTGTGGAGCACCTCACAGTGTAACTGTTCCATAGCCTCTACTGTTGGATCAGCTCAATTTGTTAACTGTAAAATTAATGATATCCAGGCCAATCAAATGCCTGCCAGACTCGATTCTCTGTATATGGGCTACATGCCTAATACCAGCCCACAGATCTGTGAACATGTGTTATTATTTTCAAAGGACCTTAGTGAAGAAAATACTTGTCAGCCTACAGTTTGTGGTTATAATTTATATACAAATAATTCAAAGCAGATTCTCAATTGCCTGTGGAACAGTAGTTATCATAGTCATGTAGAAGGACCAGTACATTGATTCTTAATATTTTACTGTTAACAGAGACTGGGATTCTCAGTGTCTCAGTATTTCAGACTTCACTGAGAGCTTGACAGCTATAGGAAATTATGACCTCAGAATTCTTTCTCTTCCCTGTCCCAAGCAGTTTTAGCTCTAAAAAACTTAGATGATAATTGTGGGTTTATTCTAAAGTCATCTATAACCCTTTCTACCTAGATGCCAAATACAGATGAATAAATGTTTAGAATATAAAATATTATGTGTATAAGATATAAAGGAAAATTTCCATCCCATATTTAGGGCACATTTTAAATTTATACAAGAATAAAAACTTATTTTGTATATGTTTATTACTTTCCTAAAGCTTATTACAATGAAATATTTCATGTTATCAATAATTTAATATTTAATTACCAAAATGCAAACATTAAAAAGGTACTTTAACAATAAATGGATTTAGTACACTACCATAGAAAAATTAATTTAAAAAGTATTTTGCATTAATTTTCAAATGTTGCATATATTTTCTAGAATTTAACCTGTAGGTGGCAGTAAACTGAATTAGCCAAAACATACTTTTGATATTTTTTGTTTGAAATTATTTCATTTTAAATTTTGGTCTGTATGTGGCCTCTGGGACTAATCTTGATTTCTTATGAAACCTGTATTTTCTTGAAGAGTACTGTCCTTTGACAATTCTGTTGCTGGTGTTGTTCCAAAAATAAAGTAGACAGGTTTATATTACTATAGATTTATAATGCCATCTCTAGTAACACATTAAGAGTTTTACAGTGAATTGAAAGTATATTTTTATAGCTAACTGTCCTCTGAACAAGATGAAGGGAGTGACCACTTATGAGGATAAATCAGAGTCTTCTAAAAGAATACCCAGATTATAGAAAATCTGTCAGACATTGTCAGTAATTTCCTTTTCTGGTATATGTCTTTACAAGGTCATGGCATACTTATAAATAAGAATTAATTTTAGGTTTTAATTAAGTATTTCCTGTACAAAATAATTTAAACTATAAATACCAGAATCATGTGCAGTATATTTGTGGCTATGTCCTAATTTCACAGACTTTGAAAGTTTAAATATCAAATTCAGATTCAGGGTTGGTAATCATAGAGATGTGATTTAAAGATACTTTAACATGTATGCTAGCTTAATATACAACTATATAAATAACTGTATGTACATATTTATACTCACCAGCACACAGATTTCCATGATGATATGGACAAGAAAAGTCATCCTTTTCACAGTATTTTCCATACACCTTTCCAAACTTAATTTTGTGACATAAACATTTCCCACAAATGCAAACTCCTCTACCGCTGCAAACAGGTTGATCCTTGTGTGACTTGCAACTTTCAGAAGGAAATGTATCCTCATCAATATGACATTTATTCTCATCACACTGGAAGCACTTGGCATCTAGAAAAGTTTCTTCTACACACTTTCTTTTAGGTCCTCTGCTGTCATCACACTGACAGCTGCAGTTTCTGTGTATATGGACTTTAGTGGTTTCATTGAAACCAATAGGTTTGATGATTGCATAGCTCTTTCCTCCTGTGACATCACATTTTTCCATTGTAACTGTTACATTGAAAAGAACCTAAATTTGTGGGTGAGAGGGAAGAAAATACATTTATATACTTTGATTGTTTTTATTACTAATGTTATATATGTTAATGATATGGTGTGCTGCCGTCTATGGGGTTGCACAGAGTTGGACACGACTGAAGTGACTTAGCATACCTTCTATAAAGAAATTAATATTTATAAATTACACATGCATTCTTTTTTCATATATAGATATAATATTACCTTTTAATTTCATTTTATTTCCTTATTAAGGAACTGGAGAGTTAAAGGATACAATGACTGAAACTTGCCTATCATGCACCATTAAATGGACATGAATTCAAACCTAATAGCATTGAAATATGTATACTATCATGTAAGAAATGAATTGCCAGTCTATGTTCAATGCAGGATGCAGGATGCTTGGGGCTGGTGTATGGGGATGATCTGGAGGGAAGATGTGGGGTGGGAGGTGGGAGGGGGGTTCATGTTTGGGAGTTCGTGTAAAAAAATAAATAAATACAAAAAAAAATAAAAAATAAAAAAAAATGAAAAATGGAAAAAAAAAAGAAAGATATCTACTTCTAATCATTCATTTATATCCTCAGATGATTTCTTAGCAAACTTGAGAGAGAAAAGATCATTTTCTAGATCCAGTCCTTAACTTGTGGAGTTATGGCAAATATCTGGCACTGATGCTGATGCTGATGCTGAGTTGCTTCAGTCGTGTCCGACTCTGTGCAACCCCATAGACAGCAACCCACCAGGCTCCCCCGTCCCTGGGATTCTCCAGGCAAGAACACTGGAGTAGGTTGCCATTTCCTTCTCCAATGCATGAAAGTGAAAAGTGAAAGGGAAGTCGCTCAGTTGAGTCCGACTCTTAGTGACCCCATGGACTGCAGCCTACCGGATAGATCAAATAAACTAAAGTCAAGGGCTTCTGCTCTACTGGTTTAAAACCCTGAAATGAACAATTGTCAAATGAACAATTTTTATTTTGTTTCTGTTTTCCTAGAGCCCAAGTAAAGTTTGGAGTTAAATTTTAGTTTATACATAATGTTAAGAGGAAAACATGGGGCTTTCCCTGATGTTACTCAAGGGAAAAAGATTTAGGACTCTCAACTTTAAGGTCCTAAGATCTCAATACAAGGTCATACATTTTTCTCANAATAGCATTGAAATATGTATACTATCATGTAAGAAATGAATTGCCAGTCTATGTTCAATGCAGGATGCAGGATGCTTGGGGCTGGTGTATGGGGATGATCTGGAGGGAAGATGTGGGGTGGGAGGTGGGAGGGGGGTTCATGTTTGGGAGTTCGTGTAAAAAAATAAATAAATACAAAAAAAAATAAAAAATAAAAAAAAATGAAAAATGGAAAAAAAAAAGAAAGATATCTACTTCTAATCATTCATTTATATCCTCAGATGATTTCTTAGCAAACTTGAGAGAGAAAAGATCATTTTCTAGATCCAGTCCTTAACTTGTGGAGTTATGGCAAATATCTGGCACTGATGCTGATGCTGATGCTGAGTTGCTTCAGTCGTGTCCGACTCTGTGCAACCCCATAGACAGCAACCCACCAGGCTCCCCCGTCCCTGGGATTCTCCAGGCAAGAACACTGGAGTAGGTTGCCATTTCCTTCTCCAATGCATGAAAGTGAAAAGTGAAAGGGAAGTCGCTCAGTTGAGTCCGACTCTTAGTGACCCCATGGACTGCAGCCTACCGGATAGATCAAATAAACTAAAGTCAAGGGCTTCTGCTCTACTGGTTTAAAACCCTGAAATGAACAATTGTCAAATGAACAATTTTTATTTTGTTTCTGTTTTCCTAGAGCCCAAGTAAAGTTTGGAGTTAAATTTTAGTTTATACATAATGTTAAGAGGAAAACATGGGGCTTTCCCTGATGTTACTCAAGGGAAAAAGATTTAGGACTCTCAACTTTAAGGTCCTAAGATCTCAATACAAGGTCATACATTTTTCTCAGTGGAGATGTTAGTCTGCAATAATGATCTGGCCTGGCAGGAATTGGTTTCCCCCATGAAACTACATAATTGCTTTCTCTTGCCAAATTCTTCTCAGTTTTTTCTCCACAACACAATTGGCTTAGTGTGTGTATTTATATTTGTTAACTCATAATCTTCAGGTAATTTGGCAAACAAGGTTTATAGTTTTCTTCCATGTTAGACTGAGATATATTACAGTTTAAAAATAATTTATGCTGAGCTTTTTGGTTGGGATGGAGATAGATTAGGTAAATAGATATGGAGGGATATATATATGTGTATATATATACATGGATGGTTATATATATATATGAATATATAGAGATTTCCTCTTTCTTATGTATATAGATTATAGATATCCATCCCAACCAAAAAGCCTAACACAAATACATACACACACAAGCACAAACACACACACACAATAAGAAAGATCTAAATTTAGGTTTAAATGTTATCTATATACATGCAGAATTAGAATTAGTCTCATAATATTAAAATCAGTACAATTGATGTCAGACTTGAAATGTTTTTTTCTCTTTAAAATATTAAGGAGTAACAGATTGTAAGATAATGTGGTCACTGCCAAAATTAAGTAGAGTGAAACTTGGGATTTCTATAATTAAGAGGTCAAATGACTCTTCTTGACAGTCAAACTGTTTATACCACTTGGTTGAAAGTGATGGGGGAAAAAAAGGATGTAGACAAAGAAAAAGAAATAAGCTAAACCATTCTGCCAAAATTGATTTTGAAAGAAAGAGCTTCTTCTAAGAAGGTAATCCTTTCTGAAAAAGTAATAACTGCATTATTTTTTACGAGCACAAAAGTTTCTCTATATTCAGTGTAAATAAAATATATTTTTTGTAAACTGGTATAAAATGTCTTTTGGACAAAATTCAAGGAGTGATTATGGAGAAGCCAACAGAACTTGAATTTGAAATAATTAATTTCAAATATATAGTTTGTTAGAGCAACTATACTGTCTGCAGATTCTAAACTTCCCAAGAGGGAAAAGTATATTCTAATCAGAAAGAAAGGAAGATTCTCCTTTATTCAATCTTATTAACAGAATAGTAGGATTTTTAATCTTTCAATAGCTCTTTCTGTATAGCATGATATTAAAATAATAACATCCTAGAACCTTAGAGATGGACGGAAGAGTGATTAGAAATATTCTAGTTCAAGTTATTTATTTAAAAATGAAGCAACTGATGCCTCACTGAGGTAAATGACTCACTGAAAATCACTTTGTTCTCCAAGAATTTCTTTTTAAAGTATATTTCTGTGTGTTTACTCTCTCGTGCCAATCCTGGGAGAATCCTTATCTCCCATGGTCCTATTTCCTCATGCTGCTATAATCTGAATCTCTTTTCCATATTTCATTCCTTTTGAGTTAAATGATGACACTTCTTTTTATTGTTGCTGTCCTTAACAAATTTCCCTACTTCCTAGATCATTGTATTGAGATAATATAAGTATCCTGGGACAATCACAAAGTGAAAGATTCCGTCCATGGGATTTTCAAGGCAGGAGTACTGGAGTGGGTTGCCATTTCCTTCTCCAGGGAATCTTCCCAACCCAGGGATCGAACCCAGGTCTCTCACGTTGTAGACAGACGCTTTAGTGTCTGAGCTACCAGAGAAGTTTATAATTCTTAATCCTTATCAACAGCTCCATCACTCCCATTCTTCTGTATTGCTTNCCTTCTCCAGGGAATCTTCCCAACCCAGGGATCGAACCCAGGTCTCTCACGTTGTAGACAGACGCTTTAGTGTCTGAGCTACCAGAGAAGTTTATAATTCTTAATCCTTATCAACAGCTCCATCACTCCCATTCTTCTGTATTGCTTTTACCCTCAGCTTTCACATTTACTCTGAAAATTTTCAGATTTGAAACAAAAAGGTATTATCATCATCATAAGAACAGACACTTCTTGTTCAAGGAGATGTGATTTCCTAACATATACTGGCTGTGTCATCAATAATAATAAAGTTATTATTATTAAATATTTAATATGATACATAGTTTAAAATAAGTACTAGAGAATTTGAGAGAACAGTCAATGGAGTTACAACTAGTAGGAACTTTAGGAATAGACAATGAAAGTTACTTTGAAGTGTAAATGAGATTCTTAAGGTCAGTAGTAAGCAAAGTTTTCAGAATGGTTTGAGTTTTCGGTGAGAAAGCATGCCAAACAAGTTAATTTACTTTAAATCGGAAAAATGTACACCCACATACTTCATCATTGCTTGTCACATTTCCGCATCCGTCTGTGCCTGGCTTTCTGGTCCCATCTGGACAAATGGCAGTAATGTTAAAGTAGATGCCTTTTACCTGGTTTTCCACCTGAACTTTCACTTCTGAAATGAGTTTCTGCAGAGATGACATTTTTTAGTTGTATACTATAGCAGTTTCAAATGTAAGCAACTAAACAAAGTCGTTTATCATATCATCCTAGATTTAATTTTTTAACTAAATCAAAGAGTCGTCTTTATAAAATCTTGATTAAAAACAGTATTTCCACATAATGACCTAGCTACATTTGAAATACATAAAAAATACTAAAGGATTAAATTATCTGTGTTTAAATTGCTCTATTTTTTCATGTATTTCCATGACTGCATTTTGATCACTTCAGAGACATTTCTCACTCAGCCTATGTTACAGAAATAATCATTTTAATCCAATAATATTTATATTTTGTGATAAAATTTGAAGAAAGCATTGAGAATACATATATAATATGATACATCATAGCACATAAATCTTAACAGCTTAAAATCTGGAACACACTTCTGACATGTACTGCTATTAAAAGAAACATTTCAGTTTCAGATACTTAAGACTATCATGGAAACTAAAATGTCTTATTGATACAGAATTGAAAGGTAAATTTTGTGGAGGCCATTACTATACTGTGAAGGTGAAGGTGAAGTCGCTCAGTTGTGTCCGACTCTTTGCGACCCCGTGGACTGTAACCTACTAGGCTTCTCTGTCCACGGGATTCTCCAGGCAAGAATACTGAAGTAGATTGCCATTTCCTTCTCCAGGGGATTTCCTTCTCCAGGGGATCTTCCCGACCCAGGGATCGAACCCGGGTCTCCCGCATTGGAGGCAAACGCTTTAACCTCTGAGCCACCAGGGAAGGCCCTGGTGTATAAGAAATACCTGCCAGTTATGGCTCTGTAAATTCTCCAAGAATGGCCTAGAATTTTTGCCAAATCCCTGGAGCCTGCTTATTGTTTCAATTCTTATACGAAATAGGGCCTCTTACTGGGCAGAAAATTACTCACTCATTTATTCACTTATATATACACAGTCATTCAAAAAACATGTATGTATTGCCAATTATTCTGAGTATGTATATCAAGCACATCCTAATTTCTTCCCATCTCAGTTCCAAAAGTTACAGCTATATTAAATATATTCTGCAGATCTGTGTGAATTTCATCTGATAAAACTAAGAGTCTACCACATGCAAAAATCCTTAACTTATTTTTGTAAACAAAAGGAAAGGGAAAAGATGAAGTATGTAAGAAAAGAGAGTGAGCAACATGGTATGAAGGAAAAAGATATCCCCATGGCTTCTAATTCTTTACTTGAGTAATTTTTCTTTTTCAACTGTATAGTCAACAAAGAGATTAATAACTGATCATGGAATTATGGTAGTAGATCTTTAGAGTAAGATAACTTCCTCAGATTAGTAAATTCTATTTGAATTAGGTAAGACTATATCAGTCACATTTTTTATCAACCAGAGAATCCATACATTGTAATCACTTAATTAAACAGTTTCAGGAAAAAATAGAAACTTCTCCTGCTCAGTCATGTCTGACTCTTTGTCACCTGATGGACTGTAGCCCACCAGGCTCCTCTGTCCATGAGGATTCTCCAGGCAGCCATTTCCTTCTCCAGAGGATCTTCCCAACCCAGGAATTGAACCCTATAGCTCTTGTGTTGCAGGTGGAGTCTTTACCACTGAGCCACCTGGGGTTCCCAGGTGGATCGTATACTAATGGTGTTGATATGGTGATGATTTGACAAATCAGAAAGAAATTCTGAATACCACCAGTGTTCTTTTTGCCCCTTTGAAATTCTGTTTCCCTTTAAACTTTACACTAGTTATATCAGTGTTTTTTCAAGCATGATAGGAAGACAAATACCTAAAATTTTACCCAGTTTTGAGACTAAGAAATTGTTTCAGACAGTCTTTTTTTTTAAAATGAATTTATTTATTTTAGTTGGAGGCTAATTACTTTACAATATTGTGGTTGTTTTTGCCATACATTGGCATGAATCGGCCACGGGTATACATGTGTCCACCATTCCGAAACCCCTCTCCCCTCCCTCCCAAGTTTCAGACAGTCTTAAACTTGCATTTTAATATCTAACAGGTGCAGAGAGAATCTATTTTTTATGAAGTATAATTCCTTTATTCAATATAATTTATTTTTTAATTTCAGTTAAATTGAGTAAGTAATTATATACTTTATTAGTTTTAATATAGTTTTAATTTATATAGTTTTTATTTAGTTTTAATTTTTATATAGTTTTAATTTTGATGGCAATGTAAAGGATAAAAAATAAAATACAATCACATTTGCCATGTACTAAATTTGTATGTAATTTTACAAAAGTCTTAAAAATGAAATGCAAAGAATTACAAAGTAGAATAAAATACTAGTTTTTTCTTCAATGAATTATGAATGGTTTCTGTTGGACTGTGAAGACGAAATGAATTTTCAGAAAAAAATTTTAAAGTACAGACATATAAAATTATGACAGAATCCCAGCTTAAGGATATTGGTTAGTCAGAGTTTTTGTTGATTTTGTTAGTATTTTCGAAATTGTTAAGGTTAATCAGAACTAAAATTAGATAATGTATCACAGACCTAACCTAGCAAATAAAGAACATGAAAAAAAAAGCTATTGTTTCCTTTTCCATGGGTGCAATTTGATACGTAGGAAAGTTTATCAACTTCTATTTTTTCTAAGGGGTAATTTGTGGGTTCATATTATGAAAAATAGGGTGACTTCTAATACTGTAAGCTCCTTTCTTATTTCGATTATCCTTAGGAACAAACTACTGTTGGAAATGAGTTATACACAGGTTTGATTTTCCTTGATAAGATGGGCCTCCAGCCCTATTAATGCTTTCTTTTTGGTAACAGTGAGAAAGAAATTGTAATTAAAGATGCTTTTCCTATTTCATCCAACATAGTCTTGAGACATAGAATACTTCCTTGGCAAAACAAACAAAAAGCCTTGCAAGATTTGTTTTCCTTTTAAAGAAAGAAAGTTTAAACAAGTCCTTCACTTTCTATCCTGTATCTACTTCTGCCTTATTCTTTTGTACCTGAGTTGAAAGCAGATGTTCCATGAAGAAAATGAGAAGCCTGAGATTTCTAACAATACTTGGGCTACTGTTAATACCATTCAACTCTACTGTGTCAGGAAGGCAATAAGAGCATTTGAAGAAGTGAGAGTTTGTCAATGGCACATAAATTCAAGATACAACCAAGCATATCTTTGAACACTATGTAAAGAAAAAGAAAACAGACTGTATAATACAGAAGGAAGCACCTGAAACCTAAAATTTAGGAAAACCTAGGTTCTGGTTCTGCTTTTCTTGCTTGTTAGCTGTTTGACCTTTGGTTAATTTGCTTAGCTTCTTTGAAATTCTACAAATACACAAAGGGAGTACTAATACCTGCCTTATAGGTCAGTTGAATGGATTGAATGAGGTCATATATGGAAAATAACTAGTTCTTAGTGGTATTAAAATGACAGTTATTGTTTTTACAGTGTCCTAAAAGAGATTATTCTATCCAAGAATGACCTAGGTTGAGAGAGCAGATATTTCTTTAACTTTGTATTTAGCACCTACTCTTCACAACCTGGGAACAGCGTACAGCTGTCATCTCAATAAAATAGTATATCTCTTAAAGTAATTAAGAGAATTACTTAAGGCAATTCTTTGAATCAAACAACTGAACAACCTAGTGATGATCTAGGAGACCCCAACAAAATTCTCCTAGTAGTCTCCATATCTCGGTTCATTTTTTTCTAGAAAGTTGCTGTTTAAATAACACAGTGGATTCATTATCTTTATGGCACTGGAAATTATGATATTTATTGGTAATAAAGTACATTCTATGGCTGTGACTTGGTGACTCTCTGAACATTTAGTAAGGAACAAAATTTAGTAGTCTCTAGCTCAACCTAAATTTAGTAAACTGTGTCAAAGGACACAGTGAAACACAGAAAGCTGAAATGACTTTACCAAGGTTCTGTAACTAGTTAGTGGTAGAGCCAGGGCTAAATCAGGTTCCTAATTCCTAATCTAATGTTTTTCCATCACTCCTCTCAAGATGATAGAGCATTAGTTTGTACCTTGCTATAGAAATTGGGGTTAAAAGTTTATTTGAAAAAAAAAATGTGTACAATATATACATACCTGATAGGCTTCTACAACCAGATTGTTGAGGTTTGCAGCCTTTGATTCTATTTCACCAGCAATGGTGCCAGGCAAGAGGGGTAGAAGGTCCTAGAAAACATACCAATAGCATTCAGTAAATTACAGCTATGTACAGTGGCATCTTACTATGTACAGATGGCATCACCGACTTGATGGATGTGAGTTTGAGTGAACTTCGGGAGTTGGTGATGGACAGGGAGGCCTGGTGTCCTGCAATTCAGGGGGTTGCAAAGAGTCGGACACGACTGAGTGACTGAACTGAACTGAACTGAACAGTGGCTTATCAATCAAGAAATATTTAAAAATCTTATAGGTATCAATGGAAGATGAGTCATTACATGAATAAAGAAGTTAAAACACAAGAAAAAATATAAGCAACTAACTAAAGCAGCTAGAACATATATACCTAAAATGATATGTATTTGTCTGTGCATGAGTGTGTGTGAGTACCCAAGTTATATGCTGACTTAAACCTTAAAGTATAGACCACAGAACCTGGTCCAAAGAGATTTTTAAAATGAAAACGGTTCTGAGGACAAATGAATTTGATAAGTTCTGCATGTGGTTTTTTCCACAGAGACTCAAAATGTATACCCCTGCAGTTCAGAAATAATTTAGCATTATTATAATAACTGCCACATTCTCTAACATTTACTTAATTACAAAACTGTTTTCTCATGTAACATAAATATTTTGCAGAACTGCTTTTCCATGGAGTGGTCTTTAGGACATTTTTGTCCAGACAGGAGAAAAAAAAATCAAAGTCACAAATGGAAGTTTCATCGAACAGGTGTTCTGATGGTCCATAAAAAATGGACTCTAGGTATTCCTAGTGAGAAAATGAGAATTAGTAAAGGCTTAAAGGTTTACCGAAGTTGTAGATTAACTAAGAATAGAGAAGTAACTAGTTTTACTAGAGTGAATGGTGCATATTTATGTGGAATCAGATTATGAAAAGTCTTGAAATGCATTTATATATTCACTTTATCATTCACAAGTATCACTGAGTTCTTGCTGTATGCTGAGCGACTTCACTTTGACTTTTCACTTTCATGCATTGGAGAAGGAAATAGCAACCCACTCCAGTATTCTTGCCTAGAGAATCCCAGGGATGGGGGAGCCTGGTGGGCTGCCGTCTATGGGGTTGCACAGAGTCAGACACAACTGAAGCGACTTAGCAGTAGCAGCTGTATGCCAGCTACTAGTTGAATAAGAAGCTACTACAAATAATTTAGTACCTCAGGTAAAAGGGAAATATATTTGTCAGACATTTAAAAAATTCATTTATATAACTTTTATTAAGTAGTAGCATATGCCACTTTGGAAATGCTAAATTATTAGGCCACATAGTTTCTACCCTTAAGGATCTCACAAGAATGTAAATGACGGTTTCAAAAAATGATGTTCCCATGAAGCAATAGTCATATATGCTTACTCCTTGAAAGAAAAGTTATGATCAACCTAGATAGCATATTCAAAAGCAGAGATATTACTTTGCTGACTAAGGTCCGTCTAGTCAAGGCTATGGTTTTTCCTGTGGTCATGTATGGATCTGAGAGTTGGACTGTGAAGAAGGCTGAGTGCCGAAGAATTGATGCTTTTGAACTGTGGTGTTGGAGAAGACTCTTGAGAGTCCCTTGAACTGCAAGGAGATCCAGCCAGTCCATTCTGAAGGAGATCAGCCCTGGGATTTCTTTGGAAGGAATGATGCTAAAGCTGAAACTCCAGTACTTTGGCCACCTCATGTGAAGAGTTGATTCATTGGAAAAGTCTCTGATGCTGTGAGGGATTGGGGGCAGGAGGAGAAGGGGACGACAGAGGATGAGATGGCTGGATGGCATCACGGACTCGATAGACGTTGGGTCTGAGTGAACTCCGGGAGTTGGTGATGGACAGGGAGGCCTGGCGTGCTGCGATTCATGGGGTTGCAAAGAGTCGGACATGACTGAGCAACTGAACTGAACTGAACTGAATGTGAGGGATACTGAGCAGGCATTTGAGGGATGGGGAAATTTGTCAGGGACTGTTTCCTGGAGGAGGTGATTCATGAGTTGTGTCTTCAAGGATGAGTAAGAGTTAATCAACTAATAATGGAGAAACGCTTCCAGGGTTGGGAATAAATAGCAAGAACAGAGTTACAAAGGAAAGAAAGAGCCTAGTGAGTGTGTTCACAGGAGAATTAGAAGCATGACTGGAGGGACAAGTTTAAGGCAGACAGCTTTGGGGGATGAGGTCAGCGAGGCAAGCAGGGACCCACTAGCCTCATGTGCCATAATAATCAGAGGAAACCACTGGAGCACTTTACTCAATGTATGATTCAAATAGCTCGTCCTGCAGCCAGGTGAAAGGTGGATTTGGGAGATGGGTTAGGAAGCTGTCACAACTCAGACAAAGGTAATTAATAAAAATGTCTGTGAGCAACCAAATTGGGTGACTGCATGGCATACACAGGACTCAGCAGAGCTTGTTACGCTTTTGGAACCTGTTGATTTTTACTTTGTATGCAGTTCAATTAATAATAAACCTGGTTTTATGGTTTAACAGTCAGTGGAAATTTTCTTAAAGGAGTAGGAAGAAACTGCTAGAGCCAATATCACCATCAAGAAGTAAAAAATAGCAGAGAAAAAGGAGAAAAACAATAAAAAGCTGCTCAGTGAGTTGAAATTCAATTTGAAATTTGAGCTTAGAGGTTACGAACACAGGACTTAGGCTGTTAGGAAAATATAACCTCCCTAAACGCATTCGTTTCCTTCATCTTCAAAGTGGGCGTATTAGTAATATTGTCCTTCTTGTTATGAGTTTAAAGAGTATCAAATGAATTAATGTTAATAAACTCAGTGCTTGACAACAGTAAGTACTCAAAAAGTGGAAGCTGTTACTATTGTTAATAAAGTGATTTGGGCATTTAGTTTAAGTCTGAGCTCTACTTCTGTGGATATAACAGCTGTTTCCTTAAAATGAATTCCATGGTATGTAAATTTTGGAAAAGAGGGAATTACATCTTCATTGTAGGGAAGAAATGATACAATTGCTAAGGGATTAAAGGATATAATTAAAGTAGCACTTTTAGATGATAAATGTAGTAGTCAGATATTAGGGAAACTGGTGACAGGAACACCAGGTTTGAGGCAGATGCAAATGAATTCAAGTAGCTGTTGAAACCAAAAGAAAAAAATAGTTTCTCTGAAGTACTTAAAAAAAAAAGGTGTAAGGACATTGTGGGTACAATGTAAAAGCAAAGACAACAAGGGAGATGAAGATAACAGACATGTATAAAGAAAATTAGGGTATCACACCATTATAGAAATGAAGAAAAGAGAGTTTCCTGGAAAAAAGAATCTAAAAGACTGTGCAAAGAAAGCTATAGCAGGATCACAGAAGTTCTCTATTGGGGGTGACAGGAGGAATCCCATGGGGTGCTACCAGAGTGACACAGGTGTCAAGTGTCTATTCTGCTTGTAGGACTCACCTGGCTGAAAAGATTCTGGACAAAACCAAAAGTATTCTCATGTAGGAAGGCTTGGACTGAGTCAGCCTCTTCCATGGCTCCTCTTATTCCTTTGTTAGATGACCTAGGCAAATCTAGGTATGTTGGTGCAGGATTTGTTGAAAAATACTGATGCTCCCCAATCTAATCTATTATAAAGATATGCCCAAGGACTAGAATAAGCAGAAATGTGGACATGGTATAGTTGGGGTATGTACTACGTTTCACCTGATAAAAGTCTTCTCCAGAATTGTCAAGTCAGTACCAAGTCTGTCTACAATGCAGGAGACCGAGGTTTGATCCCTGGGTCAGGAAGATCCTCTGGAGAAGGCAATGGCCCCTCACTCCAGCACTCTTGCCTGGAAAATCCCATGGACGGAAGAACCCGGTAAGCTACAGTCCATGGGGTCACAAAGAGTCGGACACGACTGAGCAACTTCACTTCACTTCACTTCAGTACCAAGTACTATCAGTGCCTTCACTTGATTCTAATTTTAGGTTTCCTAACATAGAATTTGCATTTATTTATACTTAAATGTTAACTTAGGACACTGTGTAGTATACATTAGTTAATATAGTATTAAATTTAGATTGTACAAAGTATAAGAACCCCAGAATCCTTACCTGGGGTTCTGAGAAGTATTCTAATTTTAACTATAGATGCAAACATTTTAATTTTTATATTTTGGGAGTTAACATACCTTATACCAATGAAACTGTTTTCCTTGAACTGCAAAGATGACGTTAATATTGTTGTCTATTAACTTTTCTGAAAGTTGGCCTAGTGAGGGATGTTCCTGTAATGAGAAGTGAGAAAATGAGACAAAAAAGGGAGTGAAATTTAGTGCATCAGTTCCATAGACTTTCAAACATATGTTATAAGTAGAACTGTATGATTAACATAAAAATGTATTGGGTTGGGAAGGATTATTGTTTTACTAGAGGCATTTAAATTACTAAAAAAAACAATAAGGTTAACATCAAAGTATTAAGGATATTTTAAAGACAAAAGTGCCATAAAAATATCAGAAGCTCAGAAAAATGAAGAGGGTTGCATTCAACATAGTACAAAGTCTTTAGCACCTTTTAGGTTAACACTGGACTCCAAGTGACATAATGAAAACATTATCTAATATTCAGAAACAGAGACATATTAGTGACAATCATATTCTGAGGTGAAATTCAGTAACAAGTGTTGAAATGCAAATATATTAATGTATATATGCATATATATTTGATGGGCTTCCCAGGTGGCGCTAGTGGTAAAGAAACTGCCTGCCAATGCAGGAGACACAAGAGACCCAGGTTCAGTCTCTGGGTTGGAAAGATCTCCTGGAGGAGGGCCCAGCAACCCACTCCAGTATTCTTGCCTGGAGAATTCCAGGGACAGAGGAGCCTGGTGGGCTACAGTCCATAAGGTTGCAAAGAGTCGGACACAACTGAAGCATCTTAGCATGCATGCATGCAATATATATTTGCTATGTAACATGGTGTAGTACAAAGTCTATTTAAAAGAAGAAAATCCTGTATTCAAATCCTGGGTTGTCACTTTATGATAAAAATGTATTTAGCTGTACTGGGAATATTTTCTAATGGCAACAACTGCTTTTCAAATATTTTTGCTTTGACAAAAAATAATCAGAGTTTGCCAAGCATTCCCCCTTCTTAATTTTTAAAGCCATTCATATTTTATGGAAAAATTAATCCACATGTTTTTGACCAGCTTATACTTAACACACATAAAACCAATATTTAAAAAGCTGTCCAAAATGTAAGCAGTTTTTGGAGCCTTCTTAATCTCTTTCTCCTTCTCAAAAACAGGAAGTAACACTGACTGAAAATATACAAAATTTAAATCCAGAAAATTATTTTTTCTCAGAAGATCGTTAAGAAGGTCAGTGTATTTTTAAGCTTAAAAGAACACATTTTTTAACCCTAGAAAGAACTGTTTTAAAAGAAAATTCTAAGTACCTCGAGGCCAATTTGTTAAAGTTACAAATGCTTAACAGATGTTTAAATAAACCATTGTTAACAGGAGAGTTGTAGATTAATGGCTGTTGTTGAACCCTTTCCCCTTTCCCCCATGAAGCACAGTATCTTTTAAGTATTAAGTATTTTACCTTTTATGTCTTGTATTTCACTAGCAGAAATACTCCCTCTCAGCCAGCTGTCCTGGTTTGGTGATGTTGCTACTCCTCAGCCTTAACTCCCCCTCTATCTTACCCATTACATATTGTTTCTCTAAACGTTGAAAATAATTAATAGAGATAACAAAAATTTCATGGCCAAAAGGGAGAAGAGAAAGCAATGTGCCAAAGCAGCGCCTGAGTAGTTAAGGGCAAAAGGATTCCTTTCACATTTTTCTTCTTCACCAACACCTTCACTGTGATTTGTGAGAAATAACTTAAAATGTCAGAAGGAAAGAGGAGGTAAGAAAGATTAAATGGAAACAGTTTTGGTTAAAGAAATAACTGTGTAGAGATGTATGAATTTTAATAATGTACCTATGTAGTGACAAAAAATAAGCATTTAAGATTCTCCATAAAAGAGATTCATTATAAAAAGTTATACGATAATATGGAATTTGAAGTATTGCATATCATACTAAGATATGAAAAAAATGTCTTGGTTAAGTGAAAGCACTCAATTATCTGGATTATTTTTCCATTATTTTTTATAAATCAATTTTTAGATGACACAGCATGAAAACAATCTGATAGCACAGATTTATTTAAAGATGAAGACTTATGTGTTGTCAGTCTCCATCTCTCCCACTGGCCTATTTTTCTATCTATATGGCTGCACGGTAATAATCTCATAGGCCTGTGTTTCTCATCAGTGGCACTATTTACATTTTGTGTTGTGGTGTGGGACTGTCCTGTGTGTTGTAAGATACTCAGCGATGTCCCTAGCCTCTACCTATTAGATGCAAATATGTCCCTCCTCCCCTAGTTGTAACAACCAAAATATCACTGGACATTGAAATATCTTCATGGAGGCAGGGTACAAAATTGTTCTGGCTGAGAGCCATACCAGGAGCAGGGGCCCTGAAACAGACCACTTGGGGCCTCAGCTCTTGGTTCTGCAATTATTAGCTCCACGACACTGGGAATCTGTCTTTACCTCTCTGTGATATAGGTTTTATATATGTAAAATAGGTATAAATACTAGTATCTAGTATCTACTTCTCAGAGTTACGGTGGGGATTAAATGGGTTAACACATGTTTAATTTACCAATTTCTAATTATTAAGCCCAAATTAATGATTAGTAGGGGCTCATGAGTTTGGGTAGACTCTGGGAGTTGGTGATGGATAGGGAGGCCTGGCGTGCTGTGGTTCATGGGGTCGCAAAGAGTCAGACATGACTGAGCGCCTGAGCTGAACTGAACTGAGGGGCTCGTGTCCTGATGTCACATTGCTTGTCATTTACCTAGACACTGCAATGTTNCTCTGGGAGTTGGTGATGGATAGGGAGGCCTGGCGTGCTGTGGTTCATGGGGTCGCAAAGAGTCAGACATGACTGAGCGCCTGAGCTGAACTGAACTGAGGGGCTCGTGTCCTGATGTCACATTGCTTGTCATTTACCTAGACACTGCAATGTTGGGCTGTGTGCCCACAGACACGTTCCTGATTCTTTTAGTGCTTCCATCTTCTCACTTATAAAATGGAGGTAATAGCAATATCTATACTTCACTGGGATATTGGATGGTGCTCCCTAAGTGTAAAGGAGCAAATACCATAGCTGCTTAATAAAAGACAGCTTTCAGTAAAAGACATTTGGAGACCATTACTAAAGGCTAAATGCTGGGCTGTTGGGTATGCTTTGACTTGCCTCATGTATTTACCATTTCCACCTGGCTCCTGGAGTGTTTGAATTTGTGGCTCCTGTCAATATGGTGTCCGTTGCATTCTTGATATCCTTAGTTAGTGAATGAGGGGCATGGACTAATAATTTTTTGTAAGCTGTTCAATGAGAATGGTAATGAAAAATTTTCTGCTTAAACATGATTTAACCAAACATAATTTATTTAGAACATTCTATTTCATAAATATTTTCATTAGTTTTTATTTTTGTTGAGTTACTTTGGAAAATCATTATTTTTTTCTCATTTTTAGGGGCATTAGAAGCAGTGTGAGTCTACTTTGAGCTTAACCCAGGTGGTTCTATGTGCAACTTTGCTTTCACTTTTTAAGAAAAAAACAAAACAAAACAGAAACACCTAAATACTGTTTGCAGAAATAATTTCCTGGCTAGTTTTCTGCAAGCGTGAGAAGCATTCAAATTAGGTCTACTCTAAAGTTATTATTGAAGTCCTTATTGTTCACATGGCATTTACAGTTCTAAACAGATCGTAGAGTAGCAAGCTAAAATCGAGCATTTCATTTATTTTAAAAGCTGTAATATATATATATATATATACACATGTACATATTATTTTAATTGAAGTGTAGATGCTTTACAATATTATATTAGTTTCAGGTGTACAACATAGTGATTCATTGTTTCTATAGATTATAAGCAATTAGCTATAATAGCCTAGCCTACAAAATATTAGCTATATTCCCTGTGTTGTACATTACATCTTTGTATCTTATTTTATACCTAATAATTTGTACCTCTTAATCCTTTTATCTTATCTTGCCCCTCCCTCATCCCTCTCCCTGCTAGTAACTACCAGTTTGTATCTGTGAGTCTGTTTCTGATTTGTTATAGTCATTCATTTGTACTTTTTTCAGATTCAACATATAAGTGAAAATGTTCAGTATTTGTCTTTCTCTATCTGACTCATTTTACTCAACATAATACCTCTAGATCATCCATGTTATTGCAAATGGCAAGAGTTCATTCAAGAGTTGAGTAACACTCCATTGCAATATATATGTATGTGTGTATGTATATATATATATGCCACAAACTTCATTTATCTCTTGATGGACAGATTGCTTTCCTATCTTGACTTTTGTACACAGTGCTCCTATGAACATTGAGGGTCATAGGTCTTTTTGATTTTCATTTTCTTCAGATATATATGCCTAGGAGTGGAACTGTTAGATTGTATCTTAGTTCTATTTTTAATTTTTTTAGTAATCTCAGTACTGTTTTCCATAGTGGCTGTACCAGTGTAAATTCCTACCAACAATGCACTATGATTCCCTTTTCTTTACATTACTCTTCTATATTTGTTATTTGTGGTCTTTTTGATGATAGCCATTCTGACAGGTATGAGATGATAACGCACTGTGGTTTTAATTTGCACTTCCTGATGATTAGTGATGTTGAATATCTTTTCACATGCCTGTTGGCCATCTGTATTTCTTCTTTGGAAGAATGCCTATTGAGGTCCTTTGCCCATTTTGAAAATACATGTGTTTGTTTTTCGATATTGAGTTGTATTAACTGTTAATATATTTTGGATATTCACCCCTTATTAGACATATCATTTGCAGACATCTCACATTTAGTAGGATGCATTTTCATTTTGTTGATGGTTTCTTTTGCTGTGTAAAAGCTTTTCAGTTTGATTAGGTTTCATTTGTTTATATTGCTTTTGTTTCTCTTGCCTGAGGAGACAGGTCTGAAAAATAGTACTAAGATCTTTGTCAAAGACCATACTGCCTATGTTTCCTTCTAAGAATTTTGTGGTTTCTGGTCTTACATTTAGGTCTTTAATCCATTTGAGTTTATTTTTGAATATGATGTGAAAAAAAGAATGTTCTAGTTTTATTCTTTTGAATGTAGCTGTCAGTTTTCCCAGCACCATTTGTTGAAGAGTCTGTTTTCTGCACTGTATATTCTTGGCTCATTTGTCATAGATTAATTGACAATATGTGCATGGGTTTATTTTTGGACTGTCTATGTATCTGATCTATATGTCTGTTTTTGTGTCAGTATGTACTGTTTTGATTGCTATAGCTTTGTAGTATAGTCTGAAGTCAGAGAGAATGATACTTCCAGCTTTGTTTTTTTCTCTCAATATTTCTTTGGCAACTTGGGGTCTTGTGTGATTGTATATAAACTTTAGAATAATTTGTTTTAGTAATGTGAAAAATGCCATTGGTAATGAGAATTTGCATTACATCTTTGGGTAGATGGTTTTGGGTAGTATGGCCACTTTAACAATACTAATTCTTCCAGCTCAAGAGCATGGGATATCTTTCCATTTCTTTTTATCATTTTCAATTTGCTTCATCATATTTTATAGTTTTTGGAGCATAGGTCATTTACCTTCTTGGTTAAGTTTATTCCTAGATATTTTTATTCCTTTTGATGCAAATTTAAATGAAGTTGTTTTCTTGCTTTCTGTTCCTGAGAAAATATGTACTAATATATTATTAGTGTATAGAAAAGTAACAGATTTTGTATATTAATCTTGTATCCTGAAATTTTACTGAATTAATTCATTAGTTTTAATAGTTTTTGATGGAGACTTTATGGTTTTCTATATATAGTATCATATTATCTGCATATAGTGATATAATAATTTATGTTGATCAGAGATATTGACCTGTGTGTTGTTGTTGTTTTTTTTTTTTTTGGTATTGTTTTTGTCTGATTTTGGTTTCAGGGTAAAGATGGCCCCATAGATTCAGTTTGGAAGTGTTTGAAAATGAAAAAAATGAAAGTGAAAGTTGCTCAGGAAGTCGTATTTTCTTCTTTTCAGTTCTTGGAAATAGTTTAAGAAAGACAGATATTAACTCCTCTTTGTATGTTTGGTGGTATTCTCCTGAAGCTCTTTGGTCCTGGACTTTTGTTTGGGAGGTTTTGATTATTGATTCAGTATCAATACTAGTTAGTGATCTGTTCTAATTATCTATTTCTTCCTAATTCATTCTTGGAATATTGTATGTTTGTAGGAAATTACCTATTTCTTCTAGTTTGTCCAATTTGTTGGTATTAACTGTTCTTAGTATTCTCTTATGATCATTTGTTTTTCTGTGATTACAGCAGGACTTCTCTTTCATGTCTTACTTTGTGTATTTGGGTACTCTCTTTTTTTTCTTAATTATCTTGGCCAATAGCTTATTAATTTTATCTTTAAAAAAGCTTTTGGTTTTGTTGATCTTTTCTATTGTAGTTTAAGAAATTAGACTTCAATTTATTTATTTCTGCTTTAATCTTTATTATACCCTTCCTTTTGCTAACTTGGGACTTTGTTTTCCTAATTCCTTTAGATGGTAAGTTAGGCTGTTTATTTAAATTTTCCCTAATTTCTTGATATAGGCCTGTACTATAAATCTCCCTCTTAGAACTGCTTCTGGTATATCCCATAGATTTTAGAGTATTGTGTTTCCATTTTTATTTGTCTCAATTTATTTTCTGATTTCTTCATCAATTTCTTCATTGACCACTGATTTCTTACTAGCATATTGTTTAGTCTCCATGTCTTTGTTCTTTTCCCACTTTTCTGTCTGTAAGTGATTTCTAGGTTCATGCCATTGTGGTCAGAAAAGATATATATATATATTTTTTTGTATTTATTTATTTTTTTACACGAACTCCCAAACATGAACCCCCCTCCCACCTCCCCCCCAACATCTTCCCTCCAGATCATCCCCATACACCAGCCCCAAGCATCCTGCATCCTGCATTGAACATAGACTGGCAATTCATTTCTTACAT
>SJYX01009815.1:771661-797597 GCA_006410675.1 Oreotragus oreotragus
CCATGTTCATGGATTGGAAGAATCAATATAGTGAAAATGAATATATTACCCAAAGCAATCTACAGATTCAATGCAATCCCTATCAAGCTACCAGCGGTATTTTTCACAGAACTAGAACAAATAATTTCAAGATTTGTATGGAAATACAAAAAACCTCGAATAGCCAAAGCAATTTTGAGAAAGAAGAATGGAACCGGAGGAATCAACTTACCTGACTTCAGGCTCTACTACAAAGCCACAGTCATCAAGACAGTGTGGTACTGGCACAAAGACAGAAATATAGATCAATGGAACAAAATAGAAAGCCCAGAGATAAATCCACACACATATGGACACCTTATCTTTGACAAAGGAGGCAAGAATATACAATGGAGTAAAGACAATCTCTTTAACAAGTGGTGCTCAGAAAAGATATTTGATATAATTTCTATCTTCTTAAATTTGTTAAGACAAATGGCATGTGGTCTCTGGAGAATGTTTCATGTATACTTGAGAAGATTGTGCATTCTGCTATTTTTGGATGGAATGTCGTGTAGATATCTATTAAGTGTAACTGGTCTAATGGTTCATATAAGGCCACTGTTCTCTTACTGATTTTCTGTCTGGATGATCTCCTCAGTGATGTCACTGGGACGTTAAAGTGTCCTACTATTATTGTATTACCGTCCATTTTTTCCTTTATTTCTGTGTGTGTGTGTATTCCTATATTGGGCATATATATGTTAATAAGTGTAATCTCCTCTTGTATGGATCCCTTTATCATTATATAATATTTGATGCCCTTATTTGTCTTATGTTACAGACTTTCTTTTAAAGTCTACTTTGTCTGATAGAGGTCTGCTGCCTCAGCTTTCCTTTGTTTCCATTTGTATAGAGTATCTTTTTTCAACCCCTTACTTCCAATCTGTGTATCTGTGTCTCTCAAGTGAGTGTCTTATAGCAGCATACAGATGGGTTTTTTTTTTTTTTTTTTTTTTTTTTGGCCAGTGAGCCACCTTATGCCCTCTGATGGGAGCATTTTGCCCACTGATATTCAAAATGATTATTGGTGGGTATGTGCTTATTGCCATTTGTTACTTTTTTCTGGTTGTTTCTCTGTTTTGTCTTCTTATTTCAGTCTGTTCCTTCGTAGTTTGATAATTTGCTTTAGTAGTATGCTTGTGTTCATCTCTTTTTAGTTTTAGTCTCTTTTTAGTTTAGTGTAGACTTTAGTTCATCTCTTTTCATTTTAGCTTTTGTATACCTATTAATAGGTTTTTGATTTGTGGTTACCATGGAGTCCATATGTGTTGATGTATAACTATGTCTGCTTGTTTTAAGCTGATAGTCATTTAAGTTTAAACATACTGTAGAAGAGCTCAATTTTTTACTATCCCCTTTCCACCTTCTGTGTTTTTGATATCATGTTTTACATTTTCATGGCTATCCCTTAACTATTTATTATAGTTCTAGTTGATTCTATAATTTTGTCTTTAATGGCACCCCACTCCAATACTCTTGCCTGGGAAATCCCATGCATGGAGAAGCCTGGTAGGCTGCAGTCCATGGGATTGCTAAGAGTCGGACACGACTGAGCAATTTCACTTTCACTTTTCACTTTCATGCATTGGAGGAGGAAATGGCAACCCACTCCAGTGTTCTTGCCTGGAGAATCCCAGGGATGGCAGAGCCTGGTGGGCTGCTGTCTATGGGGTCGCACAGAGTTGGACACGACTGAAGTGACTTAGCAGCAACCTTTTCACTAGATTATTTAAGTAGTTGAACTACCGTGTTATTATATATCTGCCTTTACCAGTGGTGTTTCCTCCTTGCTATAATTTATTTCTTTGTTACAGCCTTTTCTTTTTCATTTAACATTTAAGTTTGGATAATATTGATTAACTCTCTTAGTTTTTGCTTGTCTGAGATGCTCTTTACATGTTTTTCAATTCTGAATGATAACTTGCTGTACAGAGTATCCTAGGTTGTAGGATTTTTTTTTTTTTCCTTTCAGCACTTTTAAGTGTATCATGTCACTCCCTTGCAAAACTTGCTGTAAAATCAGCTGATAGCCTTATGGGTGTTCCCTGTATGTGACTCTGTTTTTCTCTTGCTGAAAGTTTTCTCTTAACTTAAACTAAAAGTCGTAACAATATTAAAAAAAAAGATTGCATATAAACTTAAAACTTTCTAAGTGCTTTTTGCCTGGGTGAAATTCCCTTTACTTTGCTGATGGTGCATGTTCATAAAACCGAGAGGTGCTAACACTCTAATCTTATCTGTTTAATTTTGAAAGTTTTTTATACAGTGTTAAGCAGAGAAAAAGTATGAATCAGGAAATAGGGTGAAAGTTTTGATTATATGCTTTAGTTTAGCTATGTTAAAATTAACTTTATTATTCTTATGACATAGTAGTAATTTCTATGAGACTATATGAATTAAAGGACTTCTGGGGAGTTAAATGAGAGGAGGAGTGAAGAATCACTGACCTTAAAATGATGAAGCACAAAAAGAAAAAAAGATTCAGAGAAAGAAACACCAAATCTAAGCTACTAAATACAATTAGCAGTGTGATAGGATCTTGACTATTTGCATCTCTCCATGAGGACTGATAGTCACAGCAGTATTTAAAAATTTCATTAATAATGGTTCATTGTGTGACTTGTTTGCCTCTTCCAAATACTTGCTCCCTGGGCCCGTTTCATTGTTATTGGAGACTCTGGCGTTACTCGTGGTTGAGGGTGGGGGTGAATGGTTATGAAGAAGGCTCCGAATGAGGTTGGGAATCACCCTGGATGAGCTGGGTAGGGAAACAGGATGAAATTCGAAAGCCTCAGTATCAGCAACTTGTCTTCTACACCATTAATAATTTTTATACTAACCTCTACCATTTTAGAATTAATTTTTAAATTTTAAACTGTTATAACTTGTAATTTATAAAACTATATTACTACTCAAGTTTTTCATTCTGGCACTTGGAGAAAAATCAGTGGAAAATGTAATTTAGTTAATACTATAACATTATTTGCCAATGGTCATATATAAAATATAACAATGTTTAAATATAAATTATTTTAAAATTTATCTCATCATGTAATATATATAAGAAAAATTATCTATTTTATTTTATTTATTCTATAAGTAAGATTGCAGCTAGAAAGTAGAGCAAAATTTACACCAAGAACTTCACCACTCTATTTCTTCTAGGTATCCCTTGAGATAGTATGGCAAAGTAGTTAAGGATACATATTTATTAAAAGATTGAACTGGATTGGACCCTGATTCTGCTACCGATTAACTTTTTAGCTGTGTGTCCTCAGTCAAGTTTCTTAATTTCTTATACCCTCAGTTTTTCTGTTTATAAAAGAAAGATAATTATGACTACCTTACCGAGTTGTTATAAAGATAAATTTCATATAGTATGCACTGTACTGTGTGCAGTATACTGATACTGTATGTAGCAACAGTGATTTCAGTTAATAAAACCTCAAAACATGGTAGATGTTACTATTCTGAAATTCACATTGATCCTCATGAAATAGCCATGTGAATAAGAAGTAGAACTCTGGACGATGTAAATTAGACATATGAAATGCCTTTTATCAATTATTACCTTTTATAAATGAAAGAACCAGAGTCTTGGACCAAGAGGCCCAGATACTATTCAATATTACTGGTATTGGCTGCTGGAGATAAAACTAAGAAGCAAAATATTTTATTGCTTGTCTAAACTTTATCTTTTCAAATTCCTCTATAATAGCTGAACAGGAGAGAATAGAAGTTGTTTTAATATGAGCAGATAAATATGCTGGAGAAGGAAATGGCAACCCACTCCAGTACTCTTGCCTGGAGAATCCCATGGAGGGAGGAGCCTGGTAGGCTACAGTCCATGGGGTCGCAAAGGGTCGGACACGACTGAGCAACTTCACTTCAAATATGCTTAGAGTTAGGCTCAGGGTAGCTTTGGATAGAGGAGGTTTCAGAGCAGTAGTACATCTGGTGTGTATAAATGCACAGTCAAGGGATCAATCAAAATGCTTGAATTTCTTTTGTTTTAGGGCAGTGTCCCTGGAAATGAAGGGAATAAGACTTCTTAAGAAAGGCCTCCTTAAAACGCAGGCCTGGGATAAATGAGGTAAAATACTCTTCTAAGGTAGTAGCAATATTGGTTTATTCAGTACCTATCAGTGACATGTGGAAGGTATCAGTGATATGTTCATTCTTTTAAATAGGTAAGACAGTATTCAAGAAGACAAATACATTTCATGATAGTTTGTCCAAATTCCTGATATATGAGTCCAAACACTGTGTGAAATTCCACCAGAATTATACTTTGTTTCTAGAAGGTTATATGGCATGGAATATGTCTAAAAGTATGAGAACATTTCTTTGCCTTAAGGAATCCTTCTTGGATGAGCAGCAGCACCATCTAAAGTACAATGTGGAGAGCTGACTTCAGTGACTTGGCAAAACTTTAAAAGGATAATTGCAGTGCAGTTTAAGAATAATATAATTATTATTTTTCCTTAAAAAAAGCTCTACTTTTCTCACAATAGAATGGTTCCTCTTGTCTTCTCTCAACTCACAGTAAGTGAATTAGAACTCTATCTCAGATTGAAAGAGATTGAACAGAAGGAAAGATAAGAAATGACTAAAATGGATGAATCTACTGAAGTGAAATGTGACTGAGTAGGAGAGAATCAACAATGAGAAAGACACTAAGGGAATAACTCCAAATCCTAGATTTTAAAATTCAAATTCTAGCTACTTTAAAAAAATCTTTAAATGTTAAGGTTGCTTTCAAGAATCTAAACCAACCAAGGGTTGATCTTGTTTTATGTGGTAATGCAGTTGTTCCTTTAGACTTTCAAAAAGTCTGGTAGGGCATTCCAGATTAACTAACTAAAACTATTGAAATTTCACTTGTAGGAACCACACACATTTCAGCATAATTTATATGCTTCTGATATTATATTTCCCAAACTGTGCATGAGGTGTCTTCAAGCACTGTGGTACACTCACCAGGGTGCCGCAAAATATCTTAAATATTTAAGGGAAGTCTGTCAGGTATCCATGAACTACCAGCTGGAAGTGGTTCACAACTTTATGATTATATTTGGCTCTGTTCTTTTACATGATGTCATATCTTAGCAAAACTAAGCAGCATGAAAATCAGTATGTAACAGAAAATGAGGGTGGCTATGTCCTGTTTGATTACAAGGCTTGGGAAGTTCCCATTATAACATATTGACTAAGAATGACACAAATTTTATATATTATATATTATTGTTTTAACTGGCTACTAGGTTTTTAGAACATAAATAGTTATGTTATTTGGCCCTAACTACTTAATAAACAGAACTGTCAGGCAGTCTGTTTGTTGTACCCTTGTGTACCACGGTAAAGATTACTAAGACTTAGGTGCCACAATATAAGAAAGTTTGGGAGCTTTTGTTCTAACATTTGCATGCATGTATAAACAGGGATCACATCACAAATAAATGATGCTTTATGCAATTGATTTTCTACATGTAGAATAGCTAATGCTGGGAAATATGGCTCCAGGAGATTGAATTTAAATATATGATTCAGAGGTGAAACTAACCCTCAGGAAGCTCCTTTCGCCAAGGGATCTTCACAACCCAGGGATCAAACCCAGGTCTCCAGCATTGCAGGTATATTATTTACCATCTGAGCCACCCAAGGAAGCCCAAATACAGATAAACTTCAGAAGGAAGGAGTGAAGTATAACATATTAAAAGCCAACCTTGTTTTACTCCTTTTTTCCCCTAGTCTCTACTTAGATTCTGTTTTGCTCCGAGGATTCCTCAGGCCAAATACACTTTTCTTCATCTCTAATATGTTTTTCAATACTAACCCTGTAGAACTAGCTACAAGTAGTCAGGCAACATATATGTATATGCTCTTTTCCTTTGAAGGTTCTTCAGTTGCATAAAAAAGTAAGCTTTTCTATCACTTTTATTTTCATAAATTATACATTGCTTTGTAGGACATTAGAGAGTCAGCTACTAGATGTTATCCATGTATTTCAGCCTTACATTTTATTGATCAAAATTTATAGATTGCATTGTTCTGTAACTTGTCTCTCATGACTTGTCCTGACTCTGCATCATGACCCTTTAGGTAATTTCTTGGTACAGGGACAGCTGAATTTGCCAATTTAAACTTATACTAACCCAAAGAGTCATAATTACTAATAGGCTATTGTTACATTACCATGCTCGTTGATCTGACATAGACGTTGTTTTTCAGATGGCAGTTTCCATCATTTGGCACCACTATGCCTGCCAATTTGCTATCGAGAGCAAGATGAGATGTCTGATCTGTCATCACCAGCAGCAATCTTTTAGCTTCTTTTCGCCATCCAATATGACTCTTAAAATAAACATGTAATTAGATCTTGTACAATAACATAGATTTTACTGTGGTCTGTATCTCAAGTAAATATTAAATATAAGTTAACAAACATTAAGTCAGGCTAGAATTATGTGCATAAATTCATTGCTGTTTCACAAATAGCATTAACTTTTATTTGTATATCCTCTTCCACAGCCATTAAACCACACTAGTTCCTGGCAAGAGACTTCTGGTGTTCCCACAGAGGAAGAAAAGGCCAGGTTTACAAAGTTCAGACTGCCTAATGTGATGTGAGTAGGACAACAAGCTATTTCTGGTTCTTCCTTGCAGAGTAGTGAGTGAAAAGAGCAGCCCTTTTGGAAATGATTTTCCAAGAACATAAGTTTTTCTTTCCCTTATATCTTTTCCTATTTATAAACTTCTCCTAATTTAGTCACTCTGTCCTGAACACATACCAAAATGAGTATCATTAGTGACAAATAAGTTATAGGAGAATAATGTATTCTTTTATGTAATGTTTCATTCCATAAATCAAAGAGAAATCATAAATTCTTGGGGAATTTTATATCTGAGCAAACACTCAATAATATGAAACTTCTTACCTCACAGACAGCTGCCTGAAGCATAGCATCAAAACCTCCTTCAGGTGTATCTATATTTCCAGAGATCTTCTGTCTGTGAACTGCTTTTTCAAACTCAGTGATGTTCTCCGTCAGAGACAGCACATGGATATACCCATGGGGAGGCATACAGTCTAAGTTGTAGTCACTGTACGGATAAAGAAGAAATGCAAATTGTTTTGCTATGTGTCCTTCAAATATCGAAAATATTACTCATATAAAAGTGTGTGGTTGATGTGAGAAGGGAATACTTTTTTTGCCAATAAAACTTTATTAGAGAAAAATCTATATTTTATAAATTCAGAGAAAAGCTCAATATTGCTGAATATTTCTTTGCAGGTAGGAATATAATAGCTTGGTTTCAAACCATAAAGAAGATTAAGCATGTTCCTTTAATACAGGACACCTAAGGGCTTTTATTATGCTAATATACACTGTTAGTTTTTAAGAGGAGATGAGAATTTTCAGTGATTTCCTATCACATTTGTTCATGGAACAACTGAAAAACACTTTTGGGGAAATATTTTTAGGAATTTAGTTAAAATACTATACTTTTTTTAGATATTTTAAAATATTTTGCTAGTTTAAAGTGATTTTTGTAGAATCATTGATGAATGGTCAAAATTCATTAAAATTGTTTTGAGAACTCCATGATGTCCTCTAAGGTAAGGATTATTTCTCAGGTGCATCTGTGCTTGGGGAGAAGGTGTATGAAGCTCCATATGGAGATGTATCACTTTTTCCACTACAACGGACAGCAGAGCTCTTTTGGTAAATTAGACAATACACTATAAAGTGATTTGGGCAATGTATGGAAGTCGGAAAGAAGATGATAAAATTAAATGTTTTGTTAAGGAAGAACTGGACGCATTTATAATTGCTCTCTGAAAATTCAACAGGCTAAATGTTGTGTGAGAAATTCGTATTTTAAAGGTCGGTTTTCCTTTCACAGTAGGGCACACACTTTATAATCAGCCTTCCAAAATGATAAGAAAAAGAACTCTTTCTAGCAAACAAATCCTCATCTTTTGACCTACCTACCCTCCATGTGCTAGCTGAGTTTTCCTTGAAATAACATTATAAGCAATGTAATTATAAACACAGTCACAATACAGTAATGGAAATGTAGGTGCAATACTGGTAAAATAAGTGCTTTAAAATTGATAAGCCTTGCTTCAGCAAATTTGGAGCAATAAAAAAGAGAAATACAGACTATTCAAAGAGGTATTTATATGTATGGTAGCCTGATAATTGAATGTTTGTAATAAAAACTAAGTAAAAAACATAAAAAATAAAAGCCCCTTTTAATCTTAGAAGTTTTCAGATAAGAATGTCCTTCCTCTATAAATATTTTTATTTCTCATTTAATTAAAACAAAAATAGATAATTTAGTAAGTCCTTGATATAAAACCAAAATGAGATTTTACAAGATTTTAAACGTGTTTAGCATTAGGAAGTCCATGTCTAGTATTAGATACCTGCATTGATTATGAATTCTTTCTGGATGGATACTAATGTATGGTGAAACTGTTTTATCAACGTATGAGCCAAATCCAAGGCGAAAGTCACGGGAGAAAAATGCCATTTTTCTAGATAAATCATTTCCAACTGAATTTAATTTTTCAATATTATTGTGCATTGATGCTGAGACATCAACCAGATAATAAAGATCCACAGGATATTTCTTCAGAGGATGAATTTTCAGCATAAAATTAGCTTCAGCTCCTAGTTCAAAGAAAGACAAACATAGTGTAGTATTCATTTTTAACATCTCAGGTTAAGCTGTCAATAAATCAGTCACATTTTAGATATAGAACAGTGATCACTAATTTGTGCATAATGAAAGAAATTGGGAATATTCTGGAGTAATTTTAAGGCAGTTAGAAGAACATACCAATGTTTTAGTCTCCAGCTTCTACAAAGCATTTCTCATAACTCTATGGGGCAAAGATAACAGCAGACAGACCAACTCGATATAAATGTAATAGGGAATATATTTTTCACCACATGAACCTGCATTTTGTCTAGTAAAGCACAGCCAGACATCAAGCAGCATTCTATTATGAGAGACTAGAAGACTGTGTTTGTTTGCAGGTGACTTTCAGGTTTGAAGACATCCAGAAAGGCATTCTAAGAAAATTTACCCCTTAGTGGATGCAGGTGTGAATTAATTCTATTGGGTTAAGGCATATTTATATATGAGATGCAGAAACTCTGGTACTAAGAAGTACATTAAGCTATTCAGAATACTTACTACCTCATCATGAGTTGTTTGATAAGATTCTTCCCAACCATTAGTTGTAAGAAAAAATGAGACAGTGGTCTAAAGAATAATATGCAGCAGCTGCCCTGAGAACCTAAGCTATGTAGGGGACCACATTTGTATAATGCATAATAAGTGCTTAAGAAACATATATGTTGAAGAGGGATCACAGAGGCAAAGGAACTGGATGAGAAGAGAAACTCACCATAAGGAGAATTGTTGGAGCCTCCAAAGGACAACTGTCTTTGCAGTACAGTTTTATTTAGTTCTCTGTCCATTATCATGTGATACAAAGATCTGGTACCTTTAGAATGAGCACTTCTGTATTTAACTTTTTAAAGTATGTGGTAAAAAGTTATCAATTTAAATACAGACAATTTTTGAATTTTACTTTTTTAAACAATAAAGCAAATTCTTTGTAAGTCATTAATTGTTTGTATATGGGGAATATTTTGAATGGAAAAAAGTGAATAAATACCAATTTGAGTACATAATTAGTAGCCTGATCTACTTATGAAAAGGAATCCTATAATTTATCAAATAATTTTCAGTCTTAATATGCTTAAACATATAGCATATTTTAAGCATAATAATAGCATAATATAGCATAAGAATAGCAACATTATAAACTTATTTAATAGTTCAGATGTTTTTCAGCCAGATTATGGAATGTATTCAAAATAGTAAGCTTTTTGGTTTATTAATATTAATTATGGGAGAAAGTAGTTATTTACTTATTCCTAAATTTGCGTTTATATGCAGGAAAATTCTTTATTATAACATCTCTGTTTCATCCACCTGAGTTTGGCTGGAGAAATTGGGTTTGCATAGCCCAGCCCAGTCAACTTTCTCACTCCCTTTTTTTAGGAGCTGGGCTGCCTACAGAGAGCATATACTGAGTTCTGCTTTCTAAGTATATGATGAAAAAGTCTACCCATGGAAGTGACCTGAAGTTTGGGTGAAGGTGAAGGTGAAGTCGCTCAGTCGTGTCCGACTCTTTGCGACCCCATGGACTGTAACCTACTAGGCTTCTCTGTCCACAGGATTCTCCAAGCAAGAATACTGGAGTGGATTGCCATTTCCTTCTCCAGGGGATCTTCCCGACCCAGGGATCGAACCTGGGTCTCCCGCATTGGAGGCAGACGCTTTAACCTCTGAGCCACCAGGGAAGCCCTACAAGTTTGAGTAGAGAAGTTTAATTCAGGAAAATGATAGAATCAGGTAGACAGTGCTGAATTGATGAAAAATTGAAATGGAATATGCTGGGAAGTGTAGTTCATGTGGAGGAGCTTGTGTTTTAATAAGTGGGTCAGCATTTAATTTTTTTTTAAATTTGTGTAGTTGTTTTTTAACTGTTGACTTAGGCATATGGCTGGAGGCATTAGGCACTGGCCACATGATATTTTCACCTTGATGGATCATTGTAGTTTATGTTGGCTCTGCCTAAAGATGAATGGCTGCCTATTTTGATAGAGTCACTGAAAAATACGTCAGATATTCATTGTATTGTGTGAGTTATTGTAATGTTGGTTGGTTATCTCAGCCACAAGCAGAGTCTGTACAGAATCAACAAAAGCACAGTCCTTGGAGGCCTGAGCTGTTCAGGGAGCTCCAGCCATTCAGGGGCCTTGGCTTTCCTGGTGGCTCAGATGATAAAAGCACCTGTTTGCAATTCAGGAGACCCAGGTTTGATCCCAGGGTCAGGATCCCCTGGAGAAGGAAATGGCAACCCACTCCAGTACTCTTAGAGCCTGGAAAATTCCATGGATGGAAGAACCTCATAGACTACAGTCTATGGGGTCGCAAAGAGTCGGACACGACTGAGCGACTTCACTTTCACTTTTCAGCACATATCAACTGNCCCTGGAGAAGGAAATGGCAACCCACTCCAGTACTCTTAGAGCCTGGAAAATTCCATGGATGGAAGAACCTCATAGACTACAGTCTATGGGGTCGCAAAGAGTCGGACACGACTGAGCGACTTCACTTTCACTTTTCAGCACATATCAACTGCTCGCAGCTGAGCAAGCAAATCCTAGGCTCACTAGCCTCAGCAAAGAAGATGGCTTTTAGGAACCCTTGCCAAGTGACCAGGATTAGAGGGTGCAGTCTGCTGTGGCTTGATTTTTGATTACATAGATGCTGACATTAGCGCATGTACATGGGTCAGTTGAAGACCACAGCATGGACTGACACCTCAGTAAGACAAATTTTCCTAGGAGAAAGGAAAATCTTTCTGTACACAGGCCTTTTACTCATTGCTGCAGAGAACAATAATCGCTACTTTAAAACTGCAAGGTGCTTGAGTTTCCTAAAAGGTTTTAGCTTTAAGCAGTGAGCTTAAGGTAGGCAGCCCTAAATAGGCTGACCCCAGACCACTCTGCTTGTTAAGGAAGAAGCTGAAGGGGCCAAGCTTAGATTACCACATTTTGCTGATGAGCAAATGACACTCCATGACACTCCCTTGTTATGCTCTCAAGTTGGCTTTGGATTGGATATTGGATATGAAGCAGAAACCTTCTCTTCATATAGGCAGTAAATATAAATACTTTTTATGGGAATATGGATACTATGTCTCTTGATAAAATCCTCATTCAGTTCATAGGGGGGTTCCACCAACACTGGGCTCAAAGGGAAAATGACATTAAAAAGGTTTTGAATATACTGAATGAGAAAGAATCAAATCTAAAATTAAAACAATATCTGTGGCTATCACCATTGTAATATAAACTCCAGCAGAAAAGTCTTAAATGTTACTCTGAGAGAGGAGTTACGTGGGGGTGAATTATTTTAGTGAGTAAGAGCTACTAACTGAAGTGATCTATCGAAAATATTTACCACAATATTTGGTATCTAGTAAATTCCCAGATGGCATTAGTGGTAAAGAACCCGCCTTCCAATGCAGGAGACATAAGAGACGCTGGTTTGATTCATGGGTCTGGAAGATCTGCTGTAGGAAGGCATGGCAATCCACTCCAGTATTCTTGCCTGGAGAATCCCATGGACAGAGGAGCCTCGAGGGTTACAGTCCACAGGGTCGCAAAAAGTCAGACATGACTGAAGTGACTTACCAGGCACACACAAATATATAGACGTTAGTAATTATTACCATTATTGTTACTACTAGATTCTAAGCAACATTAGGATAAGAACTATTTATTCATCTCTGAAGCCTCTGATTTGGTACATGCATAGCCACTCATAAATGTTCTTTAAACTATAATTGAAGAATATTTTCATACAGCATTTGAAAAGGCCCACATGTATACCATAATAAGAAGCTGATATTTATAATTTCTTTCACATAGTTCAGGAGATCTTAAATATTAATAGTTTCTCTCTGTAAGAGGAAAAGAGTATCATCTGGCCCCCAAATATTTATGTCACCACTTACATTAGCTACAGGAAAGCTTCATCTTCATATTTAAAAATTTTAAAGGCTCTAATCCTATTCCCTTGATTAACTTCAAAGGCAAAAATTAGTTTGTGACATAGAATAAGAAAGGGGACTTGGAGGAAAGTTGAAACCTACTTACAGCTAATGCCAATATTGGTTTGAATAGACCAAAGAACTAAAGTTGTTAGAATGAGTTTTAAATCCCTCAACTAATGGAGTGAGCATCTCTGAAGAACTAGTTGCAACAAACATGTCTGGACACTAAGAAAAGATAACTTTAAAATATTCTGCATAAGATGAAACTAACAAGTCATAAGAACATATGGAGACATGTAGAAGGAAAAAAGAGCTGCCAAATTCTCTTCATTGTCTTTGGGCAGGGGAAGGAGAAGGGCCAAGAATGAGACAGGTTTGAAACAGCAAGGTACAGACTCCGGCACATTTCTGGATTTCTGTAGGGGTAAAATAAGGGATATGGGCCAGGTGTTGAGGAAAAATGCATGACTCTGTATGTTGTTTTTTTTCTTAAGTTTTGAATTCAAGAATACCTGAAGAATCTTACATTTTAAATTAAGCTACACTAAATCAGTTTTTTCTTTACATTATTAAAATGAATCAAGTTTGAAACATTTTCTTCAATTAGTGAAGTATAAATTATATGAATCCCTGTCATATGTTACTTCTGAAGCAGAAATCGAGAATTCTCTTCTCTTTCCTACCCTCCTAAAGATTTCATCTCATTTCACTGTTCTTAGGGAATATCAACTAGGATCAGTGGCCTATTTCTGTTATTATTTCTCTATAAGATTGATAGGTAAAAATAAGAAAAGGAGGTATAGTTTAAGAAGTAGAAAGTAAAAGTATCCTTTTAAAATCTCATTTAAAACATTTGATTTTGTGTATTTTGTACATATTCTTCATATTCTTTTAAAAGCTTAGTCAATATATAATAGAAATATCCATAAAAGCTTTAAAAATTCTTAATATATGCTACATAGAAGGTCATGCCGGGCTTCCCTGGTGGCTCAGAGGTTAAAGCGTCCGCCTCCAATGCGAGAGACCCGGGTTCGATCCCTGGGTCGGGAAGATCCCCTGGAGAAAGAAATGGCAATCCACTCCAGTATTCTTGCCTGGAGGATCCCATGGACGGAGAAGCCTAGTAGGTTACAGTCCACGGGGTCGCAAAGAGTCGGACACGACTGAGCGACTTCATCATCATCAGAAGGTCATGAGGTTTTATCAGACAAAAATAAAGTGATTATAAATAAATCTAACAAATAAATATAAGATTAGGGAATAAACATATTTTACACATAGTATGCATTATAACAGACCCTCAGCTCTTATCTCTGTGTTACAGTGTAAAGGAGTTTTACATCATAAGGAATGAGGTTTATATATATATGTGGAATTGCTAAAATTCCAGATACAGCTTTATATATTATGCCCCAAAGCTAGCATGTCTTTGATGCCACAGTGCATTTTTAGATGAATTTATTATACCTATTTTAATGATTATTTGCTATATATGCAGATCATAAAAATATAGTTTTTCATAGCTACAGGAAGGATAACATACACACTAGACAATTATAGTATTTTCATACACAAATTCATTAGTATTGACTAAAATCAAGCCCCATAATGATTTCACCAGTCTCTGGGGACAAAACCTCCACATAATCTCTCAAGTCTGGTCATTTTCCTTCTGCATTGTTACCACCACTGCCATTGCTTATCTACAGCAGTGAAACAATTTCTCAAGTTTTGAACTATTATTTCATAGTTTCAGGAAGATTCAGCCACCATTATGTCTACAAAAGAGAACAAACTAAATTCATGTAAGTGTATAAATTTAAATGTAACATACAAGTAGAAACAATTCACCTTGTAATTTTCAAATCTTAAGTATTTAAAAAAGAGCAAGATATTTTTAAAGGCTATTAGTCATATTTTTAGAGGCAAATAATATATGATAAGCCTCATCTGTAAGCTGTTAAAAATTAACATTCAGTGAGAAAAATTAGCAAATTTGTATAGATGGGGCAAATCACACACAAAATAGAGAAGTAAAGATAGTTTGTAAACTTAAGAAAAAAGTTCAAGCTTTCTAGTACTAGGAAAAAAAAAAAAAGAAAATAGCTAATGGACTAGTTACACTTAACAAACTGAAGAGATTAAAAAGAATAAGAAATAGGCAAAGTTGATTCTGGAAAGCCTAACTGGATATAAATATTTTTGGTGAATAATCTAATAATATATATAACCTAGTAAATCTATGACTAGAAATGTATCCTAAATAAATAGGTTGTTATATACATGGAGAGACCGACAGATACAGATACATACATGTATAATGAGTATCACTGAATATTTGTTCCAACAAAGTGCACTCAAGTTTCATTGGGATTGTCTTATATTTATTGATTCACTTAGATTTTGTTATATTACTGGAATATATGTATATATATAAAACTGTAATTGTTATAATATTATTTTCCTTTTCAGGAACATAGAATTCTTCTGTATTTATTCATACTGGCTTTTAGGTAACACAATGGACTCTACATATTTTTTAGAAAGTTTCTTGCCAGACAGTTTATGTTTTAGGTTACTCCTTTGAAATGATCTCTTTTAGATTACATTTAATATTTAAAAATTTTCCTTTCATAGCCTTTTAACTTTAGTGTTAGTTTTGTTTGATTTGCTTGGATTTCTGTGTAGGCATAAAAGATTAAATTTGCTTTATCTTTTCAATATGTTTATAAGTTATATTTGGTTTTCTTGTTGATTGCTTTTATATAAAACTTTCAGAAGGATTTTAATATGTATTAACAAAGTATTCTTCAATTTTATTTGGGCAGGAATGGACACTAAATTTTATTGTATAATTTCTGGAATCTTGAGATAACAATAAATATTTTTCTTCTTTTGGCAAACTAAGATGACAAAAAATACATTGATTTTAAGATAATCAACTACTGCAGGTTAAATCTACTTGTATGGTGACATTGTTCTTATTGTTCTTATTATCACAAGAAATTTAATTTGATTCTTTAAAATGTTATTAGGGATTTGATCCTAAAGTTATGATAACTTGTAAAAACTGAGTAGCTTCTATGCCTTCTCAAAACACCATGGGAGAATTTCTGTAGTCTAGAGATAATGTGTTCCTTGAATGTTTACGTGAACATTAAAGTGTATTTCCCATGAAAATATTTAGACCTAATGTTTTTAGGGAGAGTTTCTTTTAGAATTTTCTTAACTTCTTATATCTTTATTAGATTTCTTAGGGTTCTACTTCTTCTTGAGTCAATTTTAGTCATCTATATTCTCCTAGGAAATTATTTTAATCATAATTTATATATTTTACCATTTTTAATATGTTTTACCATTTTTAATATTTTGAAGTTTTTTCCCCCCAATGTTTTTTTCTCTGCTCATACTCTGTATATTGAGGTCATTTCCTTTGGGTCTTTTTCTAATTAGCTTTGCCAACAATTTAGCTATTAGATTTATACATTCATTTCCTTTTTAATTTATATTTTTTATTTCATTTCATTTTGTTTTTTTCTTAACTAATTAATTTCTTTGTTTTTGTTGTTCTTATATATTTATCTGTATGCTTCATTTTTTTTCAATGATAAGAGCATTTAAAGTTCTGAGTTTTCCTGAGAGCAACTTTGAACACATCCCATTATGTTCTGATGTGTGCTGTTGTTATTATCATTATTATTAAATTGTCTATGAGTAGAATTTTGATTTATTCTTGGAAATAGAATTTATTTAGGAGAAGCTTTCCTTAGTTTCTCTATTATTTAATATTTGTTAATCATCCTATATTGGTTTCAAATTTTATTGCAAGGTGTTCAGAGATGTTGGCCTATAAAAACAGTTTCACTTGGAGTTCAGTTATTTTGTATAAAATAAAATTAATTTCTAAAACTATTTCATGGACTTTGAAAATATTATTTTATATATCAAGGACTATGGACTGAATTTTGTACCCCCCCCCACAAATTTATATATTAAAGCCCTAACTCACAATATGGTCATGGAGATAGAGCCTTTGGAAGTTGATTAGGTTTAGATGATGTTCTGAGGGTCGGGTCCTCATGATGGAATCAGTGCATTTATATGTAGATGCAGCAGAGTGCTCCTTTTCTATCTGTCACTCTCTCCCTCTTCAGAAACTGAATCTGGCAGTGCCTTGATGGCAGACTTTCTAGGTCCTAGAACTGTGAGAAAATAAATTTCTTTTGTTCAAGCTACTTACTATATGGTATTTTGTTATGGCAGCAATAGAAGGTGACAAGTGTCATAATACCAACCTAGTTACTTTCATTTTTGTGTATCCCTTTGCAGCTGGCATTCATATGTCCATACTAGTCTGTATAATTGTTTGATATGGTGACATGCACAGTTTTAATTGGAAGCTGGGAGTATGCCTAAGGCCAAGAAAGAAATGGACTTTGTTATTCTGGTAATCAAAGAGTCTGAGAAAAATAGCTTGGAATTGGGAGGGCATTTGTTGATAATGGTTATTCAAAAATTTAGTAACAGAACAAGACCACCCAAAATGAAATAATGAAGGTTTCAAGGCAACTGCATACCACTTAGAACTAAATGTATCTAATTTAGTGATGCATATTTTTATACTTGAAGTTATCTTGCCATATGTAGTTTGTTCATTGAGATTCTCTGGCACTAAAGAAAATGAATAATTTCCCAGTGGCCTACATCAAACTGTGGAATACCAATTATACAGAGTGAAGTAAGCCAGAAAGAAAAACACCAATACAGTATACTAACACATATATATGGAATTTAGAAAGATGGTAATGAGGACCCTGTATGCAAGACAGCAAAAGAGATTCAGATGTGTAGAGCGGACTTATGGACTCTGAGGGAGAAGGAGAGGGAGAGGGAGAGGGAGGGATGATTTGGGAGAATAGCATTGAAATATGTATACTATCATGTAAGAAATGAATTGCCAGTCTATGTTCAATGCAGGATGCAGGATGCTTGGGGCTGGTGTATGGGGATGATCTGGAGGGANAAAGAATACATTTGAATCAGTTCTAATAAGATGGATGAAACTGGAACCAATTATACAGAGTGAAGTAAGCCAGAAAGAAAAACACCAATACAGTATACTAACACATATATATGGAATTTAGAAAGATGGTAATGAGGACCCTGTATGCAAGACAGCAAAAGAGATACAGATGTGTAGAGCGGACTTATGGACTCTGAGGGAGAAGGAGAGGGAGAGGGAGAGGGAGGGATGATTTGGGAGAATAGCATTGAAATATGTATACTATCATGTAAGAAATGAATTGCCAGTCTATGTTCAATGCAGGATGCAGGATGCTTGGGGCTGGTGTATGGGGATGATCTGGAGGGAAGATGTGGGGTGGGAGGTGGGAGGGGGGTTCATGTTTGGGAGTTCGTGTAAAAAAAAATAAATAAATAAATAAATAAATTAAAAAATGTAAAAAAAAAAAAAATGTATGGAAGGACAAGTATTAGAGAAGTATAGGAGGAAAAGTGTGTGTTACTCTCAGGGACTAAAGCAGCTCAAGTTAATTATGATAATTATGAATTATAGTTTTGTTTTTAAAAGCTTATCACAAAGGCTCTAAGACTAATTCACATCTCTTACTAATTAATCAACTAACAAATTCAGCAAACACTTATGGAATGCTTACTACATGCCAGCACTCTGATAGGCATTGGAAAAACAGAATGGAATAAAACATGTTCTTCTTCTTATACAGAGCTGGCAGTGTCCTAGGAACACAATTATAGTATAATGTGATCAAGACTGGAAACACGAATATAATATAGTGTGGTCAGGTTTGCAGAGAATGTCCGAGGCCACACAGCCAGCTAGCTATAGGCACAAGAAAGACTAGAATTCTGATTTCTTGATTCTGAGCCCACTGTTATTTCTACAGCAACAATATCGCCTATCATAAAATGTTAAATATGAACAAATAAGGCTAGATAGGGGCTTCCCAGGTGACTCAGTAGTAAAGAATCTGCCTACCAATGCATGAGACACAGGGATATGAGTTTGATCCCTTGGTCAGGAAGATCCTTTGGTGAAGGAAACGGCAACCCACTCCAGTATTCTTGCCTGGGAAATCCCATGGACAGAGGAGCCTGGTGGGCTACAGTCCATGGTGTCACAAAGCGTCAGACAGGACTGAGCACACATACAGCAACAAAGGCTAGATATAATTCTAACTTGAGAATAAACATTGATATATTTGAAAATAACCTTACCTTGATGCAGCTGCATCAGCACTTCTCCTGGTGTCACCTGGGTATTAATTTCATTTTCACTTGGTATTACACGCACAGAAGGGTATTCTATTAAATCAATCGAGCAGCCTTTGTGTATTAAATTGGAAACAGTGTCACAACGTTCATTCTTTGATTCACCTGAAATGAAATCCTGTTTAAAAGAAGGAAAATCACTGATGTTTTAGTGCATATCATCCCAGTTATAACCAAAGAAAACCACATGATGAGTACTACCAAGAAACCATCTTCCAATATCATACAAATTATACGATTATTAAGAAAAGCTGCATGTTTCCAATAAGAATACTGGCAAATTTGTCCTAAGTTTTAATTTCTAAATCTTATTTTGAAAGAAAAAATGAATATTAAAAAGGAGATTTAAACCAAATACTTTAAATATCATTAACTGATCACTAAAATTATACCAATTTAATTCTTTCTAAATATTTTACTTTGGAAATACTGCTCCAGAAGAAAATTTAGGCAAAATAGACCATCAGTGTGGTTCTGCATGTAAGCTTTAATTCTCAAAGAACCCAAATGATATGTTTGCTATATTCTATTATGTTCGGAATGTGGAAGCAAGTCCTCAGAAAGTACGTGCCTAATTAGGTACCAAAATTCATAAAAGAATGAATTGGAAATCTATATTTCTTGGACTGAAAATTCCCTCACTTCTTACACAAATAATAGCATGTAAGTAATTCATTATACCAAGGAAGATGATACAATGAGTCTGGGAAATATAAAATTGCAGCTCAGATTCTCCTGATTTTGCAACTGAATCTTGAACTTTCATTACAATTCGGCATTGGTTAGTTCATGCTAATTCCATAGCCATCCAATAAACTTGGAATTAGTTGAACAAGCTTAAAATTTATCTTGACTGAGAAAATTTAAATATTTTTATTTTTCATGTAACCAGTTTTTCTCCCTAAGAATAGAAAATGTATTGAAAAGTATAGAAATATAATTTATTATATATAATGTTGGCCTGAATTATTTGGGGTATTTGCTTAGTGATCTTCCTGAGAGTGGTTATTTTGATCTGGCATTCAGTCATTCCTTCTCCAGTTCAACTAATTCAAAAAATTGCATTTCCAATCAATTATTCATTCAATCAAAAGAGTATTGATTGAATACTAACTCGGGGACAGTAGTTTTGTTAGGTACTGAGGATGCAGAATGGAAAAGGATGGATAGAGTCCCTGTTTAAGTCAGCAGACCATCAGAGAATTCAGCCATTAAGTGAGTTAATATAATTATCATAGGCATTATATTTAGAGGAAGCAAAGAATGTCATAGAGTTATGGAGAAAAGAGATTATCAAGTTTAATATTGCTTGAATGTGAGATCACTAATTATGAGTACAGAGATCCCTAGCACTGATGAAGAATTAGATGGAATGAAGGTAGGCAGAATAAAAACATTCATATAAGGATTTTAATTTAATTCTTCTCTCAATTTAGAACAAGGATTGGAAAACTAGAGACAATGAGATAAACACAACCATAGCTTGTTGATGTATGGCTTGAGTGTTAAAAAATACTTTTTACATTTTTAAAATGCTGTAAAACAATAATAAAGAAGAAGGATGCACAACAGAGACAGTATGTGGTACAAAAATGTTTAGTATGTTACCCTTCACAGTACTGATCCTGAATTAGAGTGTGGTGCACAGTTATAATATAAATATATTAAAAGAGAAGAAAGAATATGTTCTTTTCAATCAAAATCTCCAGGTGTCATTGGTGAATGACTTCATGGGAATAAAAACAATTGCCTTGCTGATGGCCACACACCTAGATTTTAGTCTGAAATTTAAAATCTTTAAAGCCTTAATTTCTCATTTCCAAATTTATCCTATCTGTTGATAAAACTTAGGGATACAAAATGTAAGATTTAGTTCTTAAACAACTTGGAGCTACTCAGAGAAAGGTGGAATATACTGCTAGATTTATGGGGCTAGATGAGGGGATCTCATCTATCCTTAGAGCCTGGGGAATACTGAGGGCATATAGGGCTTGGTACATGTATGCTCATTCATGCCTCCCATGACAGGCCATAGACCAAAGGCCACATGTGTTTTACAAAAGTAAAAACTGCAGGACTTCAAATTAGTAAAGTAAATATGGTACAAATGACTCTGATTTTTCTTTTTAGCCAGAATTTTGTGTTTTATATATAGAGAATGAAAGAGAAGGGAGGGTGGTTAATTCACTGCAACTATACATCAAGCTATATCACTTGACCTTTAAATGTCAAATCATTTTGCTGAAACAGGCAAAAAAGTGTCAATTGTTTTGCAGTGTCTGAATCAGCATGGCTGTTTTTACTTTACTATAAAAACTAAGTTAGAAGTACGTTGCCAGTCTGACAGATAGATTTGAAAAGGGAAGAAGCGATCGTGGCATCAAAACAAAGAATGGGATGCTGCCCCTACCCACTGTGGCCCACTCTCCACCTTGTATAAAGGAAAATAATTTGAAACCACACCCTTTTAACTTTTGGTGATTTGAGTCATTTTAAGGTGGTTTGAGTCTTGAAAACTTCTCATTCTTATATTTTACTTTTTTTTTTTTTACAAGAAATACTCAAGCAAAATCATCCTCCCAACTGTCTGCATCAAAAACCTACTTGAGAATGAAACACCCAGGTTGAAGTTATTACCCTAGTGGACTTTTCATCAGTTGTTATTTTCATCCATTTAATGTAATAATCTGGAGATATAAATAGGAAAAGGTTTTTCTTGTACTCATTTCTGAGTCTTTTCTATGCTCCAAGCATGGAAATCTGCATAGAAATGAAAAGATTCTATCATTTTCCTTTTTAACAGTGAAAGCTCTTTGTATTGGGTTGGCCAAAGAGTTTGTTTGAGTTTTTCAGTAAGCTGACATGAAAAATCTGAGTGAACTTTTTGGCCAACCCAATATTATAGTTTAATTATGTTCCAAGGCTGACCTGAAAACTTCTGGCTATGCAGTCACAACCTGTGTCTGACATATCAGGCAGAAGAGGAAGATAAGCCTTTAAAACTTAAAGATATGTTTGTCTCTTTTTCCCGACATAGATATATCAAGTCTTTCACATATGTTAAAAGGAATATGAAACATTGAACTAGATAATATTAATACAGTCTTATCTGTTTTAAGTATTTTCCAGATACTTTTATGTAACATGGAGAGAAAGAGAAGTCAAAATATGTAAAATCACAGATTAACATGCTACACAAGAATGCAGACAAATTGATTATACTCTGTATAAATTTTCTAGTGAACTTTTACTTTTGTCCAGCTTTGAGAGTTATAAAAACCAGGCTTAAGTTATTTTTGCTTATCTTTTCTGATCATGAACAGAGAAAATATTATATCTTCCTTTCTTGTCCCTCTACCCTTGCTGGCTGAGAAATAAAACCATCAGTTGCATATGTACCTAAATGGTGGGTGAGCTTTCAAAAATAACCATAGCATTTTTCCTGTCAATGATATCAGGTCAGCATGTGGGGAGTGGACAGCTCCTTCTGTTAATGATATAGCCAGTGACTTTTTAAAATTTTACTTATTTATTTATTGAAGGATAATTGCTTTACAGACTTTTGTTGTTTTTTTGTCAAACCTCAACATGAATCAGCCACAGGTAAACATATATCCCCTTCCTTTTGAACTTCGCTCCTATCTCCCTCCCCATGCCACCACTCTAGGTTGATACAGAGCCCCTATTTGAGTTTCCCAAGCCATTCAACAAATTCCTGTTGGCTATCTATTTTACATATGGTAATATAAGTTTCCATCTTACTCTTTCCACACCTCTCACCCTCTCCTCCCCTATCCCCATGTCCATAAGTCTATTCTCTATGTCTGTTTCTCCATTGCTGCCCTGTAAATAAATTCTTTAGTACCATTTTTCTAGATTCCATATATATCCTTTAGCATATGATATTTACCTTTTTCTTTCTGACTTACTTCACTCTGCATAATAGGTTCTAGGTTCATCCACCTCATCAGCACTGACTCAAATGCATTCTTTTTTATGGCTGAGTAATATTCCATTGTGTATATGGACCACAACTTCTTTATCCATTCATCTAGGTTGCTTCCATGTTCTAGCTATTGTAAATAGTACTGCAGTGAACAATGAGATACATGTGTCTTTTTCAATTTTGGCTTCCTCAGGGTGTATGCCTAGGAATGGGATTGCTGGGTCATATGGTGGTTTATTCCTAGTTTTTTAAGGAATCTCCATACCATCTTCCATACTGGCTGTACCAATTTACATTCCCACCAACAGTACAAGAGTGTTCCCTTTTCTCCACTCTCTCTCCAGCATTTATTGTTTGTAGACTTTCTGATGATGACCATTCTGACCAGTGTGAGGTGATATCTCATTGTAGTTTTGATTTGGATTTCTCTATTAATGAGTGATGTTGAGCATCTTTTCATGTGTTTGTTAGTCATCTGTATGTCTTCTTTGGAGAAATGTCTTTTGGGGTCTTTTTTCCACTTTTTGATTGGGTTGTTTGTTTTTCTGACATTGAGGTGTATGAGTTGCTTGTATATTTTGGAAATTAATCCTTTGTCAGTTGTTTCACTGCTATTATTTTCTCACATTCTGAGGGTTGCTCTTTCACCTTGTTTGTAGTTTCCTTTGCTGTGCAAAAGCTTTTAAATTTAAATAGGTCCCACTTGTTTACTTTGGTTTTTATGTCCGTTACTCTAGGAGGTGGGTCATAGAGGATCTTGCTTTGATTTATGTCATCGAGTGTTCTGCCTATTTTTCCTCTAAGAGTTTTATAGTTTCTGGTCTTATATTTAGGTCTTTAATCCATTTTGAGTTTGTCTTTGTGTATGTTGTTAGGAAGTATTCTAATTTCATTCTTTTACATGTAGCTGTCCAATTTTCCCAGCACCATTTATTGAAGAGGCTGTCTTTGCCCCATTGTATAGTCTTGCCTCCTTTGTCAAAAATAAGGCACCCATAGGTGCATGGGTTTATTTCTGGGCTTTCTATCTGTTCCATTGGTCTATGTTTCTGTTTTGTGCTAGTACCATACTATCTTGATGACTTTAGCTTTGTAGCATAATCTGAAGTCAGGAAGGTTGATTCCTCTCATTCCATTCTTCTTTCTCAAGACTACATTGGCTATTCATGTTCTTTTGTGTTTCCATCTGAATTGTGAAGTTTTTTGTTCTAGTTCTGTGAAAAATGCCATTGATAATTTGATAGAGATTGCAAGAATCTGTAGACTGCATTTGGTAATATAGTCATTTTTACAATATTGATTCTTTCTAGCCAGGAACATGGAATATCTCTCCATCTGTTTATGTCATCTTTGATTTCTTTCATTAGTGTCTTATAATTTTCTATGTACAGTTCTCTTGTCTCCTTAGTAGATTTTTTCCTAGATATGTAATTCTTTTTGTTGCAATGGTGAATGGGATTGACTCTTTGATTTCTCATTCTGACTTTTAATTGTTAGCATATAGAAATGCAAATGATTTCTATGTATTGATTTTGTATCCAGCAGCTTTGCTAAATTCATGGACTAGTTCTAGTAATTTTCTGATACTACATTTAAGGTTTTCTATGGACAGTATCATGTCATCTGCAAACTTCTCCTTTTTCATTTCCAATTTTGTTGATTTGATTCTCCTCTCTTTTTATCTTGATGAGTCTGGCTCAAGGTTTGTCAATTTTATCTTCTCAAAGAACCAGCTTTTAGTTTTATTAATCTTTACCACTGTTTCCTTCATTTTGTTTTCCTTTATTTCTGCTCGAATCTTTATGATTTCTTCCTTCTTCAAATTTTGGGGGGGTTTTGTTCTTCTTTTTCCAATTGTTTTAGGTCTAAATTTAGTTTGTCTATTCCATGTTTTTCTTGTTTCTTGAAGTAGGATTGTATTGCTATAAACTTCCCTCTTAGAACTGCTTTTGCTGCATCCCATAGGTTTTGAGTTGTATTTTCATTGTCATTTGTTTCTAGAAATTTTTTAATTTCCCTTTTGATTTCTTCAGTAACCTGTTGGTTATTTAGAAATCTGTTGTTTAGTCACCATGTGTTTGGTTTCTTACAGATTTTTCTTATAATTGATATCTAGTCTCACTCAATGTTGTGGTCAGAGAAGATGTTTGATATGATTTCAGTTTTCTTAAATTTACTGAGGTTTGATTTGTGACCCAAGATGTGCTCTATCCTGGAGAATGTTCCATGTGTACTTGAGAAGAAGTGTATTCTTTTGCATATGGATAGAATGTCCTGAAGATATCAGTAAGATCCATCTCATCTAATGTATCATTTAAGACTTGGATTCCCTTATTAGTTTTCTGTTTTGATGATATGTCCATTGGTGTGAGTGAGGTGTTAAAATCTGCTATTATTATTATTATGTTACTATCATTTTCTTCTTTTATGTCTGTTAGTGTTTGTCTTATGTATTGAGGTGCTCTTTTTTTTGGTGCATAAGTATTTACAATTGTTATGTCTTCCTCTTGGATTGATCCCTTGATCATTACGTGGTGTCTTTCCTTATCTCTTGTAATCTTCTTTATTTTAAGGTCAATTTTGTCTGATAGGATTGCTACCCCAGATTTCTTTTGCTTCCCATTTGCCTGGAATATATTTTTCCATCCTCTCACTTTCAGTCTATATGTATCTTGAGGTCTGAAGTGGGTTTCTTGTAGATGGCATATATATGGGTCTTATTTTTATATCCATACAGCCAGTCTGTGTCTTTTGGTTGGAGCATTTAATCCATTTACATTTAAAGTAATTATATATATATATATATATATATATATATATATATGTTCCTATTGCCATTTTCTTAATTGTTTGAGTTTGGTTTTGTAGATCTTTTTTCTTCTCTTGTATTTCTTGACTACATAAGTCCCTCTAACATTTTTTGTAAAGCTGATTTGGTGGTACTGAATTTTCTTAACTTTTGCTTATCTGAAAAGCTTTTTATTTCTCCATCAATTTTGAATGAGATC
>SJYX01009815.1:801115-827021 GCA_006410675.1 Oreotragus oreotragus
TACCAGTTAAGAACAAAACTAACTAAAGCACAAACTGGAAAACAAAACTAAAGCAAGGTGCCAAGTGGGAAATAAGCAGTGAAAACAAAACTAACAAATATGTTGAGAAGAAGGAAAGAAAGAAAAGAAAGAAAGAATAGATATGCAAAGTTAAATAGAAGTAGATGAAGATTTATATACATCAAAGACTAACTGCAAGGGGAAAAGTACAATAGGAAAGGCAAAGAAAGGAATAAATGTAGAAAAAAATATAATAGGTTCAAAGAAATTGAAAATTAAAATTATAAAAAAGAGAAAAGAAAAAAAAAGGAAGAAGGAAGAAAAAAAAAGGAAAACTCCACAGAACTGCAGAAGCCCAATGTAGAGTCTGAGGTTTATGACAACAATAAAAACTGTGACTGAATATAAACATGTGACTGAATATACACACATAAGCAAAATTAAAACAGTCCAACAAAAATAAAGTACAATAGATTGACCCAGAAAACAAAGGAAGCCGAATATCTTGTCTTCCAGTGTGACTGAGTCTTAACACAGGTTGCTTCCTCTAATGTGTTCTTAATTCAGGATTTTCTTAAGTCTGAATGAATTGCTTGAGTCTCACTGTAGCTCTTATATAGTAACTTAAGCAAAGCCTGTGTGCCAAATGCTTCCCACATACAGTTTCATTTAAACTCCACCACTTGTCATAGTTTCAGTTATTATTTCCATTTTAGAATTAGGGAAAACTGAGGTTCACAGTACACAGATTAACATGGCCAAGTATACATAGTTGGAAACTGATGGAACTGGCATTTGAATCCCATTTGATCTCATTTCAGAGCCTGGTTTTTCAATACAAATATTAGGCTACCTTGTACCACNAACTCCACCACTTGTCATAGTTTCAGTTATTATTTCCATTTTAGAATTAGGGAAAACTGAGGTTCACAGTACACAGATTAACATGGCCAAGTATACATAGTTGGAAACTGATGGAACTGGGATTTGAATCCCATTTGATCTCATTTCAGAGCCTGGTTTTTCAATACAAATATTAGGCTACCTTGTACCACATAGAAGAATATTTTGGGACATGAATAGCCAAGTCATTTCTGGATATTTTCTGAGATCCCCTTCTGAGGATTGGACCAATAGCAAACACTTCTGGGAGCCACTCCACCTTTCCTTCTTGGCTTACCTCCTTCCATATGACCACCTGTTCCTCCTCTGAATATACAAAACCCCTCCCTTGTGGCAGGACTGACATTGCTGCTCCCATAACTGTGACTCTTCCAATTTTTTGTGCCAGTGAAATGGAGAAGGGTGCTCTCTGGAAGCTGACTGATTCTGTATGGCTGGCATGTTGTACTTAGCTGACAACTGGGTTTCTGAATCATGCTTTGAAAACTCCTCTAAACTATAATCACATAAGTTCTAAGGAACTGAAGTTAAGTTGGCACAGTCTTCACAACTGTAATAATCTTTCTTTGTGTATCCTCAGATGTGCCTTGTGTTCAGTCGGGTCAGATTCTTTGTGACCCCATAGACTGTAACGTGCCAAGCTTCTCTGTCCATGGAATTCTACAGGCAGAAATACTGGAGTGGGTTGCCATTTCCTCCTCCAGGGCAACCATCTTCCTTAGTGCTGCAATAAAACTCTAAAATGGAATGTTGGGTGAGGGTCAGGAAATATCAACATATCAATGAATGTCAAGCATACCTGACAAGGAAAACCTGGAAGGAAACTCCAAACTCTAAGCTGTAGAGATGAGGAAAGGGAGGCTCAGACAAAAGAGTGAATTCTGCCTGGTCATTTGGATCATAGGAGGAATGAAATTGATCTTGGAAACTCTGGAATTGTCCTGTTACATTGCATGGCTCCATGAGTTCTGGCAAAGCACTGCCTAGTTTTGAGTGGCATCTGTTTTTCTGACTAATAAAGCCAATAGTACATCCAGGAAGCTTTCAGGCTGTGAGTAGGGGGACTGCTTACTTATAGATATGGTTACTATTCATGAGCCCTTCCCCTGCCTTTTCCCTGACTTGCTGCATAGAAGAAAGTATTGACCATCATCCTTTGCTACTTTTCATATTTCTGTTTCCTCCTGGGGGATGCATAAGGGCAAGCAGTAACAGGAGAGATTGTAAAGATAATGATAGGGTACAGTTTTTTCAACTAAATCAACAAATTGCAAAAGCTAGAGATTTCTCTTCACGCCAAGCAAAAGGCCATTAAAAGTCTATTAGATTCAATTTCCAGGAACTACATAAATAATTGTAAGTTACCTAGGAAATCTCATTAAAAACCCCAAATTAGCAGATGGCTTCTTCATTGAAACTTAATATATAAGGTAGTTTTGATTGAAAATTACCAACAAAAGAAATAACTGAAAACAACTTTAGAGCCCAACAAGGAAGGAAAACACTATAATTGTTTTCCTAAAAAGTTTGTTATTGGGATATGTTTCTCTTTATTTGACTATAAAAATACTAATTTTGAGTAATAAACATTTCTGATTATTTTGTATGTCACAGAATTTAAATGTACACAATATTGCATGAATAGGGTCACATGTCAAGCAGAAGCATCAAATTTTCCATAAGTAGCCAATGAATTGATGTTCAGTGTTATGAAAGGGAGCAAATCACTTATCTCCAAGTATTTCAAATAAAAACAAATGAGATGGAATAATGAATTAGCTTGCTTTTCTTTAATAAGCAAGCACAAAACAATGATCCAACTTGAACATATAACCTAATACCCCAAGCTGCAGCAAGAATTTCACACAAAGCCTATGACCCATCAAAAGTTACTATCTGTGTTTGCCAATTCTCTCTATAGAACAGATGGAAAACATAAAATGGTTTGCACTTCATTTTAAAATTACCATAATTTTCCTAATAAAAAGGTTATACTTATAGTCAGCCAAACATTCTGTTTCCAAGCATGAAACCAAAGAACATTTTCCTGATGCTCAACAATATCTTTCTTTTTTCCTGATGGATCTTCAAGGCACAGAATATTAGGTCAGTGAAATCATGCTAGCAAGGTCACTTTCAGGAAAACACAAAGGATCCAAAAGGGAAAGAAAGGAAAAAGGCACACCTCTTGAGCACACCATCCACAATCCGGACCCAGCGCAAGGCACTTGGTGCAGGACACTGCATTCGAAGATGCACATCTATTGTCTTCTGTAATGGAGGATAAAATGAGGCATTATGGTTTACTCTCACATTGGGAATTGTGTGTAATTCTAGACCAAAGTGTATTTTGAAAACTGAAATAAGCTTACCCATAGTTATAAATATGTTACAACAAAATATATAATTTCTTTGAGAAGAGTTAACCTGATCACTGCAATTAATATGTGACATATTTTCTGGATAGTTAATTATCTAGCTTTATAAGATCAGGGAGAAGGAGGTGATAAAAATATGACTTTAGTCAGTCTTAGGGGTTTGGTAAGAAATTCTGTTGCAATGGTAGAGGATCCTCCAAATTTTTTAGTGTGCTAAAGTTTCACCATAGTTCATATTATCTGAACCAATGAGGTGGTTTTGGATTTAGAATTCTTCCTATAAAAATAATCATGTACAGACCTCAACATGTAAATATATGTTGAGTCATAGTGAATGAAGTTTCTGTGAAACAATCTTAATGGACATACAGAGTAGTTCACTTGGTAATTCTGACTGCATTAATATTGATTATATTGACTTGAAGGATATCAGAACCAGGTAAAATGGCATGATTCATCATTTTAAAAGTAAAATGGCTAAAATGAATGAGGTATTTTAGTTAACCTAATTTAATTTCTGTGACTGAACCACTTTAATATCATGACCAATTCACTTTTGCATAGATACCCACACTTCTCTATTGTGTATTAATAACATAATTGAGCTGGGATACTGCTTACCTTTATCCTTCTAGCCACCTACTACTAAGATCATTAAAAAGAGACTCATCACTATAAACTGAAATACCTAAAATATAACAAAGAGTGAGTCATAAATTATTTTATCATAAGGTTTTATTGGAACAATTACATGCTTCCTATATTTCATCCTTTAGTATGAAATGTGGGAAATTAGCATTCTACCCATTACTTCAGACACACAGTACATATCATAGATATCTTGGTTCTAAGTAGTTTGCAATCCAGGTGGGGTAAAAACCATATAAGCAAACAATAAAATACAGAATGATAGCCATAACAAAATATCACCAATGCACTATGGGAATATAGTGAGGAAGTTCTCTCTCTGCTTAGAGGGGAGGGCAGGGGTCAGAGAAGAGGGCAAGTTTAAGGATGGCTCCCCAGAGGCAGTGATATATAGCATGGCTCTTTGCCATCTCATTTTGTTTCTTCTCATTTGTGTTTATCTCTGTTTTAAACATGTAATAGGCATGAAAAAAGACTGTGTGCCCAATCACACATGGAAGTGGATAGAACCTACAAAATCTCTAGCTGTCCCCATCTAATTGGTTTCTTCTTTTCTTCTCTCTCAATTTGCCCCAACATTCTAGAATCTTCTGACTTGGAGGTGGCATGGGATGGGCATTGGCAGTGAAGAGAGAGAGGAATATAGGAGAGTAAACATAGCAGAGAGGTGCTAACCTGGGGTGGTAGTGAGCATTCTTCCATGTATTTTCCCAGACATTCATGAGTTAAGCTAAAAACATTTTCCCCTAGCATCTCATTGTTCTATTATCCCTCTCTATGTCCCCTTCATCCTTTGTCCTTTACTTTACATCAGCTTTTAAAATACATTATCCAAAACATCTTCCCTGATTTAGATGCACTGGCCTAGAATTTTCTTTACTAGTCTAGAATTCCAGATGCTAAAAAAAATAGTATTTGGGCTCTCTTTACTATGAGTGTGGTTTCCAACTATGAAGACTCATAACCTAAAAACTTTCCATCCTCCAAAGCTGTAAAGCCTGCTTATTTACAAAGTATTTAGGAGAGGAGTGACCTTTTTAGTTTTGCCCCCAGAATGGAAGTCAGTTTAGGTTTATAAATCAAGTACATTTGCAGACCTAACTCGACCTTTACCAACTCTTAAGCTTGACCCTTGGAAGAAAAGTTATGACCAACCTAGACAGCATATTAGAAGCAGAGACACTCCATATCCAACAAAGGTCTGTCTAGTCAAAGCTATGGTTTTTCCAGTGGTCATGTATGGATGAGAGAGTGAGACTATAAAGAAAGCTGAGAACTGAAGAATTGATGCTTTTGAACTGTGGTGTTGGGGAAGACTCTTGAGGGTCCCTTGGACGCAAGGAGGTCCAGCCTGTTAATCCTAAAGGAAATCAGTCCTGAATATTCATTGGAAGGACTGATGCTAAAAGCTGAAACTCCAATACTTTGCCACCTGATGTGAAGAACCAACTGACTGGAAAAGACCCTGATGGTGGAAAAGATTGAAGGCAGGAGGAGAAGGGGACGACAGAGGATGAGATGGTTGGACGGCATCACCAACACGATAGACATGAGTTTGAGTGAACTCCGGGAGTTGGTGATGGACAGGGAGGCCTGGTGTGCTGCAGTCCATGGGGTGGCAAAGAGTCGGACACGACTGAGCGACTGAACTGAACTAAAGCTTGACGCAACTGGAAGATGGAATTAAGCCTATTTCAGATCAGATTTGACCATGCATTTCATTTAATAGGTGAGACTTTTGCTCTGGCTTCCCTGGTGGCTCAGACGGTAAAGTGTTTGTCTATAATGTGAGAGACCTGGGTTCGATCCCTGGGTTGGGAAGATTCCCTGGAGGAGGAAATGGCAACCCACTCCAGTACTCTTGCCTTGAAAATCCCATGGACAGAGGAACTTGGTGCAGGCTACTATCCATGGGGTCGCAAAGAGATGGACACGACTGAGCGACTTAACTTTCACTTTCTTTGCTCTGACAGTGAAGACTACAGTCTCCTAGAAGGGAAACTGCAGATTCTTTGACTCTGGTCTTTGTTTCTAATAATTGTCTGACTCTGTCTTAAGTTAACACGGTTCAAGTTTAAGTCAGGCTCTTACTTCTATAGCACATGTAGTAAATAATGAATTTATAAGCAAACATCTGTTGTCTCTGAAATTTGCTTTCTGACTGTTTTGTTTCAAAATTTGACTCTGGTCTTTGTTTCTAATAGTTGTCTGACTCTGTCTTAAGTTAACACGGTTCAAGTTTAAGTCAGGCTCTTACTTCTATAGCACATGTAGTAAATAATGAATTTATAAGCAAACATCTGTTGTCTCTGAAATTTGCTTTCTGACTGTTTTGTTTCAAAAGTTGAACTCCGGGAGTTGGTGATGGACAGGGAGGCCTGGCGTGCTGCGATTCATGGGGTCACAAAGAGTCGGACACGACTGAGCGACTGAACTGAGCTGAATGCCAACTTCTGTTTTCAAACTTCGTCACCTAAGAGACGAAGAGAGATAGAGACTTTGGTTGTATTAATATTTCCTAGGTTCCAAGGCTAACATTTCTGAGTCTGCTTAACTACAGGAAAAATGATCCCATATATGGATATAAAGGAGGTGGGCCTTCTGTTTCTGCAGAACTGGAGTAAGGGCATAAATTGAATAGTGTCAAATATTACTGCTAGAGAGTGTCATGGTTAGACTTTAGAGAAGACAAGTCAGATACACTTTGGTAAGCATAATTTTACGGATTTCCTTTTTAATTTTAAAGTATGCAAGTAAGTTAATACCTAAGAAAAATATCATACTAGTCAGCAGTTGTTTATACTGAATGGTCATGCTACTTGTGGGCTATTAGACTCCTAGTGTTAGGAGTGTGTGTGTGTGTGTGTGTGTCTGATCAGTCTCCAGATCTTCTCAGTTTATTCCCATCCCTGATTCAGCATCACAGGAAGGCAAAAGTCTCCTAGCAGCCTTCAGAGCTGACGCCTCATTAGAGGGTGTGCTTGAGCGGTTCTTCCCCCTCCTCTATGGCAGTGGTGGCTACTTGTCCAGGTATTTGTCCAGTTATGTGGCTTTAATTACCTTGTTCTTTATGTTCCAACATGTGTTCCAATTAAGGATTTTTAATGGATTCTAATTAAATTCTTAAGTCAGTGGAAACAGAATAATAATATTATAAACCACATATCCTCAGAACTCTCTTTTATGTCTATTTGTTTTAGGCCTAAGTGCCTCACAAACCCTATTTTATTAGAAAGTGTGCTGCCATGGCAGAAATCAATAAAGGATTTAACATTATACTATCAGTAACTGCATACATTCTGAATAAGTCAAATTCCTTGATCTATGAGCATGAGTGGAAAATCTTACTTTTTCTCATCCTGTTACACCTGGAGGTAACAGATGTGATGAGGCAGCATTGTTAATTGGTTACTGGGAACAAAGTACCAAATTTCCATAGCACTACCATTTAGCAGCTATGTGCCCTTAAGCTAGTTACCTAAATTCTCTGAGGCTCCATTTCTTCCACTGTAACATGGGGCTAACTTTACCTGTATCAAAATACTTATATGAGATGCATCACAAGTACAACAGTGCTTGGCATATATTAGGTACTCAATAAAGAGATTAGTGTTATGTTATTATAAGTTATATGTGTGTGTGTGTATATATGCAGATGTATATATTTATACATATATATTTATATGTTTGTATACACACATCTGTGTAGGGTTACCCTGGTATCTTAGGCGGTAAAGAATCTGCCTGCAATGCAGGTGAGCCAGGTTCGATCTCTGTGTCAGGAAGATCCCCAGAGAAGGAAATGGCAATCCAGTCCAGTATTCTTGCCTGGAAAATTCCGTGGACAGGGGAGCCTGGTAGGCTATAATACATGGGGTCATAAAGAGTCAGACATGACTGAGTGACTAATGGATACACATACATCTGTGTATATATGTTTAGTTCTACTTTCAAAAAAATAAATAAAGGCATTGTGTGTCTTTAAGTTTGTTTAAAATGTAACTGGTTTTCTTTAAAATGAAAGTCCTGGATTTCCCTGGTGGTCCAGTGGTTAAGAATCCACCTGCGAGTGTAGAGGATATGGGTTCAATCCCTGGCCCAGGAAGATTCCACATGCCACAGGGCAACTAAACCCATGTGCCTCAACTACTGAAGCCCATGCACTCTGGAGCCCATGCTCCCCAGTAAGCCACCTCGGCGAGAAGCCCACGCACTGCAGCTAGAGTAACCCCTGCTTGCCACAACTACAGAAAAACCGAACAATTTAGTCAACTATATGCATGTCAGTCCAATCTATTACAATACAATTTGGCATGACTCTAATTGGATTTCTGAAAATCTCTTAGAACACCTTCATTTTGTTCAGATTTACAAAGTGAACATTGACTTAATCTGAATCATTTTTGAATCATTTCCCAGAATTAAGTGTTTATGATACATGTGAAGAAAACCTCTGTAACTGTCTGTCATGAAGTATAATAAATAGTAATCATCAACAGGATAAAGTACACAAAATCAAGAAATTACGTGCTCATGACACTCATTTATGTATTTTGTTTTAAATGATATGTTTATTAATATTATTTTGAGAATGTTTAATTTATAGAAACAAAAAAAGAGGAAGAAATTGGACCAGGAAAAAATAACCTAAAGACAGTAGAAATTTCAGTGTTTAACTTGGGATATTTCCATAAATCAAAGGATCAGATCAAGTGGAATTTTAGGAAACATTTTTGTGCTCTAAAGTCTAGACCACAGAATTTCAACAAAATTCAAAGGATGTCCATAGTTATCTGAAATAATGAACAATGAAAACTAATAAAGATTATTGTACTTGTTATCTAGAATTAATCATGTTAGATTCCCCTGTTACTTCTCGACAGAATAATTTGTGAAAAATGCAGAAATGCATTTTTTTCCATTTTTTCTTGATTGCATTTACTATACAAATTAAATTATACTTGGGTAATTATATAAAACTGCTTCCTTTAGAAAAACAAATCATATTATAATGGATATGTATTCTATTTTGATAACAGTCAAAACTAGGCAAATTGAGCACACACAGAATAAACTTTGGAATATAACTTCAGAGTTTCTTTGTTCTCGATGTATATCATAGTCATGTAAATGTTAGATATTTTGACATATATTACCTGATTACTGAAAGCTGTCATGTACATGAAATTTAATGTACTATCATTTGATATAAAAATGAAAACAAAGAAATAGATTTGTGCTCTAGTCACTTGCAATTATCTGGTTATTCCAAGTTTTGACTGAGAACTGTTTACTAAAGGCCCCTCAAAAAATATAGAGAGGGAGGAGGTGATTTATGGCTCTTCCTTAGAAAATCAGGCACAGCAAACAAAACCACCAAAGTCAGAGTTAATTTTTTTTTCACTATTAAATTTTAATAAGGATTAAGTAAAGAGGCAACAGAGAAAAGATGACAATGTGGGAAGCTCTTTGGAAAAGATGGATCTAGGTAGGGAATCTGGGTAAAGCTTAGAAATATATTACAAGGAAGTTAGTGCCTGAGGCAGTATCTCAAAAGATGGAGAGCAAGGAAGTAATACAGCCATTGGTATTTCTCTTTTTCTTCATTTGTTCCTTGAGAGTTCACATATATAATACAAAATTGAATCGCTCATTTGCTTAGCAAATATGTTGGTGCAAAGTCTGATCTCAGCCTAATCCCACCCAGAAGTCATAGCAAATTGATACCACAGTGTTTTTCCACCTTGAGGCAAAGGTGGTCTGACTTTTACACCCTCATACTAATCATTCATTGATTTCAGGCAGCCTGGAGGGCATAGGAAGGGGACAGGTTGGATTAAAGTCCCATTTATCTTTGAGCCATGTGGGTCACTTCAGTGGAAGCCAATTCTGAGAAGGTGGCATTTGGAGCCATCAACAGCCAAAACTCCAAGTAGCTGGGGATGGTGTGCTAGCCTATAAAAGGACTCTGGATGGGGTGCCATCAATATCTCCTATAATGATGTACCCTAAATAGAGATCACTGCAGATAGTGACTGCAGCCGTGAAATTAAAAGACGCTTACTCCTTGGAAGAAAAGTTATGACCAACCTAGATAACATATTCAAAAGCACAGATATTACTTTGCCGACTAAGGTCCGTCTAGTCAAGGCTATGGTTTTTCCGGTAGTCATGTATGGATGTGAGAGTTGGACTGTGAAGAAGGCTGAGCGCCGAAGAATTGATGCTTTTGAACTGTGTGTTGGAGAAGACTCTTGAGAGTCCCTTGGATTGCAAGGAGATCCAACCAGTCCATTCTGAAGGAGATCAGCTCTGGGATTTCTTTGGAAGGAATGATGCTAAAGCTGAAACTCCAGTACTTTGGCCACCTCATGTGAAGAGTTGACTCATTGGAAAAGATTCTGATGCTGGGAGGGATTGGGGGCAGGAGGAGAAGGGGACGACAGAGGATGAGATGGCTGGATGGCATCACGGACTCGATGGACACGAGTCTGAGTGAACTCCGGGAGATGGTGATGGACAGGGAGGCCTGGCGTGCTGTGATTCATGGGGTCGCAAAGAGTCGGACGCGACTGAGTGACTGAACTTACTGACTGACTGAAATAGTGATAAATAATTAGAATAGCAGTCAGGGGACAGCCGGGGAAGGCAATGGCACCCCACCCCAGTACTCTTGCCTGGAAAATCCAATGGACGGAGTAGCCTGGTGGGCTGCAGTCCATGGGGTTGCTAACAGTCGGACAGACTGAGTGACTTCACTTTCACTTTTCTCTTTCGTGCATTGGAGAAGGAAATGGCAACCCACTCCAGTATTCTTGCCTGGAGAATCCCAGGGATGGGGGAGCCTGGTGGGCTGCCGTCTATGGGGTCACAAAGAGTCGGACACGACTGAAGTGACTTAGCAGCAGCAGCAGCAGCAGCAGGGGACAGCTATTTGCCTGCCTGGTTCTTTACTAACCTTATCCTAGTTTTGCTGAATATGGCATTGAGAAGATCTGGATCACCACCTTTTCCAGCCTCTCTTATGTGGTCATATGATTAGTTCTGATGACTAGGATGATGAAGCAGAAGTTGCTGAATGGGGGTTCTGTCAGAGTTCCTCAAAAAAGAGGGCTGATTCAGCTGGAAGGCCCCTTTTGCCTTATGCCTGTCTTCCTTCTTCCTGCCTAGAACATAGATGTGATGTCCTGAGCAGCAGCAGCAATCTTCAGATTTGAGGTAACCTTTCTCATGACAGCCACAGTCTGTCTGTCTCATGACAGACAGACAGATAGTAAAGATTGCAAAAGTAAAGGAGCCCAAGCTGCTCATCTCTGTGGAGTTGCTCCCCTCTTTCTGGGTTGGCTCTCAGAACTGTTTCTGACATTAAGAAGAAAATTCACACCAATCTTACTTAAGTCACTGTTTTTAAAGGCCCTTTTATTAGCAGATGAACACAGTGCCTAAGATAATTTTTATCTGTTTCAAAGGATAAATTAATAAGATATTCATAGCAACATCATTTACAGTTGCCTAGATATGGAAGCAATGTAAGAGTCCATCAATGGATGGATGTATTTAGAAAATGTGTTAGTTGTTAAGCCATGTCCAACTTTCACAGCCCCATGGACTGTACAGCCTGCCAGCCACTTCTGTCCATGACATCTTCCAGACAAGAATACTGGAGTGGTTGTCATTTTCTTCACCAGGGGATTTTTTCTGACCCCAGGATGGAACCTGAGTCTCGTGCACTGCACGCAGATTCTTTACCAACTGAGCTACCAGGGGAATCTATATATATGTATAAATATTCCATTTATATATTTATATATGTTATATATATTTATATATTATACACATATATGTTTATATATGTAACACATCTTCTATATCTTCTGTTATATATAATGGAATATTACTCAGCCATAAAGAAGAGTAAAACTTTGCTATTTGCAGCAACATGGGTGAATTGAAGAGTATTATGCTAAGTGAAATAAGTCAGAGAAACATAAATACTGTATGATACAATTTATATGTGGAATATATAAAATAAAACAAACTAGTGAATATAACAAAAAGGAAACGGACTCAGAGATATAGAGAAAAAAACTAGTAGTTACCAGTGGGGAGAAAGCAGCAAGGAAAGAGCAAGATATAGTTAGGGGATTAAGAGGTACAAATTATTATGTTTAAAAAAAAACTACAAAGATATATTGTATCACATAGGGAATATAGCCAATATTTTACGGTACCTATAAATGGAATGTAACATTTAAAATTGTAAATCACTATGTTGTATATCAGTAAATTATAATATTATACATCAACTATATATCAATGAAAAAATAAGAGAAAGATGAGCAGAATTAATGTAAATACTTTTTTAGAAATGTTAAGTATAGCATTAAAAAAACAGATCATGTATCATAAAGAGACTGATTTTCCATGTTTTGCTTTACCTTGGAAAAGTAAACCTACTAGACTGTCAGTTCCTAGAAAACAGGTGATTTTATCTGTTTTCTTTTTTTCCTCAGTGTGTGAGCCTAGCACCTGGTATGCACTGAATAAATGTGTGATGAGGCACTGCAGGCAGATTCTTTACCAGCTGAGCTACCAGGGATGCCCGAATAATTGATATTCTAAATTGAGTTTATCTATTTAATTTCTGAAGTCTTTCTAGCTCTGATTATTTGCATTTTTAAATAATCTTTCTTTCTCAAACATATCTTTGCAAAAGGCAATATAACTGTTTACTTAATATTTCATATCTGAATGAACTATGTTGATGTTTCCAAATGTGAAAAAAAAACCACAAAGATATCTATAGTGACAAATTTCTTTTCCCTACATTGGTCTTCAGATAATATTTCTACGATTTTTTTAAAAGCAAGGTTAGTTTCTTTCTACAGAACTTTGGAAGTGTGATGGAATGAGTTTTGTTGTTATTTAGTCACTAAGTCCTGTTTGACTCTTTGTGGCCTCATGGACTGCAGCCCACCAGGCTCTTCAGTCCATGATTTCCCAGACTGGAATACTGGAGTGGATTGCCATTTCCTCCTCTGGGGATCTTCCCAATGGAATGATACTGAACTGAAATAGCACTTTTGAATGCTACCGTTATCAGATGCAAAACTACCAAATTCATTTGCCTTCTTTCTCTTTTTTAAAAAATTATTTATTTTTGGCTGTGCTGGTTCTTCATTGCTGTCTGGGCTTTCTCTAGTTGCAGAGAACAGAGGCTGCCATCTAGGTGCTGTGAGCAGGCTTCTCATTGTGGCAACTTCTCTTATTGCAGAGAAGCTCTAGGGCACATGGGCTTCAGTTTGCAGCACATGGGCTCAGTGTTGGGGCTCCTGGTCTCTAGAAAGTGAAAGTGGAAGGAAAAGCCACTCAGTCTGCCACTTTGTGATCCCATGGACTATACAGTCCATGGCATTCTCTAGGCCAGAATACTGGAGTGGGTAGCCTTTCCCTTCTCTGAGGATCTTCTCAACCTAGGGATTGAACCGAGGTCTTCTGCATTGCAGGTGGATTCTTTACCTACTGAGCCACATGGGAAGCCCAAGAGTACTGGATTAGGTAGTCTATCCCTTCTCCAGTGAATCTTCCCGGCCCAGGAATCAAACTGGGATCTCCTGCACTGCAGGTGGGTTCTTTACCAACTGAGCTATCAGAGTCTCCAGAGCGCAGGGTAAGTAGTTGCTCCAAGGCATGTGGGATCTTCCTGGATCAGGGACCGAACCCGTGTGCCCTGCACTGGCAGGTGGATTTTGTTTTTACCACTGAACACCAGGGATGCCCTTATTTTATTTTTCTTATTGTTCAGATCTAAATCAAATTCCATTTCAGCAAATGTTCTTTGCCCCTGTGAGATTGAGTAACTTCTTACTGAGCAGAACTTCCTTATAATGCAAATGTCAGGAAATAGCACCAATATGTTTTCTTCTCAATAACTAGGTTTATTAGGCTTTTATTATATGTGGCTTTTTATTATATGTAATCCTTGTTTCAGGGACAAATTTCAACCCTCCTTGTTACACAGCAAAAGATATCATGTGAATACAATACAATTTTTATGCTAGCACAAAAATTTTTGGAGCATAAATGGAGAAAATAAAGCCACTTTAAACACTGGGCAGGTTAAGAAATGTTAGGGCAATACTTCACATTCCATTAGTCTGCCCTACCCTGTTTGGGGCAATCCCAACATGAGTCAGTATTATTGTGGCTCATTTATATACATTTTAACCACCTTTGCTTTGAAAAAGTTCTGATTGCAGACCACCTTGGGTGACTGTATAACTTATGCTCTACACCAGAGCACCTTTTAACTTGAAAGGGGGAACTATTCATTACACTGGTGAAACAGGTGTAAACCGAAACTCAGGCAAGCTGAGGCCTCAGGTCATCTTAAATGCACAGTTGTTTCGTGCATAGAACAAGAAATAATAACAAAACATAAGGCAATTCATGCTCAGGTGACGGAAAATGTAAAAGGAGAAATAAAACACCATGAATTATTATTGAAGGAATCTCTTCACATTGAGGAAGCTCCATCAGGTTTGTAGGATAGGTAACATACAGAAATCTGGCTGAAAATTTGTTCGTTTGTTTTTTTAGCTATCTTCTTTGAAATGGCAAGCAGATGAAAGACTATAAAAATATTTGTCATTTGCATTTGAAAATGACTTTGCAGTTCAAATTATTTGCTAAACAGTGAACATTCTTTTGGTGGGCTATGCAGGTATCCAACATAAAACAAGATAGTTCCTGAAGAGGCTCAGATCCAGGTTTGCATTTGCTTCTTTGCCTGTGTATATCAGTTTGTCTTCTGACATTCACTCACCTGGTGAGAATTTGTGACAAAGCGAGGGAAACTCAGAAAGAAAGGTGAGGGACAAAAACACAGTCTATCTCAGTATGGCTTTCCTGTTTCAGACTTGGAACTTGAAAAAAGATGAAAATCTCAAGAATCAAGGAGGGCTCCAGGGCCCCTCTGAAGCAAATTCTGGTTAAAGCTGCATTTGTCTAACTTGGAAAAGCAATATTAGTCATGTGCTTTGTGTCTTGTTTTAACTGGAACTTTTCCATACATTCCAGCTGTCCTATTTATGAGGCACACTCCCTTTTTATAAAAGCCAAAATATTCACCGGTTTCCCACTCTGTTCCTCTAAATGTTTTTTAATCTAGCACACTAGAGTTCTAGGGGTTTTTCCTCTCCAACTCCTGGCATGCATGAATTTCCTTTCTCCTACCTAAAAAAAAAATCAAGTACTATTCATTTCTTAGTTAAGGAGGTAAAGAAAAATGCCCAAGGATAGTAGGAATACATTTTTTTCATTATATCTTTTAATCTTGAAGTCATGTTGCAGGTGTGCATTTGATTAGAGCAGCAGAGAAACACTTTGTATTGTAAAGAATTTTGTTCTAAATAAAAAAAAAAATAAATTAAAACTCAAAGAGTGAGCTTTAGCTCATTCAGCATTTGGTTTTCCTGTAATTACATTTTGGAGACCAAAAAGGTATCTATAGTCTATAGTTGACTCTGCCACTTGAAAATCCACTCTTGTATATACAATAGGATAAAATAAGGGGGGAAACTCCAAATATTTATTCAGTGATTATTCTCTCTTGGGCCCTGTACCAAGCACTTCATATGTATTATCTCACTAAAAATTTATGAAAGTCTTATGGAGAAAGCACTGTTATACCCATTTTAAAGAAGAGGAACTAAGATAAAGTCTCATTTCAAAGTCACATAACTAGAAAGCCCAGAGAACAAGTGTGAATCCAATTCTGACTACAGAATCTTTTCTCTTAAATGTCCTATATAGAATAGAAGAAAACATAAAGACAATTATACCAAAGTGTGATTTTAAAACCCTTGTTAATTAGTATTATTATTAATTCTTAAGTGATGACTCAATAATAATTCCCATGTAGCTGAAGACAGTTCTTTCATATTAGTAGCATGTCATTACTTTTCCTATCATCAGTCCAACTCTGGAGATGAGGATGTTAGATTCTCCCCAGTAGAATTATTTTCTATCCTCAGTGCCAAAGACTTCCCTGAGTACTTCGGTGCCCTTTTCAAAATTCATTTTATTTCTCTGCACAAGGAAACTTTGAGTTTTAACACCAGAGCCTCAGCTTGAATGTCTTACCATGTGCCTGAATCAGATTGGTTGGCACTTTTTCAGCAAGGGAGAGAGCTTCTCCTTTTACAACTGTGTTTCCCCAATCTCTTGCCAGGGGACAGTGCTGTGCTGCATGCTAATTAGGCAGAAGCACTTGAAATGGTGTTTGCAGTTGCAGTTTCCATTTGTGAATTTCCATTTCTGCCCTGGACGCCAAATCTGGAACAGGGAAGCAGGCAACTTGTTCTTGCCCTAATTGGCTATTCTCAGACCTTAGCTTCATAATTTAACTTTGCTAAGGTTTTGCTTCCTTGCTGATGAAGGAGGGAAAGTACTCTCCTCTTAAATGCTGTATTCATCCACTATATTGTGAAAACAATTTAAAAAGTGGAGTATGAATTTAAATGATATGATTATCAGAAAGCTCTCACTTTATAGCATGTACATTCCTGTTAGTTTGTGGGGACATTTTAAGATCAACTTATAATATGAAAGGTGTATTTTTAAAGGTCATCCAAAACCTTATATGTTAGATACATTAGTTACTCATCAGTTGGCTGTAACATGGAATCACTCATCGTTTTGTATTTTAACTTTGTCAGCAAAGAAGCACAAACAAATTTTTGCTGGGATGAAACTGTTCTGTATGTTGTTTCCAGTGTTAGTTTGGCAAGTCTATACATAACTCAAAAACTGTTCAGCTGGCACTTTATTATTTTTTTTTCTTTTTTTTTTTGTATTTATTTATTTTTTTACATGAACTCCCAAACATGAACCCCCCCTCCCACCTCCCAGCTGGCACTTTAAATGATGTAAATTTTATCAGTAAGGTTGACTTATTGATGTAAATTTTGTCAGTAAATTTAAAACTAATATTATAAATTAAATTTGATGGAGTATTATTTGTTAGATAAAGGACAATCATAGCACAATGGGGAAATAGATTCCTTTCTTGAGAATACATATAAAATACTAAAATACTTTATGTGATTTTTAAAAAGTATGCCAGTGGCACATTATAAAAATCTTCTGGCTTACAGATCAATTTAAGCAATCAATTAACTAAATTCTTTTATCCCTATACTATATTTACCTGGCTTATATAACTTCTGTTCAGATCAAGGGGTGAATTATTGTAATGCTCCTTCGAATGGATTGAGCTCAGCTGTGAGATGATAAAATAGTTTTCAAATTCAAAAATTATTTTTTGTATTTTAATTAGAATTTCTTGCAAGCCTTCAGCAGCATGAAAAACTGAAAGGAGTAAATACTAACACCAAGTGTAAGATTAAGTATCTTAGCAATTAGTACTAATATTATTGCTTAGTATTAGTAATTAGTATTAGTTTCTACTGTAGTTTGACATAGACATTAATAATATGTTTTATATTCTGTTCTCTACAGTAAAATATCTTTTATGTTTTAGCTAAAGATTCTAAATACTTCAGTGTCTCTTATAATATTCATTTTACTTTTCGACTGAGGCAAAGAAAATTCTGATTTATGATTTAAAATTTTCACCTAGCTCTATCTTGTAGGAATGAAATTTAATATTTTGTAGTATTTAAATTACTAAAACGATTTCAGTTAATTGCCCAATTTACTTCCATGGGCTGAACTTTGACTAAGTACTTCTTTATACATGTCTATCGATGATCAGTGCTTCACCTCATAATCTTCAAGGTGTACTTTCCAAGGACAAGGATATTTTCTTTAAAAACCACCAAGAGTTGGGGAATTCAAGACATTTTATATTGATTGTCTAACATGAACTGTAGTACATACTGTGCTTTGAAATTCTCACTCCATAGTCTCCGTATTTCCCCAAATGGCCCAGCTATTGCTTCCGCTTTGTCAATATTCAGCTTTGTTAGAATTTATCATTCTTCAGGGGGCTTTCCTGGTGGCTCATATGATAAAGAACATGCCTGCAAAGCAGGAGACCCAGGTTTGAGTCAGGAAGATCCCCTAGAGAAGGAAATGGCAACTCACTCCAGTATTCTTGCCTGGAGAATTCCATGATTCTTTAGGTAAATCTTCAACCAACACCTTAATCTTGCTCTTACTATTTGTAGGGTTTTTCCCCTGATTCCTCACCTCCCTGCCTCCCAAGATGTATCACTTCTATTTTTTCCAAGCTCACAGCTGTTATTTAATATGCCCCTCCCAATCTTTGTTATCATCACCAGGCACTTTTCTAAAGTTTACATTGTGTTCATTATCTTGCTCATGATTTTCAGCTTACCCAAATCCATAAAATCACCCATATCACTCTCACTACCCCCACCTTAGACAGAATTGTTGGGAATCCCTGAGGTCCAGGACTGCAGCAGGGAATTCTCATGAGCTATTGAGGCCAATGGATCATGAAAACATGAGTATAAGTTATTAGACCCAAAGACCAAAAGAAGTAAGATAAAGGACAAACTCAGGAGGAGCCAGAGGATAAGACAGAAGGCAGGCTCCTGAACAACCAAGAATTCTAAACATAAAGTTGAAAATACACAGAAGTAGTGTTTATGTGGAGAAGGCAATGGTAACCCACTCCAGTACTCTTGCCTGGCAAATCCAATGGACGGAGGAGCCTGGTAGGCTGCAGTCCATGGGGTTGCTAGGAGACGGACACGACTGAAGCCACTTAGCAGCAGCAGCAGCAAGCAGCAGCAGTGTTTATGCATCCCCTAAGCAACAACTTATATCAGCATCTGAAGCTGTTTTTGTGGGGCACTGTTCCTTCCAAATTTCTTTCTCACCTATCTAACCCTTAGGCCTTGCTGATTCCTCTCTTGTTGACTTTCCATCATAGTTTTTCACGTTCATTATTCTAATTCTTCCTCTTCAAATCTGCAAATGCTTCTACCAAAGTCCTCATATTTAAGATATGATCCAAGCCTACCTTTATATTACCTAGAATACCTAAATTACATTAACTCAAATTTTTCTTTGTTCTCTTAAACAAAGACTGACTTATAGTCTTAGACAAAGACTGAAATATACACTGACTTAACAATTTCTGCTAATAACTAAAGACAGTGCAAGTAAATCACATATACCTTTAGAGTAAGGGATACACAGCCTGAATTTGCTTTATGTCGATGCACTTTATGATGGTTTCTAGGAATACATTGTGCCTGTAAAGGTGAACCATATGTACAATAAAACCTAAGGAGTTGAAACCTTCAGTTAATCAAGGCTCTCCACTTTAATTCTCTGCTGAAGCACAGGAAATTTTAAAATTAAGTATTAATATTTAGAAGGGACTTCAAGGTTCTCTCTTGCCATCAGGACACACTTAACCTATATCTTGTCTAATTCAGGAGAAGTCCAAAGCCCTGCAACACTAATGACCCTAGATCACCCACATCAGCCCCACATCACTATTTTGTGTTATGTACTCACACAGTTTCTAAGCTCAGCTAAACCACCTGCATGGTTCTCCTCCATTCCCACAGCAACTAGTACAAATGCTACTAGTTTGTATATATACTAGTATGAGTAGGTGCTCAAACAGTACCTTTTGTTTTGATTTATTGACTGAATGGTTACAGTGAGGCTTCCTCAGATCTCTAAGTCTGAATGATGTACTTACGAAGACAGAAAAGTTTATAAATATATCTTTAAAAGACTTTCAAAAGAAAGCATCAAAATATGAATGACCATGGATTTAATTAAGATACCACATTTCACATGCACTATAAGTAACCAGGGTTTCACTATAACTGTTTCTCACCTTCTCGTGGGCAGAACTGTTGGTATTATTAAACGATTTTTTGAGTAGAAGCAGGAGAATGGACAAAGATTTGGTCAAAGAGGAAAAGACATTATCATCTGGGAACAGAGAGCAGAAAATTCTACTTCTCAAGGAATTTGAAACTGTAAGGATTTGGATGGCATTTGTCCATTCATGAATTATTTGCTAATTGTTTAATCATGGCATTTAATCTTCTGCCTTATAAAGTTTATAGAGTAATGGCAAAAAGTAACGTATCACACAAGTGTGCTATGAAAAGAACAGGCTGGGTGCAATGGTGGCAAATGACGGGAGGATATCACCTAAAAGGGAGCCTGGGAAGATCAGTAAACACTTCCTTGAGGAATTTGCTAGATCCTTTTATTACATGATTACATCTCTATTATGTCTGGCTCTCAAATATATGTTATCTGTTAGAGATCACATAGTATTGTTAAGTTGCTACAGAAAGTCAGTCCATTCAGCTGGATCAATCAATGCTGGCAAAACAGCAGCATTCCATTCAGAAAAATTAAATCATTCTGTAACACCCAGGTCTAATCTCTAAACCCATCTGTTTTTCAGTTTCCCCATGGACCTCATGTCTCACCCCTTTCAGGTTCAACATTTGTGTTTCTGCTAAAGACTCCCAAGCTACCTTTTAAAATATATGTGCTTGTACTTAGTCGCTCAGTCATTTGTCTGACTCTTTCTGATCCCATGAATTGTAGCCGGCCAGGCTTCTGTCGTGGGTTGCCATGCCCTCCACCAGGGGATCTTCCCAACCCATGGATCAAACCCAGGTTTCCCGCATTGCAAGTGTATTCTTTACCATCTGAGCCACCAGGGAAGCCCTTTTAAATATATAATCAAGAACGATTATTTTTGAATGGTAAATAGGAGCTGCTTCTTCAGCATAACCCAGGCTCCTGAGTGCCTCTCCACCCTGTCAGATCCATTTTTCATATCCACTGAGTGTGCAGAGATAGGTCAGTTTATCTACCCCTTCTTCCCTGGGAGATTCTGCTCTGTTCCCAAACAAACCAACTCCAAACTCTGTTCCTAGGTTTCTTTTTCACATGCCAGTGCACCTGTGGCCATTGTTTCACTGCCTCCTAAGAAGCCTTGAAACACCCAGTTTTCCACCATACTTCACCTTTGCACACCAACAGTTAAAAGGGGAGATGAATTAAAGGCCTTTTTTTTTTTTTACCAAATATGCCATTTTTAATATATAAATTAAGTTACATATGTTGTTGATAATGCCCTCTCAGATTCTAGAATTCCTTGCTAGTCTCCCAGTGTTCATGTAGCATCTCCTGTGATCTTTTAGATAGAGGGGGTCACTATATATCTCAGCAACATCCAATAGCCTTCTTTGTATGACCAGCTAATTCAGACTGTTCTCAGGCCACTTATTATACAGCATCCCCCAAACCTTAGAAAGGTGAATTTATTCTATTAAGTGTAAAGTTCTTGGGGACCCAAATTCCTTGTAGGTAAGTCATATATAGGAGGGCTGCTATGCTGGAGAGATACTACCAAAGTTTAGGTAATCTCATATTTATTGGGATTTTTCTGGGTGTTCTGTGCTTGTCAATAAGGGCCTCTAACAAATATCTTAAATTGGATTGACCATTCAGTAGGTCCTCTACCACTGTGGCAGCTCCATAGGACTCAAAGGCCCAATTCTGGAGTACTCTGAAGCTTGAATTCTTCAACGTAGAGCTAAAAGCATCTACAGGCTCACCCATCTTATTGCACTTCACTTTATTTGCTCTGTAGTTGCTGTGTTTTTGCAAACTGCACATTTGTGAAACCGTGCATTAAGCAAGTCAGTACCACTTTACCAACATTTGTTCACTTTATGTCTCTGTGCAGCATTTGGCAATTCTTAAAATATTTATTTTTTCATTATTATTATATTTGCTATGATGATCTGTGACCAGTGATCTTTGATGTTACCATTATAACTGTTTTGGTGCACCATGAACCATGCCCATATAAGACAATAAAATCAGTAAATATTAAGTATGTTCTGACTGCTCCACCAACATGCCATTCTCCTCTCTCTCCCCCTCATCTCAGGCCTCTTTATTCCTTTAGACAGTACAGAAATAAAATTAGGCCAGTTAATAACTATGCAGTAGCCTCTAAGCAGTCAAGTGAAGGAAGAATCTCATGCCTCTCAATTAAAAATCAAAAGCTAAAAATGACTAAGCTGAATAAGGAAAGGTAGGTTGAAAGCTGAGACAGGCTGAAAGCTATGTCTTTTGTGCCAAACAGTTAGCCAACTTGTGAATAGAAGGAAAAAGTTCTTGAAGGAAATCAAATGTGCTACTCTAGTGAAGACATAAATGATAGGAAGGTGAAGCAGCCTTACAGCTGATATGAAGAGAATTTTAACGGTCTGGATAAAAGATTAAACCAGCCACTACATTCCCTTAAGCCTAAGCCCAGTCCAGAGCAAGGCCCTAATTCTCTTCAGTTCTTTGGAGGCAGAGAGAAGTGAGGAGGCCCCAGAAAAGGTCTGAAGCTAGCAGAGGTTGGATCATGAAGTTTAAGGAAAGACAGTCTCCATACAATAAAAGTAGAGGGTGAAGCAGCAAGTGCCCATATAGAAGCTGCAGCAAATTATCCAGAAGATTTAGCTAAGACATTTAATAATTGATAAAAAGAGGCTGCACCAAACAACAAATTTTCATTGTAAACAAAACAACCTTATATTGAGAGACGATATCATCTAGGACTTTCATAGCTAGAGAGGAGAAGTCAATGCCTGGCTCTAAAGCTTCAAAGGACAGGCTGACTCTCCTGTTATGAGCTAATGCAACTGGTAACTTCAAGTTGAAGCCAATACTCATTTACTATTTGAAAAATCCTAGGGCCCTTAAGAATTTTGTTATATCTCTTCCACTTATTCCATTTTATAAGTGGAAGAACAAAGCCTGGAATAAGAGCATATTTGCTTATGACATGGTTTACTGAGTATTTTTAGCTCACTTTTGTGACTGATTGCTCAAAAAAAAATTTTGTTCAAATATTACCACTTATTGACAATGTACTTAGTCACCTAAGCAGTTTGATAGAGATAGTCAAGATTAATTCATTTTCATGCCTCCTAACACAAGATCATTGTGCAGCCATGGATTAAGGGAGTAAATTAAACTTTCAAGTTTTCTTTAAGGAATACATTTCTTACATATATTTCAATAAGGCTATTGCTGACATTGATAATGATTCTCCCAAAGGAGCTGGGCAAAGTCAATAGAAAACTTCTGAAAAGGACTAACCATTCTAGATACCATCAAAAACATTTGTGATTTATGGGAAGAGGTCAAAATATCAATTACAGGAGTTTGGAAGCAGTTAATTCTAACACTTGTGAATCACTTTGAGGGACTGAAGACTTCAGTGGAGGAATAACAGCGGAAATGGTGGAAATAACAAGAGAACTAGAATTAAAAGTGGAACCTGAAGGTGTAACTGAATCGCTATAATCTCATGATAAAAAACTTTAACGTATGAAGAGCTGCTTCTCATGGATGACCAAAGAAAGTAGTTTCTTGAGATGAAATCTACTCCTGGTGAAGATGCCATGAAGATTTTTGAAGTGACAACAAAGGACATAGAATATTACATAAACTTAGTTGATAAACTAGCAGCAGGATTTGACAGGATTGATTCCAGTTTTGAAAGAAATACTGCTGTATCTATTATCAAACAGCATTGCATGCTACAGAGAAATTCTTCATGAAATGAAGAGTCAGTTGATGCAGCAAACTTCACTGCTGTCTTATTTTAAGAAACTGCTAAAACCACTCCAACCTTTAGCGACCACCACCCTGATCAGTCAGCAGACATCAGCATCCAGGCAAGACTTCATTCAGCAAAAAGATGATGACTCACTGAAGGCTCAGATAATACTTAGCATTTTTTAGCAATAAAGTACTTTAAATTAATGTATGTACATTATTTTTGACAATGCTTTTGCATACTCAATCGTCTATAGAATAGTGTAATTATAACTTTTATATGCACTGGGAAAGCCAAAAGTTTGTGACTTGCTTTTACAGTATTTGCTTTATTGAAGTGGTCTGAAATTAAACTCAAAATATCTCCAAGGTATATCTGTAAGTAATTTAGTTAAAGGGGCCAAGAAAATCCAAGTTCTGTACATGGCCTTTTCTGTTTAAAAAATTAAACCCAAAGGAATTTATAGGTGCCCAATGTAAGAGAAAAAAACTCCATGTCATCTGGATAGTATTTGAGAAGTCTGCCCTGTGGGAAACCAAGGTGTAATATCCAATTATAGGCCTAACTGACCTAACATTTCTGCACCACCAAATAATTCAGTCATAAACAGCACTTGTCTTTTTTTAACTTCAAAATCAAACACATTTCTAAGAGGGAAAATTTGTCCCCAAATCCCTGACATGTGATTTCTGAAAATGCCTATAAGTTGGTTTCTATCCCAGCAAGTCTACCACCAGATAATCTATCCGGCAGCCTTGTTCTCCAAAAACAGTGATCTCAGGCATCAATGCTCTGCTGACCTCCAAGTAGCCAAGGGTCAGCAACATGTGCTCCCTATCAGGGGGCCCTGGGCTTTATTTTGCATCTGTGCTATGCTGTCTTCAGTGGGGCACAGGTACATACTCAGGATGCCTAATCCCTTCTAACACGCCATCTTAGTTCCATTAGATGACACCAAGCATCTGGTGGCTAGTGTGGTCTTCAAGTCTTCAAGAGGCATCAAACAAGTTCTATCCTCTGAACTAAATACTGGTATCAATAATATTTAGTCCTTGTGTTTCCATTACCAACCTCAGGGTTGGGCACTGTAATTATACACATTAAGCTTCACCTTAGGGCTCTGGTTCTAGATAGTGGTGGATGAAACACTCATTGAAAGGGACATTTTAAACCAAAGTTCAGGATGCCTGAAACTGACTCCCTTCTTGAGTGTATTTTTCAGTGTTAACATCTTCCAGATAAATTATCCTGGAACTTGAGCCTCATGTATCATTTCTGGAGGGTTTTCTTTTGCAAATTATGGTTCACTTGTCCTCAGTTCACCATATAAATCAAAACCAAATGCATGAAAGACAATAATAGAGTGATCCCTTGGGAGGTATGCCTTATATTAAGAAAGAGACCAGCTAGGTCTCTTTTCTGCCAATAATTCAGTTCTGCTACAATGAGTTCTTTGTTTTCAACTAGAATAGCCAATTCTACAGCAATTTCTGCACACTCCAAAACTTTCCTGTATTCTTTGTTCTACTGCAACCAGTGAATACCTTACACCATTAGGTGTAGCCAGCCTGACCTCCAAGGCTGACTTGAGTAGGTGATTAAAAAAGACATTCTCTAGTCTGGCACTTTTTAGGGACCTTCTTAAGACCCTGTAGAATTTTGAAATTTTAATATTTTCTTTGTTCAAACTCATAATATTCTGAAGCTCCTTCAGAGGATGATGGTCATCCCTCATTGTGTAAGAATGAAGCTCTTTTCCCTACCTAGTACCTGCAACAGTTACTAGAAAATTATACTGAATATATGGCCCCCCATTGAAATCAGGAAAAATACTTCTGCCTTGGAAAATGTTTGTGGTTCAATTCTAAGGATAGAACTCTGTTACCATATGTATATTTGGACAACATTACCTTGACTGTGGGTATATTTTACTATCAGTATATTAACTCTTTCAATCCTAAAAAGAGGCTGAGTCCAAAAAATCAAAACATTCCTGACCAAAAGCCACTGCACACCTCACATATCTAATAAGTATTTGGCACATTTCTTCAGGGCTAAAGCAAGACAGTTCCAGAAAAACATCTATTTCTGCTTTATTGACTATGCCAAAGCCTTTGACTGTGTGGATCACAATAAACTGTGGAAAATTCTGAGAGAGATGTGAATAATAGACCACCTAACCAGCCTCTTGAGAAATCTGTATGCAGGTCAGGAAGCAACAGTTAGAACTGGACATGGAACAACAGACTGGTTCGAAACAGGAAAAGGAGTACGTCAAGGCTGTATATTGTCACCCTACTTATTTAACTTCTATGCAGAGTACATCATGAGAAACACTGGACTGGAAGAAACACAAGCTGGAATCAAGATTGCC
>SJYX01009818.1:0-50292 GCA_006410675.1 Oreotragus oreotragus
TTTTTTTTTTTTTTTTGCCTCTTACTCACCTGAGGGGTCTGTTTTGGTGATCTACATGTGTATTGCCTGAGAGACTCTAGGAAGAAGTAGATCAGAGTGTAATAGCAGCATTGGGTGTATCCAGCAGAAACTTGCATTAATGTCCCTGTGCTCGTGGACCTTACTTCCAGATTCACCTTTTCAGTATTCCAGTCATTCATTTTTCTGCAACAGGATTATTTTGTGTGCACTTGTTCTTCACAGCGTTGGGCTGTATCTTAGTTTCTCCCGGGATGTACAGACGAAAAATGATAATTGGACTGTTGTGCCAGCTTCCTGGTTCTGGGGCTTCTGCCAACGCCGTCCTTGATTGAGGGCCACCCATGGCTTTGTGCAGGTTATTCCATCCCCCACTCCACACCCACACCTGCCTCTGCAAACTGCTTGACTGCAAAAACAACACTCCCTTTTCTCCTCTTTAACATCTGTCTCTCTTTAATATTAATAGTTCACACTTTTAAGGATGCATAACTGCCAGCCACAAATTGTTAAGCTAGGCAGTTCTTTTCTGTTCTATTACTGAATAGTCTGGCGGGAGTTTGCCTTTTCAACCTTGGTTATTAATTTTATTTTTCTAGTGCAATAAAATAAATAAGTGGTCTGCTGTAGGTGTGAGTTAATGAGGATTTGAAATGGATTTCAAGCATTCTTGTTGAGTGCTTATGATGCAGGTGTGATCTCATGAGTCAATTACCAGAACCAAACAGTTCAAGAGCCATAAAGCTCAGCCACCATGGCATTACTAAATTAATAGATTAACAGCTACAAATAGGAAAATGTCAGAAGTTAAATATTTTTCATCAGTAATAAGTTGGAAGTTTGGGGTCCCTTATCTATGCTTCTACAATCTCTTAAGTATCTCAGCCAGAGTTAATTTCTGTTTTATTACTTCTCAGCTTATAAGCATTTAATGCCAGATTGCTATTTGTTTGTTTTTTAAATTTGTATTCAGTTTATTTAAAAGCAAAACAAAATAGTTCACCCATTTCTCCCACCCCGCACCTCTGGCAACCACCAGTCTTTTCTCTGAATCGGTGAGCTTAATTTTTATTTTCTTAGATCTCTTTGATAAGAGATCATATGGTATTTGTTTTTCTCTGTATGAGTTACTTCACTTAGCATAACGTCCTCAAGGTCCATACGTGTTGTGGCAAGATTCGTTCCTTTTTATAGTTGAATCATATTCCCCTGTGTGTGTGTGTGTGTGTGTCTCACAGTTTCCTTGTTCATTTATCTGTTGATGGGCACTTAGACTGTTTCCATATCTTGGTTATTTTAAATAATGCTGCAGTAAACATAGGGGTACATATATCTTTTTAAACTAGTATTTTCACTTTCTTCAGATAAATACTCAGAAGTGGAACTGCTACATGATATGGTAGTTCTATTTTTATTTTTTTGAGGAGCTTCCATGTCATTTTCCATAATGGTTGCACCAGTTTATATTCCTACCAACAGTATCCGAGAGCTCCCTTTCTCCACATCCTTGCCAACACTTGTTATTTCTTGTGTTTTTGATAATAGCCATTCTAACAAGTAAAGTGATACCCCATTGTTGTGATTTTCATTTCCCTGACAGTTAATGGTGTTGAGCATCTTTTCATGTACCTGTTGGCCATCTGTATGTCTTCTTTGAAAAAAAAAAAATGTCTATCCAGATCTTCTGCCCATTTTTTAATTGGATTATTTGGGTTTTGCTATTGAGTTGTATAAGTTTTTCACATATTTTGGAGAGTAGCCCCTTATCAGACACATGATTCACAGTTATTTCCCCTCATTCGGCAGCTTGCTTTTCCCTTTGTTGACGATTTCCTTTGCAGACGCTTTTTGGCTTGATGTAGTCCCACTTACTTATTTTCACTTTTGTTCCTTTTGCTTTTGGTGTCATATTAAAAAAAATCATCAAGAGTCATGTCAAGAAACTTAACATCTATGTTTTCTTCTGGAAGCTTTATGGTTTCAGGTGTGATTCTCAAGTCTTTGAGTTAATTCTGGCTTAGGGCATAAGATAGTAGTCCATTTTCACTTCTGCATGTGGCTGTCCAGTTTTCCCAAACCATCTATTGAAGAGACTGTCCTTTATTGTATATTCTAAGCACCTTTGTTATAAGTTAGTTGACTATATGAGCGTGAATTTATTTCTGGGTTCTCTGTTCTGTTACACTGATCTATGTGTGTTTTTAGGCCAGTTCCATACTGTTTTGATTACTATAGCTTTATAGTATAGTTTGAAATCTGGACATATGATTGCCTCCAGCTTTGTTCTTAAGATTGCTTTATTCAGGTCTTTTGTAGTTCCATACAGATTTTAGGATTTTTTGTTTTCCCATTTCTGTGAAAAAATGCCATTGGGTTTTTTAAAATAGGATTGCATTGAATCTGTATACTGCTTTGGGAAATACAGATGTTTTAACAATATTATTTCAATCCATAGACATAGAATGTCTTTCCATTTTTTTGTGCTCTTAATATCTGTTTCTCACAGTTCATTATTAGTGTAAAGAAATGTAACAGATTTTTGTGTACTGGTTTTATATCATGCCACTTTATTGTATTTCTGAATTAGTTCTAACAGTGTTTTGGTGGAGTCTTGAGGGGTTTTGTATATATGATATAGTGTCATTTGCAAACAGTGACAGTTTTACTTCTTCCTTTCAAATATGGATACTTCTTTTTCTTGCCTAATTGCTCTGTCTAGGACTTTCAATATTATGGTGAGTAATAGTGCCGATGATTTTTCCTGTGGTTATGTATGGATGTGAGAGTTGGACTGTGAAGAAGGCTGAGAGCTGAAGAATTGATGCTTTTGAACTATGGTGTTGGAGAAGACTCTTGAGAGTCCCTTGGACTGCAAGGAAATCCAACCAGTCCATTCTGAAGGAGACCAGCCCTGGGATTTCTTTGGAAGGAATGATGCTAAAGCTGAAACTCCAGTACTTTGGCCACCTCATGAAAAGAGTTGACTCATTGGAAAAGACTCTGATGCTGGGAGGGATTGGGGCAAGAGGAGAGGGGGACGACCGAGGATGAGATGGCTGGATGGCATCACGGACTTGATGGACATGAGTCTGAGTGAACTCCGAGAGATGGTGATGAACAGGGAGGACTGGCATGCTGTGATTCATGGGGTCGCAAAGAGTCGGACACAACTGAGTGACTGAACAGAACCGAATAGTACCAAGAATGGGTATCCTTGTCTTGATCCTGACCTTAGAGCTTTCAGCTCTTTCCCATTGAGTATGAGGTTAGGTGCAGGCTTGTTGTATATATAGCCTTCATTATGTTGAGGTCTGTTCCCTCTATACCTGCTTTGTTGAGAGTTTTTATTATAAAGAAATACTGAACTTTTTCAAATGCTTTTTCTTTATAAGATTTTTATCCTTCATTTTGTTAATGTGGTATATCACATGGACTGATTTGTGAGTAGTGAATCATCTTTGCTTCCCTAGAATAAATTCCACTGGATTGTGATATATGGTCTGTTCAGTATATTGTTGATCTCGGTTTACTAATATCTTTTAATGAACTGGCACTTAAAATACTTTTTCTTGTGTTTTATTGAAGCATAGACTCCAGTTTGCGAATTCACTTGTGCATTTATCCAACATTTGTTTCTAAGAGCCTGCGCACTCTGGGCACAGATGTAGGTATAGATGTAAACTGATGCACAGCCTCAGAAGGGAGATGCATGAGGGCACAGTAGTTGTGCCCTTGAGGATTCAGGAGGAGCCGTTGCGGAAGAGCCAGAGGATTTGCTAATTCCTTGTTTAGAGTAGCTAGGAGCATGGAGTCTGTAGTGAGACAGCCCAGGTTCAAATCCCAATTCCATCACTTATGAGATATATGACTTAGATTAGTTACTTCTCTGTGACTTCCCTAAAAAATGTCAGTATTCATGTTACAGACTTAATGTCTGAATTCAGCAAATATTTATAAAGCCCTTAGAGTGGTGCTTGGTACATGGGAAAACATTACATAAGTGTTTTAAACAAATCAAGTAAAACAAATAATGTATATTTTGACCAAAGTAAAGACTAAAGAAAACTATTGTGAAAAATATAGAAACTGGCAAGCATTTTAATATTTGTTCTTAAATGTATGGAAAGTTTAGTTCATAGTTAGCTTGTATAGGAGTTTCCTATTACTAGGTTCTGTCTCTAGAACCTTGATTAACATCTATCCCCTGCATTTTCAGCTATTTTGACTTTCTCAGGTAGAGAAGTTTCTAAATGAAATGACCTGCCATATGTGCTGTTGTAAATCTTTTCTCATTACTGGACATACCCAGCAAAGGTTGAACCTTCATGAGATGTAGCTCTGGGGATGCCTGCATTTGGTAGGAGTGTTGATGGGGGTCAAACAAGTGAATTCCTAAGAGCCAATGATTTTTTTTTAAGTCATACTTTAGTCCGTATAGGATATGACATTGAGGTCAGGGATCTGGAGAAATGGCAGTTTCATTGGAGAAGATAGCTGGAAATGATTCACAAAGGTTGAAAGGAGAAAGTAGACAGTTTCAGTTGCTGGTCTCAAACGTGGGCTCCATTTTGTAGACAGTGGAGAGCCATTGCATGTTTTCAATAGAGGAGTGACCTGGATTAAGAGGAGCATTAGTTTTGATCTTGAGGAGATTAATATGGTAACAGATAGCCAAAGACTGGAAATAAGAGTCCTGTTGAGAGACAAGGCCGCCATGTGGATAGGCAGGGATAGGTGAGATGATGTGTGAGAGGCACCCAAGATGACTTTGAACCTTGGAAACTGAGGCAGCCTGGTAAGATCAGAGTGTTTAATATGCAGTTCTAGCTCATTTATTCATTCAACAAATGCTTATTGAACATACACACTGCAGTGCTTGTAACCCCCCAAGGAGGACTCATCATGCTGTTTTCATGAAGAACGAAACAAACACACATGCGTCCTGCATGCTGCCTAAAGACCATTGTGGTGAGCCTCATTACAGGGCACTCTATGCATTCTGTGAGGACCTTGGGAACAGTGCCGGTTAGAAAAACAGAAGCTGCTTTCTCTGAACCATTCAGTTAGAAGGTCCTTCACCTTCAGACATTTTATGAAAATGTCTGTGTGTTTGCCCTGACAAGGAGATCAGGGCAGTGGAACTGGAGGTGGGCTTTATGTTCTGCAAAAAAGTCATAGCTCCTGTCTTCTTACCTTAAAATACCTGACTGCCTCTAAGCTGGGGCTCCCCGGTGCCCCAGTGTAAAGAATCCGCCTGCCGGTGCTGGAGATGCAGGCGTGATCCCCTCGGGTAGGAAATGGCAGCCCACCCCAGAATTCGTGCCTGGGAAATCCCATGGGCAGAGGAGCCTGGCGGGCTACAGTCTGTGGGGTCACGAAGAGTGGGACACGCCTGAGCACACGTGCACGCGCTTCTAAACTGTAAGCACTCATCAAAGTGCCATGTTCCGCTTGTGACTCTGTTGCTGTCTGTCCGTCCTCAGGTTTAGAACCTTCACCTTCCACTTTCCATTTCACTTCTTGCTGCAGTTTGAGACTGGGAATAGGTCTGTACTCCAAGGAACAGATGGCCATGCCTTTGAGAGCCGGAATGTTTCTGCAGAAATCATGTGTGTAGCACTTAGCAAGAAATGTCCCAAAAATTATAATAGACCTTTAAGTAGAACAATTTTGCAGTCACTGAGGTGCCCCATGGAAGGTTTTAAAATCTCCAGTGTCACAAACATGTCCAACCATCCTTTGGAAAGCAGAGTAAAGCAATGTGGAATAAACACTTCCCCTAATATTTCCTGCCCAAAGTTGATTCAAATTCCTCCCCACTCCTCCAAAGTTAAAAATCCCCGAAAAGAGATAGGATTACAAGCTTCGAATGTCTGGTTAGTATTTTTAATCCAAGCCCAGCACAGAAATGTGCAACACCTTCCGAAGTCCTTTGTGTATTTGCTTTACAAGCTAGTCCAGGCAGAGTTGCCCTCTGCCCAGTTCTTTGGGTGTGTCTTGCTTCCTGTTCGCGTTGAGTGTGGCATTTCTGAGCAGCTCTGCTCCTCATCACATGTATTTGCCACACTTAGCACAGGCCACACAAGTGGCCTCTATCAAGCCTGATGGAAAGGGAAGCTCAGCACCGTTTTATGAACATTCTCCTTTCAACCTGTCAGGCTCTAAAATTAGATAGGAGTTGCTATCACCAGACGTCCTTCTCTGTGGAGGGGCTTGCCCTTTGCGGTTTTCCTTCATCTTCTGTGGATGGACACATTCCATTACCAGTGATAACAAGAGTCCTGGTGTTTGGCTCACAGAGCACCGAATCTGCACCAGGTTCACTGTGGGGTTGAAGATTGTGTGGGGGACATAGATGGCTGCATACGTTTGAATATGTTAGTAAACCTGATCTTATTACGAACTGTGTCATCTCCAGAAAAGTAATCACTTCAGCATAGAGAGCCGATCTTTTCATTCTCTTGAAGAGCAGTAATGTTCCCTTCATTTGTTATGTTCACTTGCTCCTCCTTTTCCTTTAAAGGAAGACGTTTCTATTTATCTATTGTATGAAACCAGATCCATGTGTGAAGGCACCTGTGGTCCAGGGGAAACCACCTTCTATCTGGGAATACCTCTGCCCAGTCACTCTGACAATAAAGATGGTTCATTTCTGACATTTCCTGTCTTTTCCTCAAGAGTTTTTTAATTTAAAAGATTCAGCTCAAGATCTGTGAGCTCTCTGTTAAACAATCATTCACTAGATAATGGTTTTTAACATGCAAAATTAGAAGCTGCTTTAAATTGATTACTTAGCAGTAGGGTTTTCTTATGGTTCTCTCAAGCACTGTTTTCTTTCTGAAGTGAATTTACATTTTACTATTGAAACTGAGTTTTTTAGTAGACATAGTCAGATTTGTATTATTGTTTAAATAATCTGTCCTCAAGGTTGTACACTGATGATTGTTTTGAGAAGGATCATCTTTCCAAGCTTCTTATTCTGCTTAAAACAGAAATAATAAACAATAACCCCTATAACTGGAATAAGGCTTTTGACATGCTTCAGTGAGTCTCCTTTTCAAGAGGGTAACAAAACCCAAAAAGCAATAGAAAGCACAGTACCTTTGCCAGAATATTTTTCCCTTGAGTCTGGTAATTCCCTAGAGTCTAGTAATCATTGTCTTGGGGGTGGGGGATGGGGGTGGGAAGAATCTATGACAAAGTTTCTAATAGTTGCAAAATTTTGGGTAATTACTTATAAGGAAGTAATAGCTTGAAGTGAATTACTTTGTAACAGAGTAGAAGAAACTCTGGTCCCTGACTTGGTGGTAATTTTATATAAACAGGCAGTGTTACCTCGGCTGGTACTTTATCTTTATGGATCTTGGGTTTGTCCTTTGTAAAGTAAGATAGGCTGTCCCACTAGATGATGTCCCAGAATGACAGTCTCTCCTTGTATCTGAAACAGTTTGAATCAGAATTTGGGGTGATCACCTTGATCACCCAGGGCTGAGAAAAAGCTGACACCCACTTTCTTTCCCAGGCAGCACAGTCTTGTGACTACTTGAAAATACCCTCTCTGTCCTCTGTCAAGAAATAGCGTGGACTTCCCAGAGAATGTGATTCCTTATTGCCTGGTTGTACACATGCTCTTGATTTCAAATGTAGACTAACGTCATTATGCTGCTGTGAGAGTCTCCAAAATGAAGTATATAAATTTTAAAAGGGAGGAACTCAGAATTTAGGAAGGAAGCTTTCTAAAGTCAGTGGCTGCTCAATCTTTGGTCGGCTTATAATGTCTGGAACTAACTGTGGCTTTAAACTGCTGCCATGAGGTTTCTTTTTCATCTGTGGGGTCCCTGATGAAGGCTGTGTATCAAAATGCCTAGTCCCTCTTAGTGGTCTCGTGGGTGCTTCCAAAGACATTCTTAGATTCTTCAGTGGTGCTAGTGTCTGTGAAGGTGGGCAGGTGTGCCAGGGGAAAGACCCTGGTGCTAACGTTGCTGTGACAGGCTCCTGGTTGAACTGGATCTGTCGCATGAACCATTTGCTCTGCCGCTGACGGGAACAGGGAAGACCATCACGTGATGAGCCGTGGGCCCTGGATGACAGACAGACCTTTTCTGTTACTCAAGTGGATTTCTGCTGGATCCTGTGTGAGCACTTTCTCGTCCTATCCGTTAAGGGTTCCTTTATGGCCTTGGCATTCCATCAAAGGGCTGTGCCCACACTGGACAGAAAGAATGGATGTGGGTTGTCAGCTTGTTCTCATTTGGTTACAGTTATGAGGGGAAAAGTAAGTCTCTTTGCTTTTTAGCTTGAACCTGGGTGTTGTTGTAGCAATATACTCCTGAAAATAGCCTGTGGGTTCAAGCTTCAGCAGTTGCCTGCTCATCAAGCAGTAATGGCTTTTGTAGCACATAAGTATATAAAGTACATTATGGTCGTTGTATGTTACTAATAATAGTTCGAGGCTTGTACTGCGCCTACCATAGCTTCACTGTAGCTAGTGAGAGGAGCCAGGAAGAGCAGGCGGGTTTGAGGCTAGTGCAGCAGAGCTTCTGAGCAGGGTCACCGTGCCGAGGAGGGCCTGAGAAGAGAGAGGACTGAGTGAGTGCCTGGGTGTGGGGTTCTTGGTACAGGGTTCTGATTCTGAGAGTTGGCAGTCGGGTGGCTGAGGAGACAGGGAAGGAAGAGACTGCTGCTACCAGCTGTAATGAGAGCCCTGAAGAGGAACCTGAAGAAGGTGCACCCAGAGCACGTCGCCTCGGAGATGTGGACAGGCCACTGCCACGCGCCGTCTCAGCCCTCAGCAGCAAGCACCCTGAGGGCCTTTCTCATCACGGGGACCTGCGGATGGGGCTGGGGAGGTCCCTAGCACAGCAGTTCANAGAGGAACCTGAAGAAGGTGCACCCAGAGCACGTCGCCTCGGAGATGTGGACAGGCCACTGCCACGCGCCGTCTCAGCCCTCAGCAGCAAGCACCCTGAGGGCCTTTCTCATCACGGGGACCTGCGGATGGGGCTGGGGAGGTCCCTAGCACAGCAGTTCACTGGAGCTCTCTGAGGTGGCAAGTGGGGAGTTTGCAGAGAGAAAAAAGAACACCGCATATAGAAGAGTGCAAAACAGTAGCATTTGGCAGCAGGAAGAAGAGCTGGTGATGGATCAGTTAGAAAGGCTGAAAAAGAATCAGGTACTCCACACAGAAAGCCAAAGAAGTAGTTGCCAGATAGGGATCAAAACGGATAAGGCCTGGGAAGATACCAGTTTGAACGTGGCATTTCTAAACAGTGGGGAAAAGAACTACTCTTCATTAAATGGTGTATAATAGTTGACTATTTGAGGAAAAGTAGTTAGATACCAGACTATATGTAAATATATATATATAAACAGACTATATGGATTATAACTATAAATGTAAAAAATTCAAAATGAAAATATAGACAATGCTTTTATAGTTGGGATGATGGAGTCCTATCTATATATGTGCCATCTGTCTATATTCAAGATACCACAAAGAAACTTTAAAAACCGGCTATAGAGTGGGAGGACATACAAACAAACTTTATGGCAGAAAAAAAGGTAAATACCCTTAATGTAAGAATAGTGTCTGTTAATCGATCAGAAAAGAAAGCACATTAAAAGGGTAGGCACACTTTGTTCTCTGAGGAAAAGATATAAAATGACCAATAAACAGATGAAAACGTTTGCTAATTTAAAAACTGAATCTTAATAATAGGATAATGTTTGACTACTAGGCCAACAAAAATTAAAATCCATCTTAACATCAACTACTGGGGAAGGCAATGGCACCCCACCCCGGTACTCTTGCCTGGAAAATCCAATCGATGGAGTAGCCTGGTGGGCTGCAGTCCATGGGGTCGCTAACAGTCAGACAGACTGAGCGACTTCACTTTCACTTTTCTCTTTCATGCATTGGAGAAGGAAATGGCAACCCACTCCAGTGTTCTTGCCTGGAGAATCCCAGGGACGGGGGAGCCTGGTGGGCTGCCGTCTATGGGGTCACACAGAGTCGGACACGACTGAAGTGACTCAGCAGCAGCAGCAGCAGCAACATCAACTACTAATAAGAAATTGACACTTAACTGTCATTAGGAGCTTAAGTTGACACACCGTCTTTAGAGAATTATTTGCCAGAATCTATTGAGTTTTTTAAAATTGGAATATAGTTGATTTACAATGTTGTATTTCTCCCTGCTGTATGGCACAATGAGTCAGTTATACATATACGTACACCCACTCTTTGGGTCATATAAGTCGTTACTTAGTATTAAGTAGAAGCAAGTAGGTCCTTATTAGTTATCTATTTGATATATAGTGTGGGTATATGTCAGTCCCACTCTCCCAATTTATTCCTTCGCCCTTTCTCCCTCTGGTAATCAGAAGGTTGTTTTCCACACCTGAAACTACTTATCTATAAGTAAGTCTATTTGTGTCTCTCTTTTTAGGTTCCACATATGAGCAGCACCGTACAATGTCTGTCTTTCTCTGACTGACTTCACTCAGCAGGGCAGTCTCTAGGGTCAGCCGGTGGCTGCAAACGGCTCTCGCTGTCTTTATGCTGAGTAGTATCCCGCTGTGCTGATGGTCAGTGTCTTCCTTACACATTCCTCTTTTGATGGACATTTTGGTTATTTTCATGTTTCACTATTGTAAGTAGTGGTGCAGCGGACAGTGGAGTGCACCTTCTTTTTGAATTGTGGTTTTCTCCAGACAGATGCCCAGGAGTGGGATTGCTGGATCATATGGTAGTTCGGTTTTTAGTTTCTTAGGAAACCTCCTTGCTGTTCTCCATGGTGACTGTACAGGTTTATATTCCCACCATCAGCGCAGGAGGTTCCCTTTCTCCATACCCTCTCCAGCATCCATTGTTTATAGATTTTGTTGACACCGGCCATTCTTACTGCTGTGAGGCAATACCTTATTGTAGTTTTCATTTGCATTTCTCTAGTAATTCATGATGTTGAGCATCTTTTCATGTGCTTTTTCAGCCATCTCTGTGGCACAGACCACCCGTGTGGGTCTGACTCTGTTCTGCCTGCCACGGGCCAGTTGCTGTGCTCTCCTCCAAAGCTCCCTGTGTGTCCCAGCTGGTCTCCCCACTGGTGAGGAGGCTTCTCTGAGTGTGGGAACCTCTCCTCTCCTCCAGTTTCCCATCCAGGGGTGCAGGGTCTGTCTCACTCCCCTTTTCTCTTCCTTTCATCCTATCTGGTTGTGCAGGAATTGTTCTTGTCCTTTTAGCTATCTGAGGTTCTCTGCCAGTGTTCAGCAGGTGCTCTGTGAGAACTGTTTCATTTGTAGATGTATTCTTGATGTACTTGTGGGAGAGGCGAACTCCACATCTTCCTATTCTGCCACCTTGACTCCAATTTCACTGTTAAATTTTTTAATGCATGTACACTTTGGTCTAGCAATCTCGTGTCTAAGAATATATCCTACAGAAGTCATGAGTATATAATCCCTTTTATGTAAAAGGGATTTATTCCATCATTGTTAACAACAGAAAAAGAATAGTCTGAATAGCTTTTGGTGAACAAAATGGTTAAATACAATGAAGTTTTTTTAGTGAAGTTTTAAGTCTGTGTATCTTAACCTGGAAAAAATTCCATAATATATAGCTGACTAGGGAGAAGCAGAATAAGTTTTATCCCAACATTCACCTGATTTTATTATGTACTGCTGTTTAATAATAACCTGTGTGTGTGAATATGGGTAAATAGATACATCTCTATAAGCATGTGAAAAAGTTCAGAAGGGTCTACGCCACTAGGGTAGAGGTACGGACGGAGAGGCAAAGAGAAAAACGTTCACTGATGCCCTTTGAAAGGGCGGTGGTGGGGACAGTCCTGAAGGGGGCAGGCAGGCGTGAGCTCTGGGTGTAGGTTACCATGGATAGATGGTCGGGAAGGAAGCAGGAGACGGGCATTTAGCTTGAGGGGCAGACAGGGTGGTTCCAAAGACTTGAGGCTTTGTTGTTGTCATACAGGACAGAAGGAATTTGAACTTGTTTGTATGCCAAGGAAAAGGAGACAATACAAAAAGAGGAATTTTGTGGTGATCGGAGAGGTGCAGTAGTAGTGAGCCCTTCTGGGTTCAGAGGGTGAGTGAAGGTGGATATTCCCACCATCAGCGCAGGAGGTTCCCTTTCTCCATACCCTCTCCAGCATCCATTGTTTATAGATTTTGTTGACACCGGCCATTCTGACTGCTGTGAGGCAATACCTTATTGTAGTTTTCATTTGCATTTCTCTAGTAATTCATGATGTTGAGCATCTTTTCATGTGCTTTTTCAGCCATCTCTGTGGCACAGACCACCCGTGTGGGTCTGACTCTGTTCTGCCTGCCACGTGCCAGTTGCTGTGCTCTCCTCCAAAGCTCCCTGTGTGTCCCCACTGGTCTCCCCACTGGTGAGGAGGCTTCTCTGAGTGTGGGAACCTCTCCTCTCCTCCAGTTCCCCATCCAGGGGTGCAGGGTCTGTCTCACTCCCCTTTTCTCTTCCTTTCATCCTACCTGGTTGTGCAGGAATTGTTCTTGTCCTTTTAGCTATCTGAGGTCCTCTGCCAGTGTTCAGCAGGTGCTCTGTGAGAACTGTTTCATTTGTAGATGTATTCTTGATGTACTTGTGGGAGAGGCGAACTCCACATCTTCCTATTCTGCCACCTTGACTCCAATTTCACTGTTAAATTTTTTAATGCATGTACACTTTGGTCTAGCAATCTCGTGTCTAAGAATATATCCTACAGAAGTCATGAGTATATAATCCCTTTTATGTAAAAGGGATTTATTCCATCATTGTTAACAACAGAAAAAGAATAGTCTGAATAGCTTTTGGTGAACAAAATGGTTAAATACAATGAAGTTTTTTTAGTGAAGTTTTAAGTCTGTGTATCTTAACCTGGAAAAAATTCCATAATATATAGCTGACTAGGGAGAAGCAGAATAAGTTTTATCCCAACATTCACCTGATTTTATTATGTACTGCTGTTTAATAATAACCTGTGTGTGTGAATATGGGTAAATAGATACATCTCTATAAGCATGTGAAAAAGTTCAGAAGGGTCTACGCCACTAGGGTAGAGGTACGGACGGAGAGGCAAAGAGAAAAACGTTCACTGATGCCCTTTGAAAGGGCGGTGGTGGGGACAGTCCTGAAGGGGGCAGGCAGGCGTGAGCTGTGGGTGTAGGTTACCACGGATAGATGGTCGGGAAGGAAGCAGGAGACGGGCATTTAGCTTGAGGGGCAGACAGGGTGGTCCCAAAGACTTGAGGCTTTGTTGTTGTCATACAGGACAGAAGGAATTTGAACTTGTTTATATGCCAAGGAAAAGGAGACAATACAAAAAGAAGAATTTTGTGGTGATCGGAGAGGTGCAGTAGTAGTGAGCCCTTCTGGGTTCAGAGGGTGAGTGAAGGTGGCAGAAGGTGTTTCAAGAATCCAGCAGATAGATGACTCCCATGAAGACAGGCAAAGCCAGATCCAAAGAGCAGCAGATGCAAATGGGTGGTGCGTGAAATGGAGCAAAGTGGAAAACGCTGGCAACAGCTACTCTGGATTTGATTCGAAAAAAGTGTGAGAGAGACATTTGGGGAAGATATAGCAAGGACAAGTCAAGAAAAAACATAAGTGATTCATTTATGTGGATAGAAAAAACGGCATAAGGTCAGAGCCCATGAGTTCAACTACTATTCATCTGTAATTAAGTGGATCGGCGCTTCCTGAGTGCCCAGCCGTCCAGAGGAGGAAAAGGAACCCAGTTGGTTAGGTTAGAATTAGAGGATTTCAGGCATTAGTGATACTTTAAGCGTGACAAGGGTCACCCTAAGGGTCACAAGCTGGGCAGGAAAACCCAAGGCAAGCTGACAGAGCCAGAGAGATACAAGGGACTGAACGTTGTAATGAAAGTTGTTTTTTTTTTTTTTTTTAATTGAAGGATAATTGCTTTACAGAATATTGTTGTTTTCTGTCAAACCTCAACATGAATCAGCCATAAGTGTGTATATATATCCCCTCCCTTTTGAACCTCCTTCCATTCTCCCTCCCCATCCCACCCCTCTAGGTTGATACAGAGCCCCTGTTTGAGTTTTGTCATGAAAGTTTTTTTAAAAAGGAAAGAAAAAAGGCAGATACCTCAGGGGTAAGTAAGAGAAGGTGGAACAAGTTGGAGTCGCGGGGGAAATGAGTTCCTTTCAGAAGCACTCCAGGATCTCAGGGCCAGGGGTTAAGTGTTTGCAATACCTTCGACTTGACTCTGGAGACGTTAAGTCCACGACAGAAGGAATTATCCAGGTGGTATTCATCTGTATGTCTCAGCACAGCGCTGGGCACATAATGGACATGCAGCAGACATTTGAATGAACAAATGGATAGGGTGTGGTGGCAGCAGAGATGCCTGTAAGCCCTCCAGGCAGGACAGGCACACCAGTCACTGAAAGAAAATACTAGTCACTCACTATAGAAAATCGCAGGGGAACTGGGCCAAGAGAAGTAGAGTCTCAGATTGAATTGTCAAGGACTGTGGGAAAATACCTGGTTGTGGTTGATGTAACTGAGGCGGCTAGAGGGAATGATACAAGTCAACAGTGTGACTAGTTTTTTGAGCCTAGATCCACCTGCATCACGAGAGCCAGCAGACGTGCTGAATCTGCAGATTTGGGCATCCACCCCACACTGTGGGATCCACATTCCTGGGGGTGACGCCTAGGAAATGGCATTTTTAACATGCTTATGCCAGATGCTTGAGTGAGTGAAGTCGCTCAGTCATGTCTGACTCTGCAACCCCATGAACTGTAGCCTACCAGGCTCCTCCATCCATGGGATTTTCCAGGCAAGAGTACTAGAGTGGGGTGCCATTTCCTTCTCCAGGGGATATTCCCGACCCAGGGATCAAACCCGGGTCTCCCACATTGTAGGCAGACACTTTACCGTCTGAGCCACCAGATGCTTAGGTCTAACCAATAAGGTTCAAGAACCACAAGTGTAGATTCTGAGGTGGAGCTTTTTGATTGGGCCAGGTTTGGGAAGAACAAGGAAATGGCTTCAGGAGGAATCAGTTTATAGAGTCAGGTTAAGGTTTATTATCAGTTGCCATTCCATAGATGAAATGAAATGGCATAAAATACTGCTCTGTGTCTATACAGAGAAATTTGAAAAAAATCTGTATACATATGTATTAAGTGTGTATGTTCAAGTCTGAACTAACCTTCTTTTAAGGAGTTGTCCTGAAGATGATACTGTTGTAATCATCCTCGCAGCGCTCTGTCACTTTGGGACAGTGTTTACAATGTTGTTATTTTAACATGTGAACCACAGCCGCTTAGGGCTTGGGTACATTTTTTGCAGCTACAGGCATAAGGGAGCCTTTGGCTTTGGATTGTGTTCCTTTGTCCTGGAAACAGATGGGAACAGACCAGTTCAGGCACTGGAACTCCTCCTCCAGGTGGTAGCAAAGAGGAGGGCCTGCGAGCTTAGTGGGGACAGAGGTGTGCCAGTGTAGCTGGCTGGTGCAGAGGGGCTGTGGCCTGGAGAGCTCAGATGGACCAAAGAGGGGGTAGGTGCGGGGCCGGGGTTGGAGGGCAGGCGGGGAGTTGGGAGGCAGCTGTATTCGTTAAGGCAGAATCACGCGAGACCGTTTGCTCCTGCGTGCGGCCGCCTCTGTGGTTAGATTGCTCCTGATCGAGGGCCCTGTGTTAGTGCCTTCCCCCATCCATCACTTGTTCTCTGCCACTGCATTTGCTTGTCCTGCCCACACAGTTATTTTCTATTAGTGGCTGCTAACTGGCACTCAGCAGCTTTAAATAAGACTCTGTTCTGTTGAATGATTTTGAACTCTGCAGTGTATTCTCCATGATTCAAAGAGGAGGGCCTGCGAGCTTAGTGGGGACAGAGGTGTGCCAGTGTAGCTGGCTGGTGCAGAGGGGCTGTGGCCTGGAGAGCTCAGATGGACCAAAGAGGGGGTAGGTGCGGGGCCGGGGTTGGAGGGCAGGCGGGGAGTTGGGAGGCAGCTGTATTCGTTAAGGCAGAATCACGCGAGACCGTTTGCTCCTGCGTGCGGCTGCCTCTGTGGTTAGATTGCTCCTGATCGAGGGCCCTGTGTTGGTGCCTTCCCCCATCCATCACTTGTTCTCTGCCACTGCATTTGCTTGTCCTGCCCACACAGTTATTTTCTATTAGTGGCTGCTAACTGGCACTCAGCAGCTTTAAATAAGACTCTGTTCTGTTGAATGATTTTGAACTCTGCAGTGTATTCTCCATGATTCTTTAATCACCACATTTACCTACTCTCTTAATATTTCTCTCCAAAGTCAGAAGCTTGTTATATTATTTCTTGGCAGGTTCCAAAAAAAACAACCAGACTTTGCAGGCATTAATTGTGACCCTGTAGTGCCTTTCTCTAAATCTGCCTCGACTTCCCCCTCTCTCCTGCCCACCCCTCATTGTTTCCAAAGACTTTGTGGCAACTTTCTACAGTAGAACTGCTACCTTTAAAAGCTTTGGCTAGAATATGGCTGCAAGTTACAGTGACTGTAGACATTTGTGTCTTTGACTGTGAAGTTATTAGACAGATGTTTCTAAACTGGGGCACTTTACAGGTGTCATTTGGGATAAAGACACCATGTTTCCCCAAAGAGAAAGCTGTTTACAGATTTTTGTCTGGAATAAGCCATTATCAGCTGTGGGTAACTTAGTGCTTTTTGTGTGTCTTACTGTTTGAATAGCATTTCACGTTCTCTTGCTAATCCTTTTTCTTTTCTTTTACCCAAAATGTAATGAATCTAGAAATGTTAACTGAACTTGCCTGAGTATGTCCAGATTCAGGAAGGTCTGATGAGGCTTCATTATCAATACTGGAGAAAGTGTCATTGTTTAATCAAAACAATAGGATTTCTGTGTTGTTCCTCATTTACTCTATAAAGCTCACACACATTTTGTTGTTGATAACGTTTATTTAGTAGAGATGAAGATGAGATGAAGTCACTCAGTCGTGTCCGACTCTTTGCGACCCCGTGGACTGTAACCTACTAGGCTTCTCTGTCCATGGGATTCTCCAGGCAAGAATACTGGAGTGGATTGCCATTTCCTTCTCCAGGGATCTTTCCAACCCAGGGCTCGAACCTGGGTCTCCCGCATTAGAAGCTGATGCTTTAACCTCTGAGCCACCAGGGAAGAACCTAGGTGAACACAGAAAAATGAAGAGTTGAGTGTCTTAACATTTAAATAGTAGGTTGAATGTAAACTGTCTCTCCTAGAGAAATTGTCTTCCTCAATTGGACTGTTTGGCAGAAGAGCCAAATCTGACTTTTCAGCGCTGGCGGGGGAGATGCTCAGGAGCAGAGAACTAAATGCCTCTTCTCTTAGTTGGGCCTCGTGGAGACCCTAAGAGGTGGGCATGACAGCCACATTTTAGGGATAAAGAAATAAGGCTGAAAACAGACAACTAGCCCAGGATCACCTAGCTTTTACAGTGAATAAGAATTCAAAGTCAAGTCTGCCTGAGTTCACTACTCCACACTGTCTCCATAAAAACTGAAATATGCTTTGTCATCACCTAGCCCTTTAGTGGTACTGGGTTTTCACTGTGCCACTCTGCGTCTTAAAAAATTTACTACCTACTTTCCCAAGTAAAAGCATTCAAGTGCTTACTCAGGAATGTGAAATCTAACTACTCTGCTTTCTTTTGTTCTAGATTTTCTACCCTAGCAAGGACGGTACAAAGATTCCAATGTTCATCGTGCATAAAAAGGGCATAAAATTGGATGGCTCTCACCCTGCTTTCCTATACGGCTACGGTGGCTTCAACATATCTATCACACCCAACTACAGGTAAGCGTGGCAACTCTGTGTATCTGATCTTCTGTAAACAGTAGGAGAAGCCAGAGGCTGGTCTAGACTGTGTCTGCACCTGAACCCCCTTCCCTTGGTCCCCACAAATCTTGTCTTTGTTCATTGTGTGTATTTATTCAGCCTGTTCTGTGTTGGGAGTTGAGATGAGTAAGGAAATGTACTTACACATTTTCTTTTCTGAGCCACTGGATATGCTGGTAGTTTCAGCAGAGACCATCCAAGGTGTAGGAAAAACGTTGAAGGAAAGACAACACGAGTGTCTGGTCTGATCACCTACCTCAGCTCTCCTTCCTCTGATCTTCAGCATCCAGGAAGTTAGCACCCAGACCATCCAGAGCCTCAGGCTGCCGAAGCCTGTCATTTCCCCAGTTACTGAAAGAAAGAATGATAAAATTTCAGAAATAGTTTTCAAAGCAAAATTAATTTCAGTTACAGCAAGCAGAGAAATTACCTCAGTACTGATACTGTTAGGGTCAGTGGAAAGAGAAGGAGGAAAACATAAAGTCTAAATTTTGTAAAGAAGCTTTGTGCTATAGTTTCTTCTGTTTGTTTCTAAAAAACATCCTCCAGCCCTGGGCACTCCATTCTTGTTTTCTGGTCTGTGTCCTTGATCTCTGTCTCTCATGCCTAGTTTACCATGTAAATCTCTGAGAAACCTGTATAAAATTCATACTTCAGAAAGAGCTTCCTTTGTTTTTTCCAACTTAATTTGGAGAAAGATACTGGAAAAAATGGTGTAGCAGGAGTGAGTACTGGGTATTCACGCCAGAGCTGGGTCAGGTGGCTTGGCAGTGTTTTGTTTGCCAAGACAGTTGTTCAAAGTGAGGTATACTGAATGCTCGTGAGAATGTCTGAGCTTTGCAGGTAATCAGTCAGGAGTTTTTCACTGCTTGATTTAAGTGAAATATGTAGGCACTGGGCTCCCGTTCGGATACCACGTGTGGAGTGTCTTCAGGGGTGCGTGTGTGGTGGAGGGAGCCAGTGCGGTCCTCGCCGGGCACGTCATGGCAGTTAACCCTTTTACCGTCTCGCAGTGTATCCAGGCTCATCTTCGTGAGACACATGGGCGGTGTCCTTGCAGTGGCCAACATCAGAGGAGGTGGCGAATACGGAGAGACGTGGCATAAAGGTGAGGCGTGTTCTCTGCAGAAACACAAATATGGCGCAGTCTGAGCCGAGGGGTTAGGAGCAGAAGAGACAAGACAGATGAAAAATAAGGATACTTCCAGACACACTGCTGGCAGTATCCCCGCCTTTCTAAATTGAAACTGTAGTTTCAGTGTCTTGTTTAGATTAACAGCTCAGTCTTTTCACATTTTCCTTTGCAGTCTATTTTAATGAAGTACATATTTTTTCAGAAGCATCCCCTTCATACCATAATCAATTTTTTTTAAAGCAATATAGGGGGTATGTTTTTATCTATCACTGTCAGTAGTGAGTCTGGGGGATAACTTTTGGTATTCATTGTGTCCTCTTTGGCATTTATTGTATTTATTTAGCCCGATAATGCTAAACAGTGAAAGCCATGCTCTCTTAAAACAGACTGCAAAACCAGGTTATTTTCTGTTAAGAGAAAAGATCTCTCTAAAATAGAGCTTTCCTAGTCCCAGTCTGGGCATCTTTTGCTTGTTTTCTCCAAGTTTTCCAACACTGCTAACAAATAGCATTCCCCCTAGCATTACTGTTGGGACTCTATCATGGGCAGTTTATATTAAATGCAACGCAGTTGTTCATTCTTTTCTGGTTTTAACGACTCAGTCTCTGGCCTCCTGAAGCATGGGATCCAGTTGCTTGAGGAAATTAAAAACATTATGGCGGTCTTTATTTTTAAAGCTCTGTCTTTTCTCTCTATATGGAGCATGCCCTGTCTCCCAGGCTTGTGTGTATCTGAAATGTATAGACGAATCAGTAACTTGCAGAAGATGCTCTTCCATGCCTTATTCCCGTGTTTGGGGGCGGCACCTTCACTCCCCTCTCGACATCAGCCATCATGTAGAGGACAGTGTGCAGGCCCGAGGGTGGACCCCAGTGCCCGGGCTTGATGGGGCAGCACCAGGCAAGGGGGCCCTTCTTCCACAGGAAGAGCATCCGAGACCACCCTTCAGAGCCACAAACCTACTTGTTCTTCTCTGCCTCCTGAGGCCAGAGGCTCTGGTGTGCTGCATCAAATCAGATCAACAAAGACGAGGGTAGATCTGTAAAGAGAATTCTTCCTAAGTAACCATTAGGTGTCAGGAGGCAGGAAAGGCCCAGAACTGACCTAGGTCTTCAGCACAGACCCCCAAGGACCAATATTAGACAGCAAACTATTTGAGCATCTTAGCAAGAGTGAATGTCCCCAGTGAACACACGGGGCCCCAGCCATTGTTGGGCCAACTGCTGCCAGGTGTCACCCATGAAGGCTTTATCGATTGTCATTGTATTTGAAACAGCATAGAATTTATTGTATAAGTTTGACTTGGACCTGATATTAGAATTTAGTTACACTAAAATCATACTGTGAAACTGTGATATTAAGAGATGGCTAAGAAAGGGAGAATAAAAATAAAATCTCAACATACCATATGTTTGATTTACATCCCAAAACAATATGTTAAGTCTGGAGCCCTTGATTCACCCGATTTTCTGGTTTAAAGCTTTTCATGTTCACACTTAAACACTACCTGCATGGACTCCTGACACTGTCGCCTTCTCAAAGGGCCCAAGTTCTTCACCGTAAAATTCTTCTGTTCCTTAGGTGGTCCACTGAGCTCTGACAGGGAAGAGTGCCTCCCTTGGCCTTGGTCAACTTTATCATCTCTGTATTAAATATAACCAAGTTATTTTCCAAAAGCCTTGGGGGTGGGGAAGTTTGCAGCTTGACTGAAGCTGAAAGTTGCTTACCTGTGTTTAGATTGGTCATAGACTTTCTCCCAATTTAGGCAGTGAAATGACCCCAAATGGACCTTTTCAGTTACACCCTGTCATATTGAACATTGATAAATGTAGATTCCATTCTGTTAATTGAGTTTTAAAATTTAATGCCCTTTAAAAAATATAGTCATATATCCAAAATTATATTATTCCTGGAAACTAAGTTATCCTAGCTATTCTAATTCACTGATAATTTCTTATTAAAATCTTAATAACATTTGTTTTGATATGAAAAAATTTCTTCAGTAGCACTGCTTCATCCTTAATTGAATTTCTGCAAAGATGGTTATATTTAATCTCAAATGTCTAATCAGATCTATGTCTGCTTTTTGTTCATTTCATAGGCAGTTATCTCAGGTATCCATTCCTTTGAAAGCATGACTTTGACTTTTGGCCTTTATTTTTAGATATTCTAAGACCTTACAGATGTTCTTCTCTTAATGGGTTCATTTGGCTACAAGAAAGCGGAGATTCTCTGGGGAGATGTTTGAGATCCTTTTCATTCAAGACTGGAGAGAAAAAAAGACTAGAGAAACTAGAGATTTCCCTGGTGGTCCAGTGGTTACGAATCTGCAGTCCTGCTGAAGCAGGGCATGAGTTCAGTCCTTGGCAGGGGAAGACCCTGCATGCTGCAGGACCAACAAAGCCTCAAACTAGCAAGCCACTTTGTGTGGCAACATTCCCCCACCTCATCACCGAATTCCTGCTCGAGTCCGACTCTGCCACCCTGTGCACTATAAGCCCTCCAGGCTCCTCTCTACCTGGGGTTCTCCAGGCAAGAATACTGGAGTGGGTTGCCATTCCCTTCTCCAAATTCCTACTTAAGTTCTTGAATAAATAGCTGAGAGCAAAATTGGAGAGCTTTAGTTCTCAAAATCACTTACCCATCTCAAAGTCCTGCAGAGAGGAGAGGTGAGACTTGAGCCCCTCTGTGCAGAGCACTTTCATCTTCCCAGGGACGGGGCAGTGAGCTCACCTCCATCGTCACATACTCTGTGGAGCCCATGGAGGACTCAGTTCTGCTCCAAGTCGTGTGTCAGTGAGTCCAGCTCCTCCCAGAACACAAGTTCGTTGATGACATGTTTTCTCGGTTTTTATTCTCATGGTTGTCTGACATCATAACAGATCATTTGTACCCTTTGGGGTATTTGCCTTTTAAGTTCTAAGAGGTTTCAGAAAAATACAAAGGCACCGTATGGATTAGCAGTTGTGGTACTCATGATGGATTTCCATAGTGCATAAATTTTTCTGAATGTAGTGTTAGCTCATTGTGTTTAAGTTGATCGGTAGTTGAAACTATGCCTTATCATCATTTGAATTCTTCTTAGGTTAAAATGTTTTTGCTGATTCTTTTTTTTTTTTTTAGTATTTTGTTAATTAACTTATCTTTCATTTTGGGACATCATAGGTGGTATCTTGGCCAACAAACAAAACTGCTTTGATGACTTTCAGTGTGCTGCTGAATATCTTATCAAGGAAGGTTACACGTCTCCCAAGAGGCTGACTATTAATGGAGGTTCAAATGGAGGCCTCTTAGTAGGTGAGAACTGGGTTTATTCATTGTACTTTACTAGTTAACTATTGGAGTTTTCAGATACTCTGACTTACTTTGGGCTCATGGATGGCAGCAATGGTACAGAAAAAGCAAAACCTGTTTGTATTTGGGTATCTAATAAATGACATATGAAGACACAACTACTGACTCAGCTCATCAGAGCCTGAATAGCCATTCCTCCTCCCTGTTCTGACTTCTTCTGGGCCACAGTTCTCACCCTCCCCTGGGTGGGTCTCCCTTCCCACAGACCAAGCCCACAAGTCTCTAGAGTTCAGGCAGCATAGGACTGAATCAAATAACACCCCTCTGGCTATGCTACCCACCTGTGATCATTAGGTATGAATGCTGGTTGAAGACCTAATGCCATGGGATGCTAAACGCTGTGGGTGCAGAGAAAGAAGTCATAAAGGAGAATGAGGTCCATGCAAAGATGGATCCACAGCTTAAAAGTAATGAAATGGCCACAGTCATCGCTTACCTTTGCTGAGCACTTTGTGGGCCAGGCCCAGTGCTGAGGCCTTGATGTGCATGCAGCCTGGGAGATGGGGCTCTGAGAGGTAGGGTAGCTTGCTAGTGTGGTGGTGATGCTGGGGTTGATGATTAGCACCGTGGTTCTAGATTCTGCTGTTTTAACCTCTATGTGGCACTGCCTCTAAGTAGATTTTCCTATTTTTTGGTAGTCATTGAAATTTTGCTTTGCTTTTGTCTCTCGGCAGTACTTAACATTGCAGTGGTCATTTATAGTGGGCCTGAACTCTGCTTGCTGGGTCCTACCTCCAGTGTCACTAGGAGATGAGGGGCCATTTTGCAAATGTAGATTAGCATAGAGAGATTCAACCTAAAAAGCACATGTGACAGTTTTCAGCTTTCAGTTCTGTTCTCAGGGGATTTTGACATTCACTGTTTCCTTGTCTTTGAAATATACTGACTCGTGTCAAAACCTGAATTCCTGCCCTTACTTTTCTACCCTTACTTTTTTACCCCAATATAATATAGGCTTGGAAAAAACATTTTCCCATGGAGGTAAAATGTATATGTCCAAAATAATTTGTTTAAATTTGGAAAGGGTAGAGATGGAGCCAAGATGGCGAGCCTTTGAGCTCACCTTCTTCCATGGGCACACCGAAATTAACAACTATTTACAGACGACTATGAGAACAACCTGAAGACTAACAGACTAACATTTTCTACAACTGAAGATACAAAGAAGGAACCACAATGAGATGGGTAAGGAGAGGCAGATACATAGTACAGTCAAGACCTACAACCTCAGGCAGGAAGCCCACAAATGGGAGGATAATCACAACTGTAGGATAATCCTTCCCAAAGAGAGAGAGGTTGAAGACCCACAGCAGGTTCCCCAGTCCAGAGACTCCTCACCAGGAAGACAAGCCCCCAGAACATCTGGCTCTGATCTTCCTTTCAGGAGAGCCAGAGGGCTGTGGGAGATAGCGACTCCACTCTTAGAGTGCACACAAAATCTCACATGTCCCGAGTCCCAGCATATATATGGGCAGTGATTTGAAAGGAGCCTGGTCCAATTTCCTTGCTAACCTGGGAGAGCCTCCCAGAGGGACAGGAGGCAACTGGGACTCCTAGTGGGAACACAGATGCTGGGGGCAGCCATTTGGGGGAACTTATTTGGCCACAAGGACACTGGTGCTGAGAAGCACCTCTTTGGAGCCCCCCTGCCCCCCGGCTCCCGTCAGCACTCTCCCCACCAGCAGACTGGCACCAGCTCTGCTCACGCATACCAGGCCTTGCCTGTCAGCATACCGAAAGCAGGTGGCTCTGCCTCCACAGAAGGCCCATGCAGCCTACAGAGGAGGTGCCCTACACCATGTGACTGGCCCCACATGAGATTCCGCTGCTGTTGTGGAACAGCAGCTACATGGGGGTACTTGTCCAAGCTCAGAACACATAACCAACCACCTCGTACACAGAGACAAACACAGAGAGTTAGGCACAAAGAAAAGACAGAACTATGTTCTAAACTAAGGAGGCAAGATAAAACCCCTAGAAGAAGAACTAAGCAAAGTGGAGATAAGCAATCTTATCCAATAAATAACTCAAGGTAATGATCATAAAGATGCTCCACAAACTCAGGAGAAGAATGGATGAACATGGTGAGAAGTTCAACCAACAGTTAGAAAATAAAAAGAAGAGCTAAAAAGAGGTGAAGACTATAATAACTGAAATGAAATATATATATATATATATATATATACTAGTAGGAATCAATGGAGAAGGAAATGGCAACCCACTCCAGTGTTCTTGCCTGGAGAATCCCAGGGACGGCAGAGCCTGGTGGGCTGCCGTCTAAGGGATCGCACAGAGTCGGACACGACTGAAGCGACTTAGCAGCAGCAGGAATCAACAGTAGCTTAGATGATACAGGGAATGGATCAGAGACATGGAAACCTGTCTCTTATACACATCTAGATGTGTATAAGAGAAAGCCTGGTGGGCTGCCGTCTAAGGGATCGCACAGAGTCGGACACGACTGAAGCGACTTAGCAGCAGCAGGAATCAACAGTAGCTTAGATGATACAGGGAATGGATCAGAGACATGGAAACAGAATAATGAAAATCATACAAGCTGAACAGAAAAAAACAGTTCTAAAAAAAATGAGAACTTCAGAAACAAACTTACTAGAGGAAAAAGGGGAGGCAGGGATAAGTTAGGAGTGTGGGATTAACAGAGACACACTACTATATATAAAATAGGTAATCAGCAGGGACCTACTGTATAGCACAGGGAACATATATTCTATAGTAACCTATGTGGAAAAGAATCTGAAAAAGAATGGATATGTGTATATGTATATATGAGTCACTTTGCTATATACCTAAAACACATTATAAATTAACTATAGGATAAAATTTTAACACATTTATACACCAAACAAGAAGTACCTAAACGTACAAGGCAAATATTGATGACATAAAGGGAGAAGCCGAAGAGTAAGACAATAACAAGAGACTGTAACATTCCAGACAGAAAATCATTAAGGAAATACTGACTTTAAAGATACATTAGATTAGATGGGCTAAATGGATTAAGAACATTCTATCCAAAAAAGCATCAGAACACACATTCTTTTCAAGTGCACAGGGATCATTCTCCAGGATAGACCATATGCTATGCCACTAAATACATCTGAATAAATAGAAGAATGTTGAAATTACATCAAGCATCTTTTCCAACCACAACAGTATGAGAATAGACATCAGCTACCAGGAAAAACTGCAAAAGACAAACGGAGACTAAACAGTAAGTACAGAGCAACCAGTGGGTCACTGATAAAGAGAAAATTAAGAAGTACTTAGAGACAAATGAAACCGGAATCTAACCTAACACCTAAAGTGACTACAATAATAAAAATTAGAGCAATAAAAGAGACAAAACAGTACAAAAGATCGATAAAACGAAGAGCTGTTTCTTTGAGATGATGAAAAAATTTTACCAGACTCATCAAGAAAAACAGAGAGGGCCCAAAGAAAATCAGAGATGAAAGAGAAATCACATCTATCACCATAAAAATGCAAAGGATCCTAAGACACTATGAATAATTATGCACAATAAAGTGGACAACCTAGAAGAAATGGATAAGTTCCTAGAAACTTACAATCTCCCAAGACTGAATCAGGAAGAAAGTATCAACAGACCAGTTAGCAGTAATGAAGTTGAATCAGTAAATGAGAAAAGAATACTCCCAGCAAACAAAGAGTCCAGGTGAATTCTGTGAAACATTTAGAGAAAAGTTAACACCTGTCTTCCAAACTGTTCCAGAAAACTGAAGAGGAAGGAGCACTTCTGGACTCATTTTACAAGTTCAGCATCACCCTGATATAAAAACCAAAGATACCGCACACAAAGAAATTGCAGGCCGATATCACTGGTAAACATAAATATAAGACACTTCAAAGTCTTAGCCAGCCAAATTCACCAGTACATTGAAAGGATCATACTCTATGATCAAGTAGGATTTATCTCAGGGACGTAAGGATGGGTCACTATCTTTTGACAAAATTCTACATCCATTTGAGATTAAGAACTCTTAACAAAATGGGTATAGAGGGATAGTATATTGAAAAGCAGAGACATTACTTTGCTGACTAAGGTCTGTCTAGTCAAGGCTATGGTTTTTCCTGTGGTCATGTATGGATGTGAGAGTTGTACTGTGAAGAAAGCTGAGCGCCAAAGAATTGATGCTTTTGAACTGTGGTGTTGGAGAAGACTCTTGAGAGTCCCTTGGACTGCAAGGAGATCCAACCAGTCCATTCTGAAGGAAATCAGCCCTGGGATTTCTTTGGAAGGAATGATGCTAAAGCTGAAACTCCAGTACTATGGCCACCTCATGCGAAGAGTTGACTCATTGGAAAAGACTCTGATGCTGGGAGGGATTGGGGGCAGGAGGAGAAGGGGACGACAGAGGATGAGATGGCTGGATGGCATCACGGACTCGATGGACGTGAGTCTGAGTGAACTCCGGGAGTTGATGAACAGGGAGGCCTGGCGTGCTGCAATTCATGGGGTCGCAAAGAGTCGGACATGACTGAGCGACTGAACTGAACTGAATTGATAGAGGGACACATCTCTACATAATAAAGGCCATGTATGACAAGTGCTAATATCATACTCAACAGTGAAAAGCCAAAAGCATTTCCTCTAAGGTGAGGAACAAGAAAAGGGTCTTATTGAGACAAGAGAGTCACTCACAACTCCTGTTAACATTATATTGGAAGTCCTATCCACAACAGACGGGAAAAATAAAGTAATCCGAATCAGAAAAGGAGTGAAACTGGCGCTGTTTGCAGGTGACGTGGTGCTATATTTAGGCAATCCTAAAGGCACCATCAGAGAGCTAAGTAAGTTGCACGATACAAAACCCATATATAGAAATCTGTTGCACTTCTATACCTTAACAAATTGTCAGGAGAAATTAAGAAAACAAACTCATTTAAAATTGCATCAAAAAGAATAAAATACCTAGTAATAAATCTAATCAGAGGTGGAAGATCTGTACACTGAAAATTGTAAGACATGATGAAACTGAAGGTGACACAAACCAACTAAAAGATGTACTATGCTCATAGATTTGAAGAGTGAATATTGTTAAAATCACCCTGCTACCAAGGCAATGTACAGAGTCAGTGCAAATCCAATGGCAATTTTGCAGAACTAGAACAAATAAACACAAAGACCCCAAATAGCCAAAACAATCTTGAAAAAGAAGAACAAAGCTAGAGGTATCATGTTCATTGATTTCAAACTGTACTGCAAAACTAGTTACCAAAACAGTATGGTACTGGCATAGAAACAGACATAAAGGTCAATGGAACAAAACAGAGAACCCCAAAATAAACCCACATATGTAGTCAGTCTACAACAAAGGAAGGAAGAATAAACAGTGGGAAAAAGATAGCCTTGTCAATACATGGTGTTGGGAAAACTAGACAGTTTTATGCAAAAGAGTCAAACTGGACTACTTTCTCGCATCGTATATGAAAATAAACTCAAAAAAATACGAAAACTGAAGCCATAAAACCCCTTGAAGAAACCATAAGCAGTACACTGAATTGGTCTTCATGAAATTTTTTTGGATATGTCTCCTCAGGCAAGGGAAACAAAAGCAGAACAAACAAATGGGACTGTAGCAACTTAATAAGCTTTTGCACAGCGAAGAAAACTACCAACAAAATGAAAAGGCAGCCTACTGAACCTGAGAAGGTATTTACAGACAATATATCTGCTAAGAGCATGATGTCCAAAATAGCCTAAGAACCCATACAAATCAACACCAAAAACAAAACAGTTAACAATGAGCAGAGGGCCTAAATCGACATTTTTCCAGAGAAGATACACTTAGGGCCAATAGACACATGCGAATATGCTGAGTGGTACTAATCATCAAGGAAATGCAAATCAAAACCACAGTGAGACACCGCCTCACACGTGTCAGTAAACTAGTATCCAAAGGACAACAAATAATCAGTGTTGACAAGGATACAGTGAAAGGGAACCCTCATGCACTGGTGGGAATGTAAACTGTTCTCCACTATACAGACAGTATGAAGGTTCCTTAAAAAGTAAAAATCGAACAACTGTATGATTCAGCAGTTCCACTTCTGGGCAGTTTTTTTCAAAGAAGTCAAAACCACTAATTCAAAAAGATATGTACCCCTATGTTCATTCTAGTATTATTCACAACGGCTGATATGAAGGAGAAGGCAGTGGCACCCCAATCCAGTACTCTTGCCTGGAGAATCCCATGGATGGAGGAGCCTGGTGGGCTGAAGTCCATGGGGTCGCGACTGAGCGACTTCACTTTCACTTTTCACTTTCGTACATTGGAGAAGGAAATGGCAACCCACTCCAGTGTTCTTGCCTGGAGAATCCCAGGGATGGGGGAGCCTGGTGGGCTGCCGTCTACGGGGTCGCACAGAGTCAGACACAACTGAAGTGACTTAGCAAGATATGAAAGCCTGNTGGAGAAGGAAATGGCAACCCACTCCAGTGTTCTTGCCTGGAGAATCCCAGGGATGGGGGAGCCTGGTGGGCTGCCGTCTACGGGGTCGCACAGAGTCAGACACAACTGAAGTGACTTAGCAAGATATGAAAGCAACCTAAGTGCCCACTGATAAACTAATGGATAAAGAAGATTTACATGTATAATATACACACAGTGGAATATTACTCAGCCATAGGAAAGAATGAAATCTCACTATTTGCAACAACATGCATGGACCTAGAGGGTATTATGCTAAGTAAAATAAGTCAGAAAGACAGTTACTTACTCATGTAAGTCACTTACATGAGAAATGTAAAAACACAATTGAACAAATACAGACTAATAGTAGACACAGAAAAATTAGTGGCTGCCAGAGTGGAGTGGGATGGAAAGATGAGTGAAATGAATGAGGGCGATTGAGAGGTACAAACTCGGTGATGAAATATCTCAGAGATACACTGTATAGATAGGGAACATAGTCAATATTTAATAACTGTGTGATGAGATGGTAACTAGACTTATGGTGATCATTTTGTGATGCCTAAAAATACCAAGTCACTGTTTTACACCTGAGACTAATACACTTTATGTCAGTTATACTTCAATTTAAAGAAAAGATAAATTGAGAAAGGATATGGATAATATTCTTAAATACCAAATAACCACAAATTTGATTTATCTATTCAACAAATATGTACTGAGCAAGTGCTGGGTATTTTTTCAGATACTGGAAATATGTCGGCAAATGAAACAGACAACACCTTCATGGCGCTTTCATTCTAGCTAGCTGAGGCAGGCGACATGAGGTGCCTAAGGCCAACATGCAGTCCGGAGACCCATGTCTGTGGCTAGGCACAGAGAGCAAGGGCGAGTGATGGGAGAGGTTAGGGATGGTGGGAACCTAAACCAGGCCTCACCGTGGTCAGAGAGAACATGGTTTACTCTGAAATGAGAAGCCTTTGGGTGAGTTTTGAGCAGAGAAGTGGCATATAACTTGACATGTTTTAAAATCAGGATCATGGATTGATCCGTCACTATGTTAGGGTAGGTAGAAGAGGCGAGGACAGAAAAGCAGGAGGCCAGCTAGGTGGCTTCTGTCTCAGTGAGGGAAGATGGTGGCGTGGACCTGGGTGTGATGATGGAAATAATAAGAAGTGGTCTGATTCCTAGTATATTTTGAATTTGAGCCAACTAAATTTTCATATGAATTAAACAAGTATTAATATAAAAGAAAGAACAACTTAGGGTGAATCTAAACTATTTAATGGGAAAAGATGTTGAAAATACCACCTGATTTTAGTAGTGGGAGAATTTGTTGTAATTTACTGGTTCATCCAATAAGTCCATTTTTGGAGTTGTATTTTCAGGAATTGGTTTATGCCTTTTAATAAACTGGGTCCTTTATGGGACCTTCAGAGATGGAGTTTGTCCATCAAGATGCTAAAGTGCTTATTTAAAAGAACATCTTCCTGCCGCTCCCACCTCTGAGTGGGGAGGAGGAGATCTGCAGGGGTAGGACTCAGAAATCGGTATCATGAATAAGCATGGACATCTAAATTGCAGTGGGAACTGTTTCTTGCCAGAGGCAGGAAAAGTTCACATCTCTTGACTAACTCCTAGTCATGCCAGCTTTGATGTTACTTCCTCCCAAAGCCTCCCCAACTTCATTATGCTGGCCTACACCCTTCTTCCATAGTACCCGCACTTTCTCAACAGAAGTGAATGCCACACTGTAACTGCCCATTCACATCTTTTATCTTTCCCACTAAATTATTCACTGACATATCTCCAGGCCCCAGGCCTAGTGCAAGGCATATGGCAGATGTTCAATAAACATTTATTGAATTATTAAAAAAAAANCAGAAGATCCAGTCCTTCTATCACAAGGTTGGTTCCCTGGTCCACCAGCCCCCATCCTGAAGCTGTCTAGGAACCCAGCAAGAGTCACCTCATTAGCATGAACTCAGATGTGGTTGAGAGGTGTTAGTTATGAATTATGAAAAATACTCCTCTCACCTTGTCACTCAGGAAACTCTCAAGGGTTTTAGGAGATCTGTTCTAGGAGCCAGGGACAAAGATTAAATAGATATTTCTTATTTTTTACAACCTGATATCAACCCCACAATATCAGGCTAGTTTTGAGATCCCGCATAAGTTTGTTAATATCCTGCATCACCTGTGAAAGCAGCTAGGGATGGGAGCAGCACAGATTTTACAGAAAGTCCAAGAGGTTTTCATGAAGAGTTACGTGTCCACTACTGATGAAAACATTCCACCTCTTGGATATATACTAGAAGCAGGGGGAAGGCTTGTAGACTCTTGGGCAAGTGATTTCTGATAGTTTCTTCCTGTGCTTTTGGAAAAAAAGACCATCCGGATTCAGAAAACATTTAAGTGTCGTTTTGTTCTCTTTTGGTTTTGTTTATGACAGATATTTAATGATGGACGACCTCCTTTTCTATCTTGATTTTTAGCTACCTGTGCCAATCAGCGTCCTGACCTCTTTGGTTGTGTTATTGCCCAAGTTGGAGTAATGGACATGTTGAAGTTCCATAAATATACTATTGGTCATGCCTGGACGACTGATTATGGGTGCTCAGACAACAAACAACATTTTGAATGGCTTATCAAGTAAGGTTTTTATTCATATTGATGTATTTGTGTTGCTAACGATTTGATGTCAGAATACTGAACACAGTCAAAAGGGTATGTTTGACTGTCCGCTTCAGTATCTCACGTTTACATGTAATTCACTGCAAAAGTAGGATACGTGGTGGGGGTACTTATCTGTCTTCCTAGTTCTAATCTGATCTTGAACCAAAATAACAAAGATGTGATGGCAGAATTCTAAAGATAGTCCTCCAGGATTCCTGTCCCCCTAGTTCTTCAGGGCTGACTGGTCTATGGACTGCTCTGCAGGGACTTTGCAAATTAAATGAAGATTACTAATCAGCTGACCAGAATGGAGAAATTGTCCTGGATTATCAAGAGGGCCTAATCCAGTGACAGACCCTGAAAGGCAGGGCACTGTCTCTGGCGAGAGTCAGGGATGCAGCGAAAAAGATGAGAGAAACTGGAAGCAGAAGGAGGCCTAGACCCGCCATTGCTGCCTTTGAAAATGGAGGAGGGGGCCTTTACAACCTGATACCAGCCCCAACCAGTAGCTGGCAAAGAAGTGAGGACCTCAGTCCTACAGCCTTGTGGAGCTGAATTCTGCCAACGGAAATGAGTCCAGAAGCAGATTTTCCCCGAGAACTTCTTAATAAGTGCCCAGCTAGCCAACAACTTGATTTCAACCTTGAGACGGCCAGGGAACCCAGTCAAACCAACTCAGACTTCTGACTTACTATGGATAAGAAATCTGTGCGGTTTTTGTTGATCCAGCAATTAAAAACTAATTTTAAAAAAGGTATCATTATAACATATATATATATATAATAACATATATATATATATATATATATATATGATTCTTTTTCTCAATTAAAAAGTAAGGAAGTAGGACTATATGCAAGTACTGCTGCTGCTGCTGCTGCTGCTGCTAAGTCGTTTCAGTCGTGTCCGACTCTGTGCAGCCCCATAGACGGCAGCCCACCAGGCTCCCCCGTCCCTGGGATTCTCCAGGCAAGAACACTGCAGTGGGTTGCCATTTCCTTCTCCAATGCATGAAAGTGAAAAGGGAAATTGAAGTCACTCAGTCGTGCCCGACTCAGCGACCCCATGGACTACAGCCTACCAGGCTCCTCTGTCCATGGGATTTTCCAGGCAAGAGTACCGTAGTGGGGTGCCATTTCCTTCTCTATATGCAAACAGTTCAACTTATTTTGTGCTTTCAGTATAACCACTTATATTTGAAACTTTGTTGTTGTTTAGTTGCTAAATTGTGTCTGACTCTTTTGTGACCCCATGGACCGTAGCCCACCAGGCTCCTCTGTCCATGGGATTTCCCAGGCAAGAACACTAGAGTGGGTTGCCATTTCCTTCTCCAGGGAATTTCCCTGACCCAGGGTTGGAACCCACAACTCCTGCATGGGTAAGTGGATTCTTTTCCACTGAGCCACCCGGGAAGCCCATATTTGAAGCTACTGCATTATTGAAATATTTATATCCCTCAACCACTTTGGCGATAACAGAGAAAATGGCAAACATCTAGATTCTCAAGACTGTAAGCTGCATTCTCCTTTGGCTCGTGGTTCTCTTTCCTTCCCACAGCAGGGATCTGGGGGGTTTTACCAGCAGTGTTAAGGAACTGCCCTTGGAATAGCACCAGGAGCCTGTGTCCCCTGCCCCAGTCTACTCAGTCCACTATAGATTTTGATACAACTTCAGTTTCTCAAGTCAGGTTTTTTTCCCTTTATTTGATGTGCTTTGTATGGCTAGTTCTCCACTTAGATATTTGGCTAAAATGACTTGGATTTTTTTTTTAATTGAATACTTTCAAACTACTAAATTCTGTTCTGTAGGAGGGGGAAAAGTTTAACTTTTAAAAATATACAAGTAACCCCACTGACACATCCTGGTGAAAGCTGAATATCTGAAGGAATCATAGTTCAAATTAACAGAGAAAATAGGCACTTAGGGAGTGAGGTCCCATTTATACTCAGGTGAAAAGACTGAATTAATTGTATGTTGAAGGCAACAAAATAGTCACTGGAACCCAATACTTCTAAAATTAATTTGAAAGCAATAAAAGAGAGTTCTTAATATTTTTTCTGTCAAGACATCAGTGATACTCCTATTTCAGACAATTTTTCCAGCCTAGCACTCACAGGGCTACATGTCCTCTCATCTATTCCCAAGGGAGCAGAGAACTGAATCCACTATACTGGAGGGGATCCCCTCCGAAAAAAGACTAGATTTTGAAGTTTGTGAATGGCTGGGATAAATAAAGCCTAACAGACTTTCCCCCCACCCCGCTACAGAACTTCTCAGAATCTTTAATACATAAATGTGGTATTTGAATCTTGAGGTAGGGAGAGGTATTATTCGTAAAAAGACTTTCCAAGCTTGTTTTCCCACAGAACTAATCCTTATCTGGAGGACCAGGATTGATCCAAAAATCCTCTGAAGTGAGATCAGAAAACAGATGCATTGTCACCCCCATCTTACCTATTAGGAGACTAAACCCCAGAAGGTTTTAGTCTTGACTTGGTTAACTGAGCAGAAATTTTACTATTTTTGCCTATTCACTCTACAAAATAAAACTCTACTAAAATAGTTCATTCATTAATACTGAACACTCTGAGAAATAAGACAGCCGTATTGACTAAAAAGTAAAGAAGAAATACTCAAGAGATTTCTTTCACTCTTAATTAGCATCAAGTATTTAATCTGACTGTACTTAGTTTTTAAAAACCTTTTGTTAACTGCAAATTTATCTTATGCTTCAGAAGGTTCCTCCTACACTAACTTTCTCACCATTGGCCAAAGTCAGTTTCTGCTGGACTGTGAGCCAGCAGGTCAGCAGACCAGCTCAGGTTCCCTGGTTTTCAGACAGAAACTAGGCCCGGGGGGGGACCTGTGTTCTTCCTAAGTCTATCAAGCTGAGATCAGAATAAAGATTTTATACATACCAAACAAGCAAAAAGCTGCCAGACACTGTGGACTTCAAATTCTTCAACAAAAGAAAGGCTTGCACTTATTATATCCATAGTCCGTGATTTAAAAGAACATTCAGCAAGATGGAAGTCAGGAACTAAGAGATACAAACTACTGTGTATAAAATGAATAAGCTGCAAGGATGTGCTGTACAGCACAGGGAATAAAGCCATGATTTTATAACTTTAATTGGAGTATAATCTGTAAGAATATTTTGAATTACCTGAAACTAATATTGTAAATCAACTATACTTCAATTTAGAATGTTTTCTCATGTAATAATAAACAAAGGGACAACCAGTCCACTTTGTTGCAGCGAAAAATTCAGCCTGAAGAATATGAAAATATTCACCTCAAGAAAGTCAGTGTGCATATAGTTTGGGTTGTTCCAGAAGCCCTGTGAGTTTCTTTCTTACACAGTCTTCCAAAGTGGGGACCAAATAAATGACAGGGCTCCCCAGCCTCCAATAGCCCTGGCCAGTCAATAGCCCACCATAGTGTCTGCAGTGGTCCCCCGGTCACCCAGGGAGCAGCTGGCCACAGTCCTCACTGCTGATGAACGACACAGGCATCTGTGCCCACCAGTCCCGTGATGAACCCAGGGGACACGCACAGCTCTCATCTTGATGCCTGGCCTCACGGAAGTGCCTTTGCCTTTCAGATATTCTCCACTGCACAACGTGAAGCTGCCAGAGGCAGACGACACCCAGTACCCGTCCATGCTTCTGCTCACCGCGGACCACGATGACCGCGTGGTCCCCCTTCACTCCCTCAAGTTCATCGCCACCCTTCAGCACCTCGTGGGCCGCAGCCGGAAGCAGAGCAACCCCCTGCTTATCCACGTGGACACCAAGGCAGGCCATGGGGCCGGGAAGCCCACAGCCAAAGTGATAGAAGAAGTCTCAGACATGTTTGCGTTCATAGCACGCTGCCTGAACATCGACTGGATTCAGTAAACGGCATCTCTTTCTTCCTCCTCAGCCGCAGGAAACCTCAAGGGCTCTCACACCATTAAACCAAGAAACCACTGGGCGCAGCGCCTCCCCACATAAACAGTGTTCCTGCACCCAACGGGCTGCAGTTGGCCAGAACTGCTGCAGGAATTTTATCTTTTCTAGGCTTCTTTTTAGCAGGCCCTTGGTGTTTCTTTCTCCACCCTGTGCAGGCACATGTTTTAAAAAGGGGGGAAGAAAAAGGCATGTTTGGATACATAGCTAATGACAGCCAACACGTTGTGAACATTAGATTGCTGAACTCAGAGTCGTAGTCGGGCATACTTCATATAGAGCACCTCAGTGAAATTTGCTTCTATAACTATAACCAGTATACCTTTAAATAAATGTGAGCATTGTTCTCATGAAGAGAGACTTCTTTCCAACAATAATAAATGTTATTTAAGAATGGGAGGTTTTTCTCTAGTTCCTTGGTATTGAGTGGCAACCCCAGAACTGCCATCATTCTGCATGCATCATGTCACATTTCTATGGGAATTAGCAGTGAAGTCAGACTGTCAGCCCTGCGCTGAGGCTGAGTGCATCCACCCAGCTCTGTCGTTTGTGCTGAGGAGGCTGTTAGAGGCAGCTCGCTGGCTTATGTGTTAACCCCTCAGACAGCTGATCCAGGCTCATCTGATTTGGATGCCCCCTAAAAATCAGTGGACCTAGGATTATTTACCTACTTGTCTGTCAGTTTGGTTACAGAGTATTCCTGGAAATCATAGTACAGAGGTTCATAAAACAAAGAGACCACATGAGTGAATGGTCCAAACATATGTTACAACCAGAAATCTCAGGAACTGCCAAGCATTTCTTATCACCATAGACCACTTCCTGGAAATAAAACCAGTAATACTTTTTTAAAAGTTTTGGTGTCTCCCCAACCTTAAATCTTCAAGAGGAAAAATAGACCATTCCTCAAACTTGTCCACATAAGGCATTTTTTGGAATATTTCATGAAATACCTTTCCTTTGGGTATCGTTTTGGGAAGCAGTAATCTAATTTATGAAAAAAAAGAAACAGCTTCTTTGTCTTGCTTCATCAAATATCACAAAGGTTAATCACTATTTTGTATAAAATAACCTTTAAAAATTAGCTTAAAAGATTACTTCATTGATAGCTTGTTTTTTCTCAGGTAAGTGCTATTTTCCAAAGTATACATATGTGTGCTTCACTTGAGATCTCTACTTCTCAAACTGGTCTAAAACTAGACACACATTGCCTGTCACTACATACAAGTCCAGTTGAAATGTGGCTACATGTTTCGGCTTTTCTGGAGTCATGTTTTCTATTATTGTTGTTTAAATAAGCACTACATATAATGCAGCAGTTACTGACAATATGATTATAAGCCACCCCCCACCCCACCAGCAATCGCCAGAGAAGAAGGGTACCACTAGCTAGCAGTGCCTGCAGGGTCTGATATCATCACCAGCTACCTGCAGAGATGCTAACACTAGCTAACTGCCATGTTACCATGTAACCGCTGACCAATGTGATAGGAAAATATATATATATAGATAAGCTAAAGCAGCCTTTATCCCAGACCGGCTGGGTCATTTGAGGTGCAGGCAGCCAAGGTGTACCCATTCAAGTTCACAGCATTTTCAAGTTTGCACAGAATCCACTTTCCCACTGAGGTCTTCTTAACAGCAGAAAGTGGAAGTATAATGTGTAGAGTTTTAGCTTCAGAAGAAATCAGGCTCAGGTTCAAATCCCAACTGTCCTTTAGTAACTGGTGATTATGAGGAATAAACAAGCTAATACAAGTGCCTAGCATATAACTGGACTCCATTTGGGAGTTTTCTTTCCCAAGCTGATTTTCATTTCTAGAGTTTAGCTGGGCAGCTGAGCCCACAAACTGAAGGTAACTTTTTAAAACCTAAAATGCTGGATGACTTAGACGCTGGGCTCCTCCCTGGATCTCAGGGTGTCTTCCCTATTAGACATCACCTCTATACCCTATGCTCTGTCCCTCTGCTCTGTTCTATGGTGTTTTGAGGAAAAAGCCACATACATTGCCCAGGCAGTCTGCCTCGTCACAGGGCCTTGAAAACACGCCAAGAGCATTTGCTATCTTAGTAAGATAAAGTCATATTTATGATGTTTAATATGTACGTACTTGGAATATTGTAAAACTTTGCAGTTAGTCATGTTTCCTAATACTCCCACTAAAGCTTAGCAGTTACACAAAAATGGCGCTGCTAGTATGGAAACTTATATTTCAACTAAGAAAGTGTCACCAGTCACTCCATGTTTATCAGATAATTTTACCAGCCTCGAGGATTTCCCGGGGAAGACCTCAGAGCTGATGCCCAGAAGGCTTACAGAGCCTCAAAGATGAGTTACCACCAGGCTGAGAAGCTGTCAGAAAGGCACAGATCGGACTGCGAGACAGTAGGCAGCCAGGCCAATAGGAATGAGGGCTGAGACCAATGAGTAAGAATACTGAGCTGTGTTTGCATCCATTCAAATTCTGGAGGCTGGGAGTGCAAAGAAAAAAAGTCCTACCCTGACGAAGCTGACACTTCAGTGGAAGGAGACAGATGATAAACTGCCTCATTTAATCCCCTGTGCTCAAAGCATTCCAGGTGTGCAGAGATGTTTGTCCCCAAACATAAAACCACATACTACCATTACCCCCATTTAGCAAAGGTCCAGCTTCCCATGCAGGAAGTAAGCAGCAGAGCAGTGAACCCTGGCAGCAGGACAATGGAGACAGCACTCTTACCCACTAGTCTTAAGAAAACAGAAAAGCACCTTCCCATTCAAGACAGTGACTAGAAGGTCCTAAACTTACCTCCTCCCACAGATACATGTAATTGACAGTTACATACAGAACAATGTGTTTTGAAAGAAATCCAATAACTAGATGAGCAACCTCAACACATCAGATGAATGAGAAGAAACCCACATCAAACCAGGTAAGAGAGGCAGAGACACAGTCTTACTATACACCCCACCCCTGGCATGGCCACCCACAGTCAGGAGGAAACCCACAACTCCAAGCTTCTCTGTGAGGAAAAAATGGTTTGGACCTCATATCAGGCACTCCAGCTTTTAAGACTTGCATCTAAGAGACAAGCCTCCAAACTAATTAGCTTTGAAAGCCAATGGGACTTGCATCCATGACACCCACCAGGATATAGCAAACAAGAAACCATTTTTAAAATTTCTCTTGGTTTTTGCCTTCTAGGCATTATTTTTAATTTGAAAGATAAAAAGCCCTAACAAAATTTTATTAAATGTCTTTTTTAAATGTCTCACACCAGTCAGGATGGCCATCATTGAAAAGTCTACAAAATAAATGCTAGAGAGGATGTAGAGAAAGGGTGCCCTCCCACACTGTTGATGGGAATGTAAATCAGTACAGTTTACATTGGTACTCTGGAATACAATATGGAGGTTCCTTAAAAAGCTAAAAATAGTTACCATTTGATTCTACAGTCCCAATCCTGGGTACATATCCAGAAAAGGCAAAAACTCTAATTTGAAAAGAAATATGCACCCCAATATTCACAGAAGCACTATTTCCAATAGCCAAGATACAGCAGCAAGCTAAATGTTTATCGACAGATGAATGGATATAGAGTCCCTAAGGACTCCACACAGAAAGGCCTAATAAATGAATTTAGGAAATACGAGATTAACTCTCAGAAATTGATTATATTCACACTAACAATAAATATCAGAAAAGGAATGTAAAAAAGAAACAATACTCTTAACATTGCATCAAAAAAAAGATANACAGATGAATGGATATAGAGTCCCTAAGGACTCCACACAGAAAGGCCTAATAAATGAATTTAGGAAATACGAGATTAACTCTCAGAAATTGATTATATTCACACTAACAATAAATATCAGAAAAGGAATGTAAAAAAGAAACAATACTCTTAACATTGCATCAAAAAAAAAGATATATATAGATATGAATAATCTTATAGTTAAGAACTATAAAATATTAATAAAGGAAAAAAAGATGATTCAAAGGTAAGATATCCCATGCTCTTGGACTGAAATTTAATATTGCTAAAATGGCAATACTACCCAAAGTAATCTACAGATTTAATTCAACCCCTATCAAATTGACCATTACATTTTTCACAGAACTAGAACAAATAATCCAAAAATTTATATGGAACCATAAAAGAAATGCCAGAGCAATCCTGAGGAGAGAGACAAAGCAGGAGGGCAGGCATAACCCTTTAGACTTCAGACAATCCAACAAAGCCACAGTAATCAAAATAGGGTAGTACTGGTTTAAAACAGACATATGGATCAATGGAACAGAATAGAGAGCCCAGAAATAAACCCACACACCTATGGTCAATTAATCTTTGACAAAGGAGCAAGAATATAAAATGGGAAAAAGTCTCTTCAGCAAGTGGTGTTGGGAAATTTGGACAGCTGCAAGCAAATCAATCAAGTTAGAACACGCCCTTACACCATGCACAAAAAAATAAACTGAAAATGGCTTTTAAAGACAAACATAAGACATGATACCATAAAGCTCCTAGAAGACTGTATAGACAAAACATTCTCGGACATAAATTGTACCAATGTTTCTTAGGTCAGTCTCTGAAGACAACAGAAATAATAACAAAAATGTACAAATGGGACCTAATCAAATTTCTAAGCTTTTGCACAGCACAGGAAACTTTTTTTTTTTTAATGAAAAGATTTTTTAAAAATGAAAAGACAGTCTATGAAATGGGAGAAAACAGTTGCAAATGATGCAACAGACAAGGGCTTAATCTCCAAAATATACAAACAGCCCATACAACTCAACAACAAAAACAACCCAACTGAAAAATGCGCAGAAGACCTGAATAGGCCTTTCTCCAAAACACATACAGATGGCCACACACGTGAAAAGATGCTGCACATCACTAATTATTACAGAAACGCAAATCAAAACCTACAATGAGGCACCACCTTACACAGGTCAGAGTGGCCTTCATTAGAAAATCTACAAATATCAAACGCTGGCGAGGATGTGGAGTAGAGGGAACCCTCCTACACTGTTGGTAGAAATGTACATTGGCACAGCAATTATGGAAAACAGGATGGAGGTTCCTCAGAAAACTAAAATTAGAATTACCATATCATTCAGCAATCTCACTCCTGGGAGTATACCGGACAAAACTGTAATTCAAAAATATACGTGTACCCCTGTGTTCACAGACACGTGCTCAGTAGTGTCCGACTCTCTGTGACTCCCTGGCCTGTAACCTGCCAGGCTCCTCTTTCTGTGGGATTTCCCAGGCGAGAATACTGGAGTGGGTTGCCGTTCGTTCTCTGCTCCAGGGAGTCTTCCTGAGCAGGGATCAAAGCTGCATCTCCTGTAGTGGCAGGCAGCTTTTTCACCGCTGAGCCAGTTGAGAAGCCCTCAGAGCCAGGTCAGCAACACCTGCAAATCGCTTGTGAAGAAACAGGTTTGGGGGCTTGTTGTCTACTCTTAGTGTGTGCTCAGTTGCTCAGTCGTGTCTCATTCTTTGCCACCCCATGGACTGTAGCCCACTAGGTTCCTCTGTCCATGGAATTTTCCAGGCAGAACATGATAAAACCTCAGAAAAAGCTTTAATGAAACAGACATAAGTGAAAATTTACCTAGCTAAGAGTTCAAAGTAACAGTCACAGAGATGCTCACCTAATATATAAGCACCTAACATAGAAACACTTCAATATACAAGGGAAATGCTAACATTCATAAAAGGAGAAATTGATAGTAACACAATAATAATGGGGTGCTTTAACAACCCATTTACACCAATGAAGAGATCAGACAGAAAAATCAAGGCAACATTAGACAAGATGGATTTAATTGATATTTATAGAATGTTTCATCCAAAAGCAGTAGAATACACATTTTTCTCAAGTGCACATGGAACATTCTTAAGGATCAAACACATATTGGGCCACAAATCAAGTCTCAGTAACTTTAAGAAAGTTGAAATCATATCAAGTATCTTTTTTAGACCAAATAAATTACAGGAAAAAAAAACCGTAGAAAACACAAACATGTGGAGACTAAAACAATATAAATGGATCACTGAAGCAAAAGAAGAAATCAAAAAATACCTAGAAACAAATAACAATGAAAACACAGTGATCTAAAACCTATGGGATGTAGCAACAGCAATTCTCAGAAGGAAGTTTACAGCAATACAATCATACCTCAGGAAACAAAACTCTTCAAATGAACAACCCATCCTTACACCTATAGCAACTAGAGAAAGAACAACACAAAAAAAACCAAAAGATGTGTATAAGAGACAGGGCCTGTAACCTGCCAGGCTTCTCTTTCTGTGGGATTTCCCAGGCGAGAATACTGGAGTGGGTTGCCGTTCGTTCTCTGCTCCAGGGAGTCTTCCTGAGCAGGGATCAAAGCTGCATCTCCTGTAGTGGCAGGCAGCTTTTTCACCGCTGAGCCAGTTGAGAAGCCCTCAGAGCCAGGTCAGCAACACCTGCAAATCGCTTGTGAAGAAACAGGTTTGGGGGCTTGTTGTCTACTCTTAGTGTGTGCTCAGTTGGTCAGTCGTGTCTCATTCTTTGCCACCCCATGGACTGTAGCCCACTAGGTTCCTCTGTCCATGGAATTTTCCAGGCAAGGATACTGGAGTGGGTTGCCATTTCTACTCCAGGAGATCTTCATTCACCATAGCCAAAATGTGAAAATAACCTAATGTCCAGCAACAGATAAATGGATAAAGATGTGATGGTATGTATAGACAATGGAATTCTACTCAGCCATAAAAAAGAACACACTAATGCCATTATCAAGTGAAGTAAGTCAGAAACAAAGACAGATCTCATGCTATCACTTACATGTGGAATTTAAAATATGACACAAATGAGCCTGTCTACAAAACATGAACAGACTCATAGACACAAAGAACAGACTTCTGGTTGCCAAGGGGGAGGAGGGAGGAAAAAGAATGGACTGGGGTTTGGCGTTGGTAGATGCAAACTATTACATTTAGAATGGATAAACAGCAAAGTCTTAATGTATAGCACAGGAATCTATACTCAGTATGTGATAACCATAATGGAAAAGATTAAAAAAGAATGTATATATGTGTATAACTGAGTCACTTTGCTGTATAGCAGAGATTGGCACAACATTGTAAATCAACTATACATCAAGAAAAAAAAAAAGTGGCATATATCTCTGGTGGCTCAGAAGGTAAAGAATCTGCCTGTAGTGCAGGAGACCCAGGTTTGATCCCATGGTCAGGAAGATCCCCTGGAGAAGGAACTGGCCATCCACTCCAGTATTCTTGCCTAGAAAATCCCACAGGCAGAGGAGCCTGGTGGGCTACAGTCCATGGGGTCACAAAGAAGGACACTGATGGACACACACACACACACACACGGGAATATTACTTGGCCATAAAGAAGACTGAAGTAATGACATTTGTAGCAACATGGATAGAACTAGAGATTATGACACTAAGCGAATTAAGTCATACAGAGAAAGACAAATATGATATCACTTGTATGTGAAATCTTTTTTTAAAAGTATAAATGAACTAATTTACAAATCAGAAAGAGATTCACAAACAGAAAACAAATTTACGGTTACCAAAGGGGAAAGGGGAAGACGAGAAGAGGGATAAATTATGAGGTTGGGATTAACATATTCATAATACTATGTATACAGCAGCCAACAAGGACCTACTGTATATAGCACAGAGAATTACACTTAATGTTTTATAATAAGCTGTAAAGGAAAAGAATCTGAGAAGGAATGTGTATGCATGTATATATGTATAACTGAATTCAGTACACCTAAAACTAATACAACATTGTAAATCAATTATACTTCAATTAATTAATTTTTAAAGAGATCTATTTAGCAAACATATAATACAGTATTAACTACAAATACGATACTATATATTACATCCCCAGAACTTGCTTCTAACTGAAGTTTGTACCTTTGACCACCTTCACTCAATTTAACCACCCAAAAAAGTAGTTCTTAAAAGGCTCATGCAGGCTTCTCTGGCTCCTCCCCTATCTCAGGAGGCAGGTCAGGTGGTCTGGTATTCCCATCTCTTTCAGAATTTTCCACAGTTTTTTGTGATCTGCATAGTCAAAGGCTTTGACATAGTCAATAATGCAGAAGTAGATGTTTCTCTGAAACTCTTGATTTTTCAATGATCCAACGGATGTTGGCCATTTGATCTCTGGTTCCTCTGCCTTTTCTAAATCCAGCTTGAACATCCAGATGTTCACAGTTCATGTACTGTTGAAGCTTGGCTTGGAGAATTTTGAGCATTACTTTGCTAGCGTGTGAGATGAGTTCAATTGTGCAGTAATTTGAACATTCTTTGTCATTGCCTTTCTTTGGGGTTGGAATTAAAACTCTCCTTTTCCTGTGGCCACTGCTGAGTTTTCCAGATTTGCTGGTATATTGAATGCAGCACCTTAACTGCATCATCTTTTAGGATTTGAAATAGCTCAACTGGAAGTTCATCATTAAAATAAGATAATCTCACTAAAATACTGTCTCTGAAACCCCAAATGAAAGTGGAAGTGTTAGTTGCTCAGCCATGTCTGTTTCTTTGCGACCCCATGGACTGTAGCCTCTGTCCATGGAATGATCCAGGCAAGAATACTGGAGTGAGTTGCCATTCCCTTCTCCAGGGGTCTTCCTGACCCAGGAATCAAACCTTCATATCGTGTGTCTCCTGCACTGGCAAGCAGATTCTTTACTACTACACCAGCAGAGAAGCCTTTTTCAGCATAAAAAAATTAACCAGAGAAATAAATGCTATGCATATATTTTTGTTCTAGTCTTAGTGATCCTACATATGCTTATATCTTGAACTTTTGAGCACAAGCACTAGGAAATGTGAATAAGTAAGGATTTCTTATTTTTATCCCTACTGTTGGCAAAGGAGACTTTACTCCAAAAAGATTTCATGGCATACTGGATTCATGGCATTCAGGAGCTTTATTTGGCTTTTGAAACTGGGCCAGGCATGTTGGTTTCATACCTGACAACCGTCTACTCTTCTCTGCTCCCAAATTCCTGATTCCACTGAGGTTTCTGCCTTTATTCCCACTTTACTCTTGAAAATCCTGATTCATCTTAGTCAACTACTGCAGCTCCAGTTTCCTAGCCTGTAACTGGGTAGGCAAGTGGGCATGAGAGCCAATGAGTATTGAGGAGATCTGATGGGTATTTTCTAGCAAAGAAATTCTTCTTTAAAATGGACAAATGACAATATGCAATTTTTCTCTCATCTGACTGCACTTCCACATTTGCAGATGATGTTTGTGGTTTTGGAAATCATCTCGTGAGTCTGACAGGAACTTGATAAGAACAAGACCAATTATCTGAGGTTGACATAGAGGAATGAAGATTAAACCAAGATCTTGATGTCCTTGAGCTGTGTTATGGCGCCACCCTAGAGCCAACATATGCTAGGAATTATTGTTACATAAGTCATAATTCCCCTTACTTGTTTATGCCAGGTGAGGTTTATTATTTATGGCCTAAATCATCCTACTTGATACAATAGCAATCTTTAAGTCTCTAGGCTTAAACATCACTTAACTGGCCCTTGTAAGATCTGGAAGCCACGGGCAAGAAGGATTTGTTGGGATCCAGCTTTCCCAGACAGCCTAGCGTGGGGAGGGAAGATAGATGTGAAATGAGGAGGTCGTGGGGTATGACATCAAGGCTGTTTCTATCTGAGGCACAAAATCCCTATAACCCATTTCAACAGAAACTTCCAACACGGCTGGAGGTACCTACTGGCTGATGCTTCCCTGTTCAGGCTGCTGTGGTTTAATTAGTAATGGGACTCTTGCCGGCATCAAAAGTACAAAATTCACTGTTTTTCTTTTCTCCTGAGGTACAAATACTGTCCAAGATGCTTGACACTGCAGGGAAGAAGGGGAGATGAGGAAAATCTGTTGATCTGGCACCTTCACCCTGTGGCAGTATTGGCATCTCAGAGGCTGAGGTGCTTGTTTTGCAATTAAAAAAGGGCAGGAAACTTTCTACAGCTTCTCCTGAGAGAATACAACCATTCTAAGCAGCTGATAACTGCCAAATAAAGGATCAGATCTTTTGTTTTCTTTTGTTTGCTTGTTCATTGTTTTCTCTTAACACTGGAAATAGCTGGTGGTCAAGGAAGGCTTTCCAGGCTTCCAACCAAGAGGCTGTGTTGGACACCCCCAGGCAGGTCTTGGGGCTGGTCTGGATTCCAGAGCAGCAGGGGAGATGTTTGCACCAGACAGACAAAAGGACTTGCTCCAAAATCTCCTTCCTAGGAAGGTCCTGCCGAAATAGGAAAACACCCAGAGCAACAGATAGCCATCCTTCCTTCCTGCTCCCCACTCAATCCAACCAGTCTAATGACAGCCACAAAATGCTGATGGGAAGTTGGATCCCAGAATATACTGTGATCACCACCCCAACTGCATCTAGTTTTTTAGAGGTGTGAAGATATGTCTTATTTTTTGGATGAGGGGAGAGCCTAGAGCCTAGCAATATGGTTCAGATTATGCCCAGGAATTCTTTATGGAGATTCAGAAAGTGTAGCGCTCCCTTCCTTTCTGCTGGTGTTCACACTTGCAGCTGGGCTGCTGAGACTGACTCTCTTGGTCCCTGGACTAGAGCAAGGTGGTGGGAAGGAGGCTGGTTCCTCTCCTTCTATGATAATTGAGATGGACTCTGTCGATAATTGAGATGGACTCTGATGGGGAGGAAGATGTAGAAGGGTTCTTGGACCCTTCCTCCATTTCCAGCTTTCCTTTGTGTCTGCATTAATCAACTGCCTAATGCTTTAGTCACAACTTGTTGGAGTCCAGTGAAATACTTGGGATTTAGAAATCAAACAAAAAGATAATCACCTGGAAATCAGATTTAAATCTGCAGTGACTAAAGTTGCTTTGTTAGAGAAATTAAAGTGGTGAGAAGTTTTTTCGTCTAAGTCTGCTGAACAGTTGCAGCTGGCACAAACAGGTTTGAGGCTGTTTGCACTGAGTGATGTGAAACCCACCTTGCATGTGGAAACAGGCTGTATTTGCTTTGATTTTAAAACTCTTGCAATTGCTCAGAAAAGGGGGGAACAGTTCCTTGCTCTCATTTGGAATAATTGATGCTTTCCTTATTAATTGTCCAGGCTCAAAATAATACAGACTTGCTTGTGGTTGGATCCCAAATGCCACTCGCACATCAGGAAAATGAGAAGACAAATACCACATGGGAGCCCAGCGTTTGCAAAAATTATAATGGGTGTCACACTGTCATTTTACAAAGTGACTTTTTAAAATAGCAAATAAATAAATAAAGCTAGGAAAAACCCCCACAGAGACATGTTAATGTCTCAACCTGGAACAATAAAGCTCCATTAAAAACACTTGCCATTAGCCACCATCTGCTGTCAGCAATTGGGGGTAATCTTTATGTCCACGACAGCTTTGCCTCGTTCCCCCTGGATGAAGCAGAGACGCCACAGTGGACCAGAAATTCAGGGGTAAGGATCCCTCAGTTCTGCAGCTTTACAGAGCTCTGAGCTTGGTGGCCAAGAGTCAAGTCTGTTCAGGGTGTTCTGGTCTGCATATCAAATTGGAGAAAATTTGCTAACTGTATTTCCTTCCCCTTGCATACTGCTCCATTCCTGTCAGCATTTTCTGCACAAATCAGAGGTAAGGTGGGCTCCCTGCCCTTGACATATTTGGGGACTTAGGAAAATAAGAGAACGGCTTTCTTGCTCGGCTCTGATAAATGAGGGAAGCTGTGTGTTGCAGCAAGATTCTTTTGATCAGAATTTCTCCAGTGCACCTGCATTTTTCTCCCATTTGAACTTGTACTTTTAGATTATTTAGTAAATATAATTCTTGCTCACACCAAAAGTAAACTTATTTTCTCTTCTTAGGGATGTGGGTTAAGAAATCTTAAAACCATAAACAAGATAGATGACAGCGTCCTGTGCTCCCTAATGATCTGGCAAAAAAAAACGCTTGTGCAGAAAGAGGTACAACGATGCTGTTAATATTCTGAGTGCGTGGAGAACACTGTTTTCCATCTTTCAGATATAATCTCACTGCACATGAGGAATATGACTAGAGAAGGAATGCGGCGCAGGTGAAACGTCTGAATGACACTCGCCTGTCATCTTTTTTACCCTTGTGGGGTTTTTCCCTATCCAGTTCTCCATGATGGTGCAGAGCCATAAAATGCACTGGCTTTTCCTAGAATAGTCTTTCTCCAGTTTTTGGACTATATGGACTTCTTTAAGACAAAGTTTCTACGTTCTTTTGTGAACCTGCCTGTTACAATAGAAGAAATGCACAGAGGCCATAGATACAGTCCAGGGCAGGGGATTTCTTCAATTGTCTTCAGTCTCAAAGGTAGTCCATTCTGATCCATTCCAATCGTGGTTATTGAGGTTTTGCCCTGAGACCTCATTTTTGTGCCTGTAAGGGGTTCACTCAGAGGGAAAATGGGACGTGGGGCAGGGGCAGTGCAGGATGGGAAGGAAATAGGGTGGTCTTAGGCCAGCGGATCTGGAGAAGGCAATGGCACCCCACTCCAGCACTCTTGCCTGGAAAATCTCATGGATGGAAGAGTCTGGTGGGCTGCAGTCCATGGGGTCGCTAAGAGTCGGACACGACTGAGTGACTTCACTTTCACTTTTCATTGGAGAAGGAAATGGCAACCCACTCCAGTGTTCTTGCCTGGAGAATCCCAGGGATGGGGAGCCTGGTGGGCTGCCGTCTATGGGGTCGCACAGAGTTGGACACGACTGAAGTGACTTAGCAGCAGCAGCAGTAGGCCAGCTGATCAGATATACTTTTACCCATTCTTTTTCTCCTTACACCTAATCAATCAGCATTCCTTGTATTAATCTCAAACGACCTCATGGTGTACTTTCCATTTAAACAAACAATAATAGGAAGCACCGTCATTTGGAATCCATCCTTCATACTCCTGCTTTACTGGTAAAAAGTTGCTCTAAAAACACAAGGTATCTCTTCCTTTTGTTTTCCCTCTTTTGGGATTACATTTTAAAAATTTATTCTTTATCCTTCTCTTTTTAAAACTGACTATGGACTTCATCCAGATGAAAAATGCCACACTATGCTGGTCTACAGTCAGCTGGAGGATTCTAGGAGAGCAGCACATGTTACTCTTAAGGGCAAGAACCACCATTCTAAGAACTGATATTCTCTTGAAAGACTCTAATAATGAGAATTTTGCAAAGATATATGATTCACTGATCAGAACTTTCATTCATCTAGCTGTATCATGTATGGTCTTTTGGGCAGCATGGAGAATATAAACCCAGAATAACTTTAATAATGGTGGTTTATTGCAGTCCTGTTGGTATATTGCTTGTCCTCATGGAGAATAAGAATGTTAGCTCCCCACAGTTTGGAATATCGCTCAAACTCAAAGAATCCCCTCAGTGTAAATCAGTCATCATAATTCCCAAGAGAGAAGATGTGATCAAGTTAGTTTTCATCATTCGGTATTCCAATTGGTAAGGAGGAAATATTTTGCAATTTTAATAATGGGTCTTCCCCAGTGGCACATAGAACCCCCTCTGAATATGTATGCATACTTACCAAACTCAAATACAGCTATTTCTCCTTAATTGAAAGTCCCTTTTCCACTAGCCAAAAATAAAGGCATCGATTATACCAACTTCCCTCCAACACGTACATACATTCTACTATTTTAGTAACCAGTAATGAGCAATTTGAACAATTTGCTTCAGAATCAAACAATATCTGCAAGGGTAATTTTGGACTCTATCCTAAATTAATTCATGTGTTAGTCCAGATGAAATTAGTTCAGATACAAAGTTCACATGTAAAAATCCCTTTAAAAGATTATTATTATAAAGAAAAACTGTGTTCTGAGGACCAGATAGCATCTCCTTTTGCATTTAAAAGGCACAGGTATGATTAATAATACAGTAGTGTCTTTCTGTGATTGTTTTTAGTTGCCAAGTCATGTCCGATTCTTACGTGACCCCATGGACTGGAGCCCGCCAGGCTCCTCTGTCCATGGGATTTCCCAAGCAAGAATACTGGAGTGGGTTGCAATTTACTTCTCCAAAGGATCTTCCTGACTTGGGGATTGGACCCACATCTCCTGCATTGGCAGAAGGATTCTTTCCCGCTGAGCCACCTGGGCAGCCCTAGTGTCTAGTTATACTCTAAGTTGAGCCTAAGTGAAATTAGGTAAGAGTCAAACATAGAACTCATTTACAAAAAGAGTTCATTTAATGAGATTAGCAATCCTTGAAAGAGTGAAGACAGCAGATACTGGTGTAAAGCTAAAATCATCACCCAGTACTTTAAATACTTGTGCTAACTCATCAAGACCATCCCCATGGAAAAGAAATGCAAAAAAGCAAAATGGCTGTCTGGAGAAGCCTTACAAATAGCACTGAAAAGAAGAGAGGCAAAAAGCAAAGGAGAAAAGAAAAGATATAAGCATCTGAATGCAGAGTTCCAAAGAATAGCAAAAAGAGATAAGAAAGCCTTCTTCAGCAATCAATGCAAAGAGATAGAGGAAAACAACAGAATGGGAAAGACTAGAGATCTCTTTAAGAGAATTAGAGATACCAAGGGGACATTTCATCGAGCCCAAAGATGGGCTCGATAAAGGATAGAAATGGTATGGACCTAACAGAAGCAGAAGATATTAAGAAGAGGTGGCAAGAATACACAGAAGAACTGTACAGAAAAGATCTTCCCGACCCAGATAATCATGAGGATGTGATCACTAATCTAGAGCCAGACATCTTGGAATGTGAAGTCAAGTGGGCCTTAGAAAGCATCACTAAGAACAAAGCTAGTGGAGGTGATGGAATTCC